>JACAGA010000090.1:0-111892 GCA_029231665.1 Morus indica
ACCCACTTATCCCCACGCGCCCCCTCCGCACGAGTGTGGCTATTTATTGCCCATTTTTCTGTCTTTTTATTCCCAAAACGTTTAAAATTCATCATTAAAAAAAATTGCTGAATAATAAATAAAAAATGGAGTCGCCTAATTCATTTAATAAGACAAAAAATATAACGGGGATTCCGGGCACGTGTAACTGTCCATCCGTACGCTGCAAAAATAGGATATTTTATAAGTTTTTAATTTATTATTTTCAAGTTCAGATTCGGATAATGAGTTTGAGCCTTGAGGGGGCAATTTGGATTACGCGTTTCTCTTCCGACAACAAAAGGTGAAGTGTAGTCTGTGGAGCACTGAGCCATGGGATTGATTTTTTGCTCATCTGTTCATATTTATTTGAATTTAAAATTTAAATTTTATTATAATAAAAAAATTAAAAAAATAATCACATTTATTTTTTTATTATAATAAAAAATTCTCACATAAAATTATATCTTAATTTAAAATAATAAATTAAATGCGTCATAAATTTCAAAATGAAAATCCATCCTAAAGTTTCTACAAATTCCTTTGTGATTTAGTTTTCTGCCTTTTCTTTTGTTTTCCTTGTTTTTTTTATTTATTTAAATGTGAAAATTTTATTTAATAATTAAGTCAATACAAACTTTAAAATAGCGCAAATGACCACTAAATATAAAGATATTTGACCATAAGCAAAAACTGAATCCACCACCGCAAAATATTGAGAAGTTAAGGTCTCGTTTGATTGGGAGATTTAGGTCTAAAGATTGAAGTCATGAGCTCAAATTACTGTTTAGTGTTGTTTTATACTGAGAACACAACTTGAATTACGGATCATTTTTTAGATCCTGATTTCAAATCAGGCCTCTCCTGATTCAGCCCATGATTTAAATTTTTGCACAGTAAAAACATTGTGCTCTCTGTCTCAAATTTTATTTTATTTTTTATAATTATAGAGTTATTATTGTTGTTGTTGTATGATGTTTCTCGTGTTTTACTAACCATTATGATAACAAAATTTTGTTAATTCTATTAAACTAAGGGAAATAGTGATGAAGGTCTATTTTTTAGACTTATCTTTAAACCAATATTTTTAATTAGTTTAATGTCTGTAAATTAATAACGTAGTAACGTACTGAGTAAATTTCCCTTAAAAAAAAAAACGTACTAAGTAAATTGATAATTTACTTGAATTGTTATGATTTTATCAATCGGTAGCAAATTGATCGTAAATTTTTTTTTTCTTTTTGTGAAAAAGTATCCATAAATCAAAATAAAAAATTTACAAATTTTTTTGTTGAAAATTAGTCCGAGTCGTGGACGTTTGGTTCATAAATTCAAATTATTCTCAATTTTATTTGTATTTTTTATGTGAAAAAATATTATACGAAACACAAACTATATTTAATCATAACACAAATACCTAATTAAACGCATTATTACCCTCAGAAACATAGAATTCAACTAATAAAATCTACTCTTCAAAAATATAGATTATTCATATATATTAATATATATATTGCTTTTTTACCCCTGCCATATATATATATATATATGTATTTTTTCTTTTTTTTTCCTTGAGAGCCAAAACTTCAAAGTAGCAAGCAAAACACTCGCCTTAATTTTCTCTCCGGCCGGTTTTATAGGAGAATGACTTTCTGCGCATCCGCCAAAGATGATCAATAATTGATTTAATCTTTTTTTACAACAGCTAATGATGGATTAAGTAGTAATAGGATAAGGTTTTCAGATCTCTAATAATTATCTCCATAATTTCATCCACGTGTGCTGTAAACCTCCATCTCAACATTAAACAGAGGTTGTAGAGCAATCATGCAATCCCTTTCACAGGTCATTGGAGCCAATTTTCAAGGACATAAAGCATCAAAGTCAAATTATCAAACCACAATTATTTCGAGAAGCTGCCTCGTGAAATTCACCGATTCAAAATTTTAATTTAAATTTTTATAATAAATTTTTAAAAATATCACATTAAAATTTTTTATTATAATAAAAAATTCTCAGAAAATGTTACATATCAGTTCGAAAAAAAAATTTAATCTGTAAATAAATGAGGTCAAGACTAATTTTTACCACCAGTTTAATCTAATTCATCAAGTTAATTTAGGCATAATTTATTTAACTGAATTGGAATTTCAGTTTTAAATTTTTACATAAAAAATAAAAAAAAATCACATTTAATATTTTTTATTATAATGAAAAATTTTAAAAAATATCACATCTCAACTCAAATCCGTGAAGTGAACTAGTTTTCTAATAGTTTTTTTTTTCAATCATCTAACAATTAAAATTGAGTTACTAGTTGAGTTGCACGATACATAAAATAATAAAACATTAAATTATCATATAAATTGCCACCAAAATATATGCAATTAGGCAGTTGATATAAAGAGGCAATAATTGAACAAGCAGCAGCAGAGCAGAGATGGTAATGGTACATGAAGTTGGCAGGTTATGGGTTTTTAATTAGAAATTAAAAACACATTTGTGACTTAAAAATATCCATTGATCCTTCCATTACCATCAAGGTTGGCAACGTTGTACGGCTGTCGGAGTACATTATTGTTGTGAGAGGGATGAGACCTATGTTTAAATTCATTAAAGATGGTAGTTTGTGTCATCTTTTTAAGCTACAAAATTTGAACATTTAACAACAAGAATAATCAATCATCAGGTGCGCTTGATCTCAATGTTTTTTTTTTAATTATTTTATTTTTGGGGTTTGAAATCAAATTTTCATGATTTCAGATATTTTTGAAACTTTGCACTAGGGCCATTTAGTTGAAAGTTCAACATCAAAGATAATGATATTTGCTTTGATAATGACTAGCTGAAAAAATCCCATTCTAATTTATAGAGGCGTGAGTAGGGAAAGGTAATCAACTTTTCTAATCCCATGTTAAAAGGGCATTAGTGGTGCTTAAAAGACTTAATTTAAGACGAGACGACACTAATAATTCTAACGGAAATAGTAGGAAATATGCCAATATAAAAAGTTTAAAAAAGTATATAGGCTCATTTTTAGTTATAGAAATTAATAGGCTATAACTTGTCAAGTTATTATTCATAATTAAATAAGTTATGAACAAATTTATCAAGTTATGTTCATAACTAGATAAGTTATGGACAATTATGAAGAATAACTTGTCAAGTTATGGTTCATAACCAAACAAGTTATAAACAAAAATAATAATTTAATCTATTTATTAATTTATATAAATTATTAACCTATTAATTTTAATTTATCTCAAATCTGAATCTATTTCCCTCTCTCTCCCTAATACTAAAGCCGATTCTGCATTGGGCCGTAGTTGAGACCCAATATCAGGCATTTGTCCTGCCTCTTTTTTCTTGAACAAAAGGGGAGGGGCCGATTCATGCACTAATCCTACCATGGCAAAAATTTAGTTACAAATGAAATTAACCACATCTCATGTGGTAGCAATAAAGAAACCATATAATATATGTGACCATTTTTGTCTTTCAATTTGAACCACATATGACCATTTGGGTTGTACGAAACGCCCCCAAGCACCCCAGAAACTTTTGTTTATCAACTAATGGACCATCTCATGTCGATTATATTACCGATTCGAATTTAGAATTCGAGTTTTACTACAGTAAAAAGTTTAAAAAAAAATCACATATAACTTTTTTGTTACAATAAAAAGCTCACATAAAATCACATCTAAACTCAAATTAAAAACTCAAATTAACGAAATAAAAATTCAAAAAGTATCCCCTTAGTATAATTTGGTCGTTTTAACACAAATTTAGACAATATATGAGATATCTAAGGATAATTTGGCCCTTTTAGAAAAATTAAACCTAAAAAGTTAAAAGAATAGATACTTTTTGTATAGGCTGAAAAACACATGGGATACTTTTTGGGTTTTAAAAAAACTCAAAAGTTGTCTTTAGACAAAACAGGGGATATTTTTTAGACTTTCTCTATTACAAAACAGACCCTTGTAAGTCATGACCTTATGTCGATGGCAGGCCCAACTATTCGCATCTAATTTGAGAATTGTACCCTATATATGATTGCGAATGCAAAAACATTCATTATCCTCAAAATTTTATTTATTTATTCATTTTTATGGAAGAAAAGACGAAGGTTTGGGTTAACATAATTCCTCCTGCACTTCCATAAAGCTTCCAAAATTCTAGCAAGTTTTCAACATCCAAGGAAGCAGCAGCATAAGCATAAGATTTCTGTTACCATATGAAGCTTGATCAAAGGATATCAACGATGATATAATGTATAATCATGATATTGTTATTTCAATTATATTCCAGTGCAAAAAATCTACAATGTATACGAAAAGAAGATTCATAGCTTCTTGGCATGTAAACAAGTTTTAGCATCCTCTTGTGTGAAAATTAAGAAGATACTAGAACCTCATTAAATAATACAAAAAATTAAGAACCTGATGTTTAAGAGATTTCAACTAATAACCGATTCTACTTTAATTGAGAATCCTTTTCTAAAGCAGCTTCGCGCTCTTGGCGACGCCGTTCCCTCTGAAACAAAAACAGGCAAAGAAAAAAGCTCGTTTAAATTAGTTAAAAGTTTCGGAAGATTTTTATTTGATATGATAATCCTCATCAATGAATGCATGATCCTATACTTGAAAGGTTCCACGCACAAAAAAGTTATTCTCGTCTTGTGCGTTGAAGAGTTGGGCAAGTGCAAGTAAGACAAACCTTGCCAATTTGTTTCATAGACCACAACATCAAGTTGATCAAACTTACATGAACCAAGGTTGTAATCAGACATCGAAAAGAGTCGATTGTTATTATTAGCTTATTAGGCTTTTTGAGACATAAAAACTGGTGGTTAGAAATCAGTCCCCGCCCATCCAAATTACTAAGCATTTCAAGATTTTCAAAACAACAGCCAGATTGGTCAAGTTGCAGCTAATTAAAACTTCAGAACGAATCAAGTTGTTTCAAAACTTTTTTTTTTTTCTTTTGGTGCATTACCCAACATTAGCCAGCCTCAATAATTGCTATACACCAACATTTTCCCATTTCCACTTCAAGATATTCTAGGCCACAAGTAGCCATTACATTCTGGAAAAGATCTCGGCGAAAAACAAAAATTATAGCTGGATAAGTCGAATTGCATTAATTGATAATAAACCTGCGACAGAATGTTTGCATAATTGCAGATCTTCATATCACACAACAAATAGATAGATCTAATAATCTTCTGAGACGGTCAAATTTAGTTGAAACTTGAGGTTGATGTCAAACTATGAATGTATGTGGTTCAAGGTGCTGCTGTCACTGGTATTTGGTAGAATTCTACTTTCGTTTTCAAAATAAATGATCTATAATACGAGTGAGAAAAAGAGAAAAATAAACAAGGAAGAAACGCAAAAAGAAAAGAGAGGAAAAAGAAAATACCCTTCTTTCCCAATATGGGAGAAAGCAGACAAAATCATAGACCGGGCCAATGGTCGAAACTAGTACAGCATTCACTCCAGTGAAAACCAAGAGTGCCGTCATAGGTCGGGTTCTATGTGGCATCGTCCTGTAAAACTAAGATTTCAGCTCTGCGCATAAAATTCAATTGTTGAAACAGAAAACTAAAACGATAAATGACAATCTTCTATAACGATAACAAATCGTTGGTCGCTTAAAGCCTTAAAACACAAATTACTGTTACATTAGTTAGTTATTAATAATTAAGTCGACACAAACAAAAAACTCGGGTTTTTCCATGGGAGATATACCATCTTAAATTATACCCGTCTACACTATGAATACACGCATATTAGAACCCCACGAATTTGAAAACAAATAAAATGTTCCAGAACTTTGTAAGCAATACGTTCTCGAAAAGCCCACTTCATAAATGCAACAGAACAAGACATTACAATTGAATGCTCTCACGGGCATTTCATCAAACACATTGTGGGCGTTGCCCTCAGACGCCTTTTTGATGACAAACGATTAAAGAAATAAGAAAACTAAGAAGCAAATAAACGCTTCCGTCGAAACGTGTTAATCGAAATCAAGCAATAAACAAAACCAAAACATCTAAAACATCGTCAAAGATGCTACACAGTCATGTTTCAAAATTGTTGTAGAACAGTTCCCAAAATATAGAAGCAAAAAAAAAAAAAAAAAAAAAAAAAAAAAGAAGAAGCTCCAAACGACATCATTTGAAAGAAACCAGAAATAATGAAAGTGAAAAGCTTCAAAATCACTTACCTCTGGAAGACCCACAAACTGGAAGTTGAAGAATCAGAAATACGCCTGAGAGCAAAGAGTGGCTGAGGCGAACAAAGAAGAAACGACAAGTTTATCTGCTGCGGAGAAGTTCAATTCAAATTTTTCTGGAGAACCATATATTTTAGACCACGTGTAAGGAAGCTAGATCTCAGGGGTGTTTGCGTAACATCGTTGAGAAAGAAGAGGGGTAGAGTTGGAAAAAAATTTGGACAATTTCTCGATTTATACGTGTCATCCTCGGATGTCCCAAAAGAAGGATTTGTTAAGGTTGGACGATTGTTTATAAAGAATTAATGGCCTGTTGATTTGCAATTTTTAAGTTATGATCATTTCAATTTAAATTTTAATTTGAATTAAGGTGTATTTAAATATAATTTAAGTTGAGATTTTAATTTAAATTTGTGTTTAAATATGTACATTTTAAGTTATAATTTAAATTAAAAATTTATTTAATTTTGTGTTTGAGTGAGTCAAAAGTATTTTAATAAAAATTCAATAGTGATGAAAAATTTTAATATGATATATGAGTAGAGTTTTATTCGTCTTTTTGTTGTGAACGCATAAAAAAATCATTTTAATTAGATTTAAAATAAAAAAATTAATGACATTTTTAAAAATAGAAAAAATATTATTCATTAATTTGATTTTGAGTTTAAAAACTTAATTGAGAGAAATTTAAACTCAAATTTTATTCTAAACTCAATTTAAAACTAAAATTTATAAAAAAATATATATAAATTTAAATAAATTAAACTTGAATTTAATTTTTATTTGAGTTTGAGTGTCAAAGAACACAGCAAGTTTTGTTTAAGTGAGCAATGTGGGACTCTTTTGCGTAGAGTACGAACTCGTATTTGGGCCAAAAGCCAGCCCATAACACATTGGGCTTATTAAATCGGCTTCAAACCAAGACACTTGCGTAATGTTTACACAGAATAGGAAGAAAGAATCATGTAATTATTATATTTTCTTCCCTTTTCTTGGAAATAGTAGAGAGAGCGTCAGAGGGAAGAGAGAGTGATCGTGGGAGAGAGGAAGGGAAGAACAGTTCGCCGGAGAGGACCGGAGATTGGAGGTCAGTGAGAGAGAGAGAGCGAGAGCGGAGGTCGTGTGAGAGAGAGGAGGAGAGAGAGAGGTGTTTTTTAGGGTTTGTTTGATTGAAAATCTGAAGATAGGCTGAATATATTATTTTTAGGGTTTTTTTTATTGAAAATGGTATTTTTGAGATTTTATGTATAAATAAATCTGAATATATGTTTTTTGGCCTATTTATTAACTTTTGAAAACTTATGGCCTATTAATTTTAATTGATGTCAAATTTTGGCCTATTTTCCTCTTTCTCTCTATTTTCTTTTGTTTAAAGTAAATTTTATATATTTCATATATTTCCATATTTTCAAGTTTTTCTTCGTATCTTTTCAAAGTTTGTATTATTACAATTTATATTCAAGTGTGATGAACTATGGTTCTAGATTAAAAAATATATATATTGTACCCGTTTGAAGCAAGACAAGTAGTGAAGTTTGTAGACGCATATTTATTTATTTGCACAAAATATAAGTATGTTTTAGTATTTTGTGGCATGCATAGTTTCATTTTTCTTCGAACAACTGTTCAATTGATTCGAAAAATTCAATTTATAAAGTACCTAATAGAGCGTAATGTCTATCAAAAAAAAAAAAAAAGGAAAGAAAAAGAATGTTATGTCATTCTAAAAAACAAGAGAGATTATGATGTTACATAAGGTCTTATTCACTTCGTAGATTCGATTTTTCAATTTGAGTTGAGATGTAACATTTTCTAAGAACTTTTTACTGTAACAGAACAAGTTAGATGTGACATTTTCTGAGAACTTTTTACTGTAGAAATTTAAAATTGAAAACTCGAATCGGTGAAATGAATAAGGTTTTAATATACACACAAAGAAATCAAACTGCATTCGATATATATAAAAGAAATCTTGTGAGAAAGTAGAGTAACAATTAAATATAATTTGACCCCTTGTCTCATAGGTTAGAATATCACATTTGTAATGCGAGGGTCATCGTTTGGCTCTAATAGTTGACTTTTCTTCGTATGTTTGATCCTAATTATTTATATTTATATAGTTCCCCCTCCCCCCCAAATTTATTAATATCATTTTCCTCGAAGATAAATAAATGCAACTAATATGAAACACCCGTAGCTACACAATCCATGATAGTTTTGTTTTTGTGTTTATTCTTTCTTTTTTTAGTAGGAGTAAAAAAATGAATTATTGGTAATTCTCTATTTTTATTTGTCACATCAAAATAATTTTTCTGAAAGGTACAATCGAACATTTTTCTACTTTTCATATGTACATACTAATTAGTTTTCTATTTAACTTGTTTTTAAATATTTTTATATATGAAAAAAAAAACCTACTGAAATATTTATTCTCATATATACCCTTAAATATATTTTTTTTCTTTTCCATACGTTGCACCCTAATTAGATTTTTTATTTGATTTTATGTTCTTTAAAATAGATTTTTATTTTCATAAAACAGATGTAATTTTATTCTTGTTTAACTGAAAAAAGTTAATGTAATCACCATTTTAAGTACTTTTAACTTAAATCGTTTAAAAAATAGAATTGTTTTTTATTTTTATTTGTTAGTTAAAAATTAAAAGTTCTTGATAGATCGTACTAGCATACTTATAATTGTTTTAAAACATATTTTAAAATATATCACAATTAAATAAAGTAAATGAAAATATATTCTCTTAAAAATAATTAACACTAAATTGTGAAAAAAAAAAGCTATGTGTGAAATCAATTTTCCATAAAAAAAAACAATTTTTTATAAGATTTTATCCGGGTGCTAACAAGGCTAATATATAAAGGATAGAATAAACAGGTATCAGTTCATGCCTACCTATTCTTTGCTTTCATGCTTTTTAATCTGCTTCCTGAATAAATTAACTCCGTTAAGCTTCGTATATGTGGCGGGAAATGTTTGTATCCCGAGTGGGTTACTCTCACAATTGACGTGGCTTACAAAAGAAAAAAAGCATTCCAATTCTCCTAAAATATGTCACGGCCCGTTTATTTCATCAATTCGAGTTTTTAATTTCAATTTTGCTACAGTTAAAAGTTGTTATAAAAAATCACATCTAATTTTTTCTATTACAGTAAAAAACTCACATAAAATCGCATTTCAATTCGAATTGAAAATTTGAATTCGTAAACTAAACGAGACCCACGTTTTAACATACTATCAGACTTTAAAACGCACTGTTACGTGCTCTAATCTATAATATTTCTCTAGGTTTACCTGCTCAACTTTGAAACACGCTATTTTTTAGACAAATACATAATCGTTACTTATTTTTAAGCTTAGATGGCATATTTAGTGGTTAATAAGTGCTTTTCACTCTAAATAAATTAGTTAGCCATTAAATCTTAGATATATTTCCTCCTCATGGTAGTTGCTCAAAAGCAATAAAACAGAAGGGGAAAAAATGGAGAACATACTCAAATTCAATCGAGTTAGTTAAGAGTTCATAGAAATTGACAAATTCAACCCTCTTGCATGTGTTGCACGTGCTAGTATATATAAAAAATAGCATATATCAAAGTTTAGGGAATAATTCTGCAGAAATATTATAAATCAGAGGGCACAACATGTAAGTTTTAAAGTTCGGTGAACATATTGACACAAGTAATATAGTTAAGGAAAGATTCATAAAATTTATCCAAAAAAGAAAAAGAAAAAGAAAAAGAAGAGAAAAAGAAAAGAAAAACATAATCTTGAGTATATGTAGTGGTAATACACTAATGTTGTTAGTTATGTTCTTTCTTTTTCCCTCTTCTTTTTTCCCACTCTTAAAGACAAGGAAACAAATTGGAAGGTAAATTGGGACAATCTGATGGTGACTCATCCTTACCAAAACGTTACCAGGTAGGTTTTACTTGCTGATAAACCAAAAACTCAGTCCCAACAGTCAATGAAGACTAAGTGCTAGTGGGGTTTTCAAGGCACTCTTGACGGATGAACCATATCCTGAAAGTCAATCTATTTACAACTAAAGCCAACAACTTTTGAAGTTCTGAAAACCCCTTTACCTTGAAAAGCAACTCTAACATAATCCTTTTTTGACCTTTGGAGTAGAACTTATGCATTACTGGCACAGATGCAGTGGAAAATTCTCACATCTTCCACCTTTTGCACGCAGAAATGGACAACTCATCGGCAAGAACCGCCTTCTTCAAGAGTTGAGAAATACCAAAGCTTCCCTACATGCAAGCAGTCTGCAAAGAAACATCTCAGATACCATTGGGTCACATTGAATCTTCCTATGGTTTTGGAAAATGCTTGTAAGGTAAGATTTTCAATTAGTGAGCACTCCCTCGATGTGACGAAATAAGAGTAAGAAAGCAGCAAATCCTTCCTCCTGTGATTCGGCATAGTGAAAATAGAACTAGTAGCGGTGTTAAGTAGAGAAGACTTTAAATTATGCCTTAGCCATGTGTCCCTACCTAGCCCTAGCTACTTGTTTTGAATACTAGGTCAGACAAAAGGGTATGGGGCACGAACTTCTCTGGATCCGGAGTTTTTGGAGAAAAGTCTCATCCTTCAATATCATGATTGGGTCGACCAGGTCATATCATGAGTGAAATATCATGATCGGGTCGACCACGGCTACTGCATACCTAATCGACAAGGCACCTGAGTGTGCAAGACAACCATTTGGAGTTCAAACTTGACGGGTTTTTGATCGAGAAGAATGCAAGAACTGAACCATTGGAGCAATGACTTTGAGCTCCTACCATTTGGGGCGGTCTAAGGCACTCATTGAGAATAAGTGCATTTTGAGTGTGCTTGTGCATTTCTTCGAGGTGCTTGTACATTTGGCTGCTGTGGCTGGATGCTCATCAGCTGAGTCTGGGTGAGGTGTTCGGGCTCATTCTGCAGAAGGCTTAGCCACTTGTGGCAGCAGCACCGCAGAGGTTGCAACCCATGTTGATTTCTAAAAATTCACATTCAATCAAATTCAATTGAGGTCGCTTATCAGTTAAAACTGGATTAGATTGAATTAGACCGGTCAGTTTGATCTGTTTCGATGAACATCCCTAGCTTGCTTTCCAACTTCAAATATGTTATGACTATTGTCTGATTGTCAGCATTCCGCATCAGGAATAAATTCATTTAGGATTTACATTGCCAAATTGCTTGTAAGAAGCTCACAATCTGCTGGTCCTTGTAACATTGGTTCTCAGAATTTTCCAATTCTGTCACAAGGACTCAACTGAAAGAATTTTTGGTAAAAGAATACATAACCTCATTTGCTTGCAAATTCGAGTTTTCAATTCGAGCTAAGATGTGATATTTTTTAAGAGTTCTTAACTGTAACAAAAAATGTTAGATGTGACATTTTTTTAGAGTTTTTAACTGTAAAAACCTAAAATTGAAAACTCAAATCAGTAAAATTAACGAAGCATGAAATAACTTAACAAAGATATGATAATTCAAAACAATGTCCCCCACTGGTAGTTTATTTATACGTAAGCTACCAAATAGTTCTCAAATTCAAATGTCGTGCAGAAAGAGAACTAAGAACACTCGTGAGACCCAATAAGATCCAGCTAATCATATCAATTGCTGAGAATGAATGCTCGTGATGCCCGTGAGCATATCTCTATTACAAGGATCACTAAAACATGTCTTTCTTTATTTCATTTTTTATTTTTTCCCAATTCAAAAAGCACAGATTACAGAATACAACTAAAACCAAAACTATATGTAACATACTTGTAAAACAGTAGGTCAATAACATTGATAAGAAAGAAAATATTTACACGTTTTTCTCAAGGAAATATTCAAGCATTTCACTCTGATAGGAGTCTGATTTCTGGTATACAAATTGACAGCTGTAACCTACAATACAACACTAATCTATGTCCCTCCCTCAGTTCTATTTAAATAACTAACACAATCAGATTGTTGGTACTATTCTTTTAAACCTAAGAAATACAACATATCCAGGTGAACATGTCTGAAAGCCACAAGAACTATTTACCTTGTTTACTGCGCACAACGGTCCACCAATTGCAATATCATCTGATCATATACTTGGATTGTTGTGTGATTCGGGATTATAGTGACCATTCAGTAAGGAGGTAGAGAGTCTTCGAAATAACTTCACAAGCAAGAAAAAGAGTGCTTTTCACTCCCGTGGCCGGGCAAGCCAAAGAGAACTAAGGGCTCGAAGACGGGAGAAATAATCATTTATTGCAAGCAGGGCACGGGCTGATTGTCGGGTTGTCAATATGCGATGCATTTGTTGTAGCGTTTGTTGGCGCAAATTATCAGCCTGGTAATCAGACAAGAATAATTTAAACCTAAATAGAACGTTACAATAAAACATCCCCAATACTAATGATTGATAATGTCAGTGTTATATGCAGTTGGATCAAGAGATATTATTCAAGCAAAACACAGTATTCAACATAATGAAATGTTAAATCGCAGTAGACGTTTTGAACCTTATGAAAGGGAACTACTACATGTCTACATATATGAAATCAGATTTTTATGAAAGGGAACTACTACATGTCTACATATATGAAATCAGATTTCTTAACATACCAATTGAAAAATGTAGAGAAAGGAAACAACTAAATAAAGATTTATTTATTGATCATCATCATTATAATTGTCTGCTGAAGAAAGAACTAAATACGTTATATGCAGAAAGCTCAAAAGAAAGCATTTATTTCGAGAGAAGAAAAAAATAATATTTTGTTTACTCAAACACAATTCAAACGATGAGAGAAGTTTATAGACTTGTCCAAGAAGTTCCAAATCATGAGAAGAGAGTTTAAGTAAAACAGTTTTAATGTTATACTATTACAAGAAATAAAAGTGACAAAAATGAGAAAACCTTGGTTAGCAGGTTCCAATGACAAAACATTATGCATATTGCATTTATGACAAAAGAATTTGGTTTAAACATCAAAAGCACAAATGTCAAAAAAAAAAAAAAAAACAAATTGGCGCCCATGCTCACAAATTTTGAATTCTCAAGTTCTCACCAAACAAACAACTAAAAAAGAATTTATTTACAAGTAACCAGTGAAAGATTACACTACATATACATGATGGGAATAATAAAATTCCCACTTTAGTGCCATCATGTTTCACGGTTTTTTTTTTTTATCCTTTTTTTGGGGCACCCGTTACTCAGTGTGCTACTAGTGACCAAATCAGAGGAAAGTTGTAGACACGGGACTGGAAATAAATCATAATATCAAAAACAGTAGAATCGGTATCTTACCTGGCGAAGGAAACCCTCAAGAGTTCCTAGCTTTCCCATGGCCATTGCCATTTGACCCATATAGTTTGCTACATTCCCTGATGATCCTGATGGTCCAGGCGAGCCGCTCGCCAGGGTTTCTGCCAGAGATTGCTGCAATGCCTCCATTCCTTGTGACAGAGCGTCTTCAGCTTGCTGCGATGATTGCTGCAAGTTGCAGATGCCCACCAACTGCTGCTCAGTTAAGGGCTCCAATTGATTCACGAGTAGCTGCAAAGATTTCCAGTTCAGTTCAAAGTCCAATTGAAATTTCAAGGTTTGAAGTATTTAACAGTTATAGTCAAAGTTATTGATGAAGAAATGTGATTGGCCTCTTACTTACAATCATCCAAAGATGAGACAATAACAATAAAAATAACAATTACAATAATCTGTTGTTCGCTATAATATACAATGAAAAAAAAGGACACTGGACTAGATAATGTACTTTCGACCACTTTCTAATGTGCCAATTCAGAAGAGAGAACATGAAAAAGAATTCTCACCTTCAGAAGCTCAGATGAGCGGAAGCCACCAATCCACATGAAACACCGTTCTGCTGGTGTCTTCCACATTCCGGAAAGAATGTGGAAAACGTCAGCTTTTGCTGCAATGCCCTTCAGCCTAAATATGTCATCAAAATGTGCTGTAACATTGTCAACGATTGTACGAAGCTCAGTGTCTCCAGCGTGCGAATTGACTGCAGCCCTCAACTCATTAATCTGCCTATTGTGCTCCTCTAGCCAACGAGCATATTCCACATCAAACGCCAAGGCACCTAGATATCAGTAAATAAAAAATAATTAACTAACTCCTACTATATTTTCTAGCTCGAAGAAAGAAAAAAACACAATTTTTGTATTAGCAACGTGAGCATCATCATTGTGAGCCAAACGAAAAAAGTCATGAGCATCATGCAAGAAAAAAAAAAATAGAGAGGTCTGCAATCAAATGACTAAATGCCATGCAGAAGAGTGATAACAAATACAATAATAAAGAGAAAAGAGACAAACGGTAGAGTCAAAGGATTTATGGCAGGGGTGAACATCAGGTGGGTTGAGTAGGATTTTGAAATATTTCAATCCACCCAATCAAGTTTGGATGGGTTGATTTCAAATTTAACCAGCCCAATCAACCCAAAGTTTAAAATTAACTTACCCAATTAAAATTTGGGTGGGTTGGGTGGATTTAGTAGGTTGACTATTATTAAAAGGAAATAAAAAGTAAAGAGTAAAAAAATAAAAAACAATGCTAACTATTTAACCTAAAATTGAGAAATATATGAAAACAAAGCTAACTTTCATCAATAATATTTGTATCATAAAGTTTCAAAATTATCTTGTAAATTATAAACCAACACAAAAATAAGATATCTTATGAAAAAAACATAAAAATAAAATATATGCGAAATAAGTTAATATATAAGTTATAAACCAACAAACAAATAATAATAAAAACTAATACAACATAAAACGTTGTAGGTTGCCAATTAATTGAATATAAGTCAAATACAATATCTTATAAGGTAGAAAAAAAATTTACTTATATATGTATAAACAGTTTGGGTGGGTTTCGGGTTAAGTTGGATTATGAAAAAATCAACCCAAACCCACCCGATTAATAGTCGGTCTGGGTGGTTAGGTTGATCTCCTGATCGGGTTGGCCGGGTGGGTAAATTGGGTTCTTTTTTTGGCTGAAGTATAACTTCATTTATTTCACAGGGAATTTATTACATGTGGTGGTTGATGTCCCATTACTTCCTACGGTTCCTTTATATAGGAAACCACTATCAGAGACATCATACAAAAGACAACATCCTATATTACAATCATATGGGCCTAATTAATGCTACATGTTATATTACATAGGAATCTACGACAACACATGCAGGTTCACATGATTATATTAAACACATAACATTCCTAGCCAAAGTCTTCACATAGCTTTCATATGATCTTCACATGGCATTAATTGAAGTCTTGTCTCCTTCCACAAATGCTCTTCATTAATGAAAGTCTTTATTTAATGCTTCTTATCTTCTTCGCTGAATGGAAGTATTGGCATCTAAGTAGCCTTGGTATCTTAAATAGTATTTACCATCATGAAACTTGTGCATGGATTTATTTTACCGTCACCTCACATATGTACACATCCACAAATATCCTATAAAATTATATTAGGGTATAGGGATTAAAATAATCCAAAAACAAAACCCTAAAATTCTAATAAAAACCCTAGTCTATGGAGTCAGCTACCTCCTGAGCTCATAGGAAACATCATCTTACGCATTATTGATCCAAGAATATGTAATGATACGATGATAAGGAAAATTAGTCAACTGCTTGGAAGTTGAGAAGTAGAATGTGAAAAAAAGATCTTGCAGAACTCACAACAGATATTAAGTGTTCCGAGATAGACCATATCATATAAGTCTTTTCACTAAGATATATGTTCACAAACATGATCATTATAGACCAGTTTTCATGTACCGTGCCTTTCTCCAGACAGATGATGAACCTATCAACACTGAACTACTACATGTACTGGCTACTTCTTAATTTTGAACCAGCAATCATGAAGACGAATTAGGCACTCGGCTATGGACACTTCACGCTCAGAATGTTTAAGTTAGTAATAACTGACTTTCAAAGGAGGATTCGAGCTCACAAAGCCCACAATTATCATCATCAGGCTATCTGATTTTTGAGGTGATCTTATTGAACCTATGATTATCCCAATAAATCATGTTCATCTTAATTTCCACTCTTATTGAGCTCATAACTCCTTTTATGGATGTATGACAGTACAACGTGCCTCATCTAAAATCTATGGTGGACCCCATTACAAAGAAAATTCTTTACTCCAAGGTCACCAACCTCTCCACTTGCCCAACGATATCTTGATGATGTGGTTTGAAGCAGAAGCAGACATGAGAGAACCACCTAAGGAGCTAGACTCGGATGATGGCTCGGATTCATCTGTTGACATGGAACTTATTGACATGGGTTCCTGGCACAGCAGTGACTAGCTTTCCAGTGATGAAGACTAAGCCACGGAAGCGTGGTGGGTTTAAGATTTAGTGTTTAGGATTAGGGTTTAAGAGTGGACATTAAGATGAACATAATCTACTAAAATAATCATAGGTTCAATAAGTTCACCCTAAAATCAGATAGCCTAATGATGATAACTTGGGCTTTGTTAGCTTAAATCCTCCTTTGAAAGTCAAGTTGTGAAAGTCAGTTATTACTAACTTAAACACCATGAACATGAAGTGTCCATAGTCGCGTGTCCTATTCGTCTTCATGACCCCCGGTTCAAAATATATTGCCACTGGCCGAAAATTAAGAAGTAGCTAGTACGTATAGTAGCTCAGTGTTGACAGGTTCCATTATCTTTCTGGAGAAAAACACGGTACACAACAACTGGTCTATAATGATCCCGTTTGTGAACATATATCTTAGGGAAAAGACTGCATGATACAGTCTCTCTGGGAGTGGTAATACACTCAGCATAATATCTGTTGTGAGTTCTGCAAGATCTTTTCATGTCTTCTTTTCACATTCTATTTCTTATCTTCCAAGCAATTACTAATTTTCCTCATCATCTCATCATTACATATTCTTGGATCAATTATGCATAAGATGATGTTTCCTACGAGCTCTGGATGTAGCTGACTCCATAGACTAGGGTTTACTAGTTTTTAGGGTTTTGTTTTTGAATTATTTTAATCTCAATACCCTAATGACAATACCCTAATCCCTCTACCCTAATACAATATAATAATATTATATTAGAATATTTGTGGATATGTACAGATGTGAGAAAATTGTGAAATAAATCCATGCACAAGTTTCATGATATTAAATATTATCCAAGATAGCTAAGCTACGTAGATGCCAATACTTCTATTGAACAAAGAAGACGAGAAGCATTCAATGAAGACTTTCATTAATGAAGAGCATTTATGGAAGGAGACAAGACTTCAATTAATAACATGTGAAGATCATATGAAAGCTAAGTGAAGACTTTGGCTAGAAATGTGATGTGTTTAATATAATCATGTGAACCTGCATGTGTTGTCGTAGATTCCTATGTAATATAACATGTAACATTAATTAGGCCCATATGATTGTAATATAGGATGTTGTCTTTTGTATGATGTCTCTGATAGTGGTTTCCTATATAAAAAAACCGTAAGAAGTAATTGAAACATCAACCACTACTTGTAATAAATCCCCTGTGAAATAAATAAAGTTATACTTCAGCCGAAAGCTCTGTGTCCACTTAATAGTCCCTTTATATTCTAAGACTTTAATAGTATAGTATACGGTTGGTTTACTATACACATAGGAAGGTTATATTATACTTAGGATGTTGTCATCAAGAATATTCTACTGTTATTACTATGTTTTGCTTTGTGTGTATTTTAGTATTGACGTGTTATTAATATATACGTTATAAATAAATATATTAAATAAAGGATATTAGGGTTTAGGATTTAGGTCTTAGGGTTTATGGTTTTACGTCTAGGGTTTTTATTAGAATTTTTAGCGTTTTCTTTTTGTGTCAGCTTGTTGGGTTTTTTGTTCATCCCATTTGATCATTGGCAAAGCAAACACAGAAAAAATTAGGCAAGGGAGCTCAAATACCATTTCCACTCATGGAATGTGATTGGTCTCCTGAGCTAGAAATAAATATGCCCTGCAAACAAACGGTAAAAACTATGAGGGAAAATTTTCCACAGCCTGTCAGACCGCAAACCGAAACACAAAATAGTACATAAGACGAAGAAAATGTCAAAGGGGTCAATGGATGATAAATCAAAACCTGTTGGCGGGCACGCTGGAGTTCATGCTCCAGCTGGGTTAGTTTCAGCCGGCTACTCTCAAGCTGTTGTACATATTGCTGAAGATAAAGATAGTAAAGCAATTAATAGTCAAATGACAAGGAATGCCTGAAGAAAATATTAGCACTTCCACCTGTAGTTAAACACAACTAATAAAACGGAACAAGCCATACGACCAGGACCATATAAACCCATGGTCAGTACATACAAAAATAGCTTTTGTCTCATCGTTAGCATAAAATCATCATTATAAAACTCGACATACTTTTTTCCGTAATCGGCTTTTCCTAGCAGCTTCACGATTTTGGGCAAGCCGGCGTAGAGTCTGCAAAATTTTTTAGTTAAGCAATTAGTATATTCATAATGTCACACTGTAATTACATCAACATATTATGTTTTGAATAAACCTTTTGGTCCCCTGCTTTTTCTTTTGATTTGTCACTCGAATCAGAAGCCGCAACAACAGCCAATTGATTCCTTTCAAGCTGCATGAGAAAAATAAGTATTTTAAGAATCTGCCCTCAAACAGCAGACGGGTTTTCTGAAGGAAGCTTAATGTACTAAGATTTAGAACAGTTTTTCTTGCAAATAATATTAGATGTTAAGTAGAACTTATAGAAGGCATTGAATTTCAGAGATGGGATAAGCATTGTAAACATAATAATGTGCTTCCTGAGCAACATATGAAAGAAACATCACCACTTGGTTCTTCTCATCCGTGTCATCTGTTGACGTGTCAGTCCTAGGGCTTGCATCTGCCATACTGGACTCACCCCAGTTCTCACGAATACAGCCAGATACTGATGCTACTTTTGTTTGCGAATCTTTTGGTAATGATACCGTCTGAGACCCCACAAAAGATGACAGATTTACATCTGAGGGCCCGAGTGACTGAAACTCCAACCACACACACATAAAAGAGTAAAGAGTGAGAGAGGAGAAAGCAAGGACTGCTGTTGATTCTCTTCATCTTCTAGAAAATGAAAATGAAAGAAAAATGAAGAGAATGTAAACTTACCTTATTTAGCCCGCCAAATTGGACATCATTACCCAATGCCTGACCGCTTGATTTAATTTGATTGAATAGAGAATCTAAAAGATTAAAGATTTATCAAGACGGCGAAGAATGAGACTCTTCATTGAAAGAAATTCAACTTTGCAGAACACACTACACTTCCACCCATGCAAAAAATCAACTCTTTGCAAAAATGTCCCCGCATACTACCAGAAATAATGTCTCAAAGCATCATACATGAAGAAAGCCATGCTTTTCTATGGCATAGTAAACAAAAAGTGAAGTGTCTGCATACTCTATAGAAACATTCTAAGAGATGGTAAAATCAATTTTTTCAAGAATAAAACGCAGTAGGTATATAGTCCCATTCCAAAATTTACAACCACAAAGATGATACAAGTAGCCTAAACAAGAATTTAAGCTGCATCCATTTACAAGCCAAAGCACCAACAAAGTGCAAACTTAATCCTATATTAAGAATGTATCGTAGAGGGATAAAGCCTAATATGAGATGAGAGAAACAATGCATTCCACTTAATAGTTCAGTAAGGAATGTCTGATCAGTAAAATACAAAAAAAAGTACCTCGACATGACAAACAAATTTTCACCATAAGAAACAGAATGAATTAGAATATGACTACAAAAAGGTTTTTTTTTTATAATAAACTAATGTAATTTTGAGAAAAACGAGGCTTTATTTGCATACTTCTGGTGATGTCAACAGCATCCTCTATGCGAAATCCAAGCGATTGCTCAAGAGTTCCAAAATCTGAAATTCGAGAAGAGCGGATACTGCTACCTTCTGTGCCACTGAAAACCAGAAACCATAAAATTCAACTTTCACAGAGAATGATATGCCAATCAGCAAACTATCTAACCTAAGTAACCTAGTTATGTAGGAATAGGATAAGCTAAAATGGTAGATTCACAACTTAGCAACCAATACATAAAAAGTCCACAAGCTAAAGAAACCTGTTTTGGGTCATGTAATAATCTAAAGCTATAATTTTTAAAAATTGTGGCAGTAACTTCAAAAATACTTGAATCACTACAAAATTAAAACACTGCTGCAATAACACGAAAATCAAATTGCAACAAAGAAATTCTTCCACAAATTATCAAGTTAATACAATATGCTTGGTCAGACATAAAAAATGTTTCACTTGATTTTCATAGCCATAAAAATTCACACATAGCCGACACGAGGTTTCCTCGCTCATTAGGACAAACTTAACTCCTTGCAAGAATGCCCTGACACTGGCTCTTTCTCTCCTTAAGCTTATTTCCCCCCTTTAAGAATCACTCCAGTATACGCTAAAGCACATCCAATAGCGAGAAAAAACTTCTTTTGCCACACCATTACGCTCATTAAGCAATGGCTGATTCCTCAAACGATTTCAGATTACCCTTCAACACATAACCGTCTATCAACCAACCAAACAAAACCACTGCAACTTATTTGTCTATGAAAGGTTTGAAAAAGATAAATATGAATGAACCCTCTAATCAATTGCAGATAAGTCCACATCACCTCTTGTCCCAATTAACGACAGAAAAGAACAAACTTTAAACCTGGGCAGTATTTCCTCTTTACCTCTAATTGTCAGACCACAAGATTTCAATTCCAACAGTACTTGTATATCAAACATTTCTAGTACATAAATGGACATTTTCACCTTGCAAGACCTACACCAATGGCTGGACCCAACTAAGAAACCACCCGGACCCACCAAGACAAATACACCATTCAAAGAGGACAAACAAGAAGTATTAACAAGTAACCAAAAGACAAAATGGAGCAAAAATCTCAACAAATTGCCATAATTTTTAAGTACAAGTATTTGATAATTTACATTGGATTTGGAGCTGATATTGGAGGAACGTAGCTCGGCATGATCTCGTTCACAACTTTGTTACCATCATTTGCACCAACTTTCACTCCTCTACTACCCATGAATCACCATCATCTCCAACAAAACGGAATTCAAAAACGCACAAACCTTTTCACCAAAACCAACAAAAAAAGTTACATAAATGATCACAAGTAACTAACTTAATTCAAAAACCAAAACCACAAGCTATCAGCTAAAAAGGGCCAATACCCACATAAAAAACACAGCTAAAAATAACAAATTAAGCCTCTTTTCAAAAAAAAAAAAAAAAATGAAAACTTAAACGCAAGTACAGAACCTTCCGTACAAGAACAGGCTTAATAAAAAGAGTTGTTAGTAAGTAGACCCCAAAATTCTTCAAATACCTAATAATTATGAAACTATTCGGACCCCAAAAAAAGAAAATGAAAAATCAGCTTAAGCTTAAAGTAAAACAAAAAAGAAAAAAAGAAAAACTAACCCAAGACGACGTTGATGAAGAAAAGGAGCTCCAAAACGAATTTCCAGAAACTGAGCTGAACCCAGAAGCTGAAGTCGATAAAACTGCTCGAAAAAACCCTAACCCGTGAAGCTTCTTCAAGATAAATACAATCTCTCTCTTCTCCTTTTTTTTTTTTTTTGACTTTTCGACCGTATGTGCTGTGTTGAAGAACAGTAGTATTATAAAATACACCAGTCTCTCTCTCTCTCTCCCTTTCTCTTTCTAGAAAACGAAAATTTCAACAGGCCCACCTTGAATTTTGAGCGCATTTTTTATTCACCATTTTCCCCTTTCTTAAAAGGGGTTTTTGGAGAGAGAAAGAGAGAAGAAGCGTGACGTTCAGATCATTCCAATCTCCTTCATATGTCCTTTTCTTCAGAGAAAATAAAAAAGAAAAAATATATACTTTTTTCCCACCATTTCTTATTTTCTCTTGTCTTTAATCATTTAGGGGTTCTTTTATAATGTAGTTTGAATGTAATTTTTAAATTAAATTTGAGTTATAATTTGAGTTAAAATTAAAATTTAAATAAAATTAAATAAAATTAAAATTTAAAAAAATATGAACTTAAATAAAATTTAAATTTAAATTATTTTTTAAAAAAAAATTTTAGATAAAAGAATATATCCTTATTTTATTTATTTCATTTATACCGCTCTACGAATTGTGGACCTTTCCTGCTTTGTCCCTATTTTTATGGGTTCAATGTTGGTAGTAATAAACTTCCCTAAAGTTTGTCATAATAGCATTAAGGTCCTCACTAGACTTGTTATTCTCATGAATAGTCCTCTTCTAAAACGGTATCTTCTTTTTCTCCTTTCTTTTTGCCCCTCCAAAGTAGGAATGGCAATATTTCTCGCAGGGGCGGAGACTGCCCTAAATAAGGCGGGAATGAGGAATAATTATCGAGAATGAAGATGGGGATAGAGACAATATCTAGTCCTTAATTTGTTGTGGGGTAGGAATGGGAGAAGTACTCTCTACCCAACTCCGCTCTCATATTAATGTGTTGTTTTTTATGTAGTTATATATACACACATCTCTTAAAATTTTAAGTTTTTTGAATTATGATTCTTGAGAAAAAAAATAGTATGCAATCATGCAATGAAGATTGAAACTATTAGGAATAGACAATGAAGGATAATTTGAGTTTATATTTTTATGTTTTTAAATTTTTTTTTGCTTATACATTAGTTATTACTTTTAGATTTAATTCTCAATATGTTAAGAATTTAGTTTTTTTTATATATAAAACTTTTAGTTTTGGTTTAAATTTATAATGAATTTCTATTCTATTTTTATTTTAAATTGTTATAATTTTTAAATACATAATCTTATATGATGGGGACTGAGTTAAGTAATAGAGAATGTTTCGTTAATGGGGAAATCTTTGGCTCCGTTCATTTCGCTTATTCGAGTTTAGAATTCGAGTTTTGCTACAGTAAAAAGCTCTCACAAACAATCACATCTAACTTTTTTGCTACAGTAAAAAGCTCTCACATAAAATCAAATCTCAACTCGAATTAAAAACTCGAATCAGCGAAGTGAACGGGCCCTTTAACTCTGATATCGCCCCTTCTTAAGCAGAGATAGAAACAGGAAAAGAGACAGTTTAAGGAGGCTGAGATTGGGATGAAAAATT
This sequence comes from Morus indica, assembly GCA_029231665.1. Lineage (NCBI taxonomy): Eukaryota > Viridiplantae > Streptophyta > Magnoliopsida > Rosales > Moraceae > Morus > Morus indica. The sequence continues at coordinate 23,474 of JACAGA010000090.1, forward strand.
ATCCTCTATCCCCACCCCGCCCCATTGCCATCCTTACTCCAAAGGCACTTCAAGTTTTTTTTTTGGTTTTGAAAATGAGGAAATTGCATTCAAAAATCAGATTCAAGTTTTGAGCCATCTGTAGTCTGATTTTAAAGTTTGACATTTTAACAAACTTTATGGGGAAGTAATGTATAGCAGCACAATTACAAAATGATACGGTCACACATACCAATTATATCTATATGCGCTAAGCACCAATTTATAGTAAATCTTTAAATTAACTGCTAAATAATGCCACGATTGACTTATAAAGATATAATTCATTTGAGTATGTTAATTATGTAGGCCTTGAAATGATAGAGTTGACATAATGAATGTGAATTATGGACTGCATCGGATTCTTGTTAAAAGCTTGGTTCCTGATACAGTCTTACCTACCCAGTTAAAATCAAATATAAGAAAAAATAGAAATCAATGATTAGAAATAAAGGAGGTTTTACAAGAATAATAAGTAAATAAAGGCGGCCCTCGTTCTATTGTGAGAGGGAGAAGCCTTGACAAACAAAATATAGTGAATGTCTTGGATTCTTTTTTCTCGTTGAATGTGCAAATAATTGGGATATTGGCAATTTAAGAGAGGTTTGATTTATAAATTTAGAATTATAATTTAAAATTATTTTTATTTATGTGTATTTATTGTAACAAAAAATATTGTAATAAATCACGAATTATGATTCGAATTATGGTCCGAATCTCCATTCTAAACATCTCTTAAATTTTAGAGGCCGTTTGTTTTATATACTCAAATTTAAATTATTGATTCTGTTACAATTTTTTTATATAAAAAATTTGAATTTAAATATTAGAATCAATAATCATAGTCTGAGTATATCTTTTAAACAAGCTGTAGAAGTCACAAACAAAAAAAAAAAGAGAAAAATGAAGAATTTACTCTTAATAGTGTATGAGTCTGGATCTTTACTTTTTACTCTTAATAAATATTATTTTATTAATGTAATTATTGACTAAAAATGTTATGAATAAAGAGTAAATAATAGAAATCTTGACACATATACTTTTAAAGAATATTTATTAAGATTCTCTCTCTCGTTATTTCTTTTCTTGTTCTTTCATTTGATTCAGGGGAATTAGCAAGATTTGTGCACCTTTTCCCTGTTATGTCTCTTTTGGTTTATTAATTTTCTTGGTTAGGTTGCTTTTTCTTTCATCCTCCACTGCCTCTGAGTAGGTTGTTTTATTGGGATGTTGTTGGTTTGTGTTGTGTATGTATAAATGAAGCTTATTTTTGAAAAAAAAAATCAAGAATTCAATGTCTCTAGAGATTATTATTGTTTAACTTATTTTATTTGGTATGCTTGGAAAGTAATGCGGTATTTAGATCATCTTTGATGTCCAATGTTAATATTAAGCTTAGTGCAAAAAAGATCAAAAAACTATGAGCCAGTTTGATATTACTGTATTGTTAAAATTTTTATTGTTATTATGTTGTTAGTAATAAGATTTTGTGACAAAAAACATATAGATGTTTGGTAAATATTTTTACAAAACTGCTGTCAATACCAAAAATAGAAATTTAAAGTGTTTGATAAACTATATATAAATTACTTTAGAGAGGTATATGATGAAAGTAGACATACTTAGCACTAGTTTTATTTCTATTTTTATGGTCAATATTCAAAATATAAAAAATATAATTTTAATTTTATTAATTAAAATATTTCTTAAAAATAAATCACTTTTATTGATAGGAAAAATTATTCATCTATTAAATATCGTATTTATTGTAATTATTTTAAACATTTTGATAATTACTAAAAATACTTGAATAAAATTTAGCATAATATATTTATTAAATATTTTCAACTTTTAAATAATTATTTTAAAAATATATGTTTCATAGAATACTTATTAAAGATTTTCAACTTTTAAATAATTACTTTTAAAATATATGTTTTTTAATTTGGTATGAAAAAAAGTAAAATATGTAGATTGAGAATTAAATTTTATTATTAAAGTAATTTTTATAAATTTAGACAATGACAGCAGAAGCTGTTGGCAAAAGTAACTCCTAACATGATTCTCAAATTTTATTATTTGATAAGAGTTTTTAGAAGCTTCTGATCAAAAGCAAGATTTATCAAACACCATAACATGATGTAGTTTCTTTCAAAAAACTAAAAGCAACCTTTAAAAGCAATATCAAACGGGTCCTTTATTTAGCGCAATTAATCATTTTATTTTTTGATGTTCTAATCTCATTTTAAAATGTCATATTTAGAGCCTGTTTAGTTTTTTTATTTGAGTTTTTAATTCGAGTTAAGATGTGATTTTATATGATAGCTTTTTATTGTAGTAAAAAAAGTTAGATATAGCTGTTTCTGAGAGCTTTTTACTGTAACAAAACTTGAATTCTAAACTCGAATCGGTAAAATAAACAGAACCTTACATTACCATATATTTCTCACAATTTTAAAATGTCAGTTTATTTATTTTTAGCACCAAGTGCTAATGTCACTTTTATCGCATTGTTTTTACATTTAAAAAAGAGAGAAAGAGAGAGAAAAAACTATTAATGTTAAAATTCGACATATATTATACTTATGTTAAATTCGATACATACAGCATATATCAAATATAACAAAAAAAAAAAAATTGCGCTATGTTTTACAAAAAGTTTTGTACTCAAATATTAAATTTTAAGCATTTAAAACGCTCTTACTCACCATTATAAATTGCAATTCACTCCATAATTCTCTCAAAAGAAGCTCTAGAGCGATTTGTGGGGGGCTTTTTTCCTTTGTTTTTTTTTTTTTAAAAAAAAAAAATCAGATGTTATTTCTTAACGTCACTCAAGAATGTGACAAACTACTTTGATTTCATTCCTGAGGTATGACTTACTCTGAGTAGCGCAGGACATAGAAGTTAATTTCAAAATATTTTAATGTAATTCTGATGGCCTAGAGTAGTTGTAAATTTTATGGGTTTGTTTTACATATTTCAGTTTCAGCAACTAATGGCAGAGCTCAATGAAATCTTAGCTCATGATGCTGTTGTTGATTAAGAGTCTATTTAGATCGCTTATTCGAGTTTTTAATTTGAGTTAAAATGTGATGTTATGTGAGAGTTTTTTACTATAATAAAAACATTAAATGTGATTATGCCTCAAAGTTTTTTACTATAGTAAACTTGAATTCTAAATTCAAATTAGTGAAATAAATGAAGTAAGAAAGAACGTGGAATAAGAAACTAAACTCCGCAGCCAATCTCTCTACCTCTTTGAGTTTTTGCCTCCAGCAAAAATGTGATAATAAATCTCAGAATATACTTGATTAAGATTGTTTTTTTTTTTTTTTTTTTTTTTTTGTCTCAGAATACCGGTTATGTCCCTTAGAACCCCACATGTGATTTGCACGTGCTTGGTTCCGTTAGTTTTTTAACAGCTAGATTGTGACGAGGTTAATTGTGACAGTTAAGTAAGTTGATGGGGTAATTATTAAAATTAAAAATTTAAAGGTTAATTTATAAATCCCGTGAGATAAATTGGGTTGAAACTCCTTTCAAGTTTAATATAAAAGTTTCTTGATGATTTTTAACATTTGTTAAATTTACTTTTGCGATATACGAATTTACTTTTGAGATCGTATATATATACATGATGCAGATCACAATTAGAAGTCTTTTTAAATTAGAATTATTTTTTAAGTTATTTTATTTAATGTTTATTTTTAAGATTATTTAAGATTAAATAGAATTAGAAGTTTAGTTACTATTAGGACTTATATGCCTATGTAACAAAATAAATACTACAACATCAAGTTTTTTTTTTTAAAAAAAATTGAAGTTTCAAAACATAATTATTAGTTTACTTTCTTTTTCCTACCAAGTAAATGAGAAATACTATAGCAACCACCCATCTTTACACTTCCAAATCAAAAAACTACAACTTATAGAACAGTAAATTACATATAAAGACTAAAGTTATGGTTAGTACATAAATTTATTCAATAGTTTGAGAATTGTTTTGGCATAGATTGAACATAAAACAACTACCCATAAATAAAATATTGTTACTGGGACGTTTGGAAATGAAATTCAGGTCCTAATTCGAATCATGGATCGTGATTCGCTACAGTATTTTTTTTTCACAAAAAATATATATAAAACGATAATAATTCTGAATCTATGAACCAAATGTCCTCTACATATTGCAAACACCCACGATATATAGAAACATGAACAAAATTTCTCCGCTATTTCCAAAATTTCCATCCAAATTTTAGAATTTCTTAGATCCCAAATATCTTTTAGATGTAAAAAGCTTACCATCAAAATTTTGGGGAAATTTTGATTAATAACAAGGAATATTGGTAAACATAAAAATTTCGTTGAGGTTCTAGTGTGTGTGTGTATTGTAAAATTTCGAGAATATCAGTGAAATATTGGGATAGTATTGGTGAAATATCATAGATTTTCAAAAACATATATAAATATCGTTAGACCTTTTTTTCATTTTATTAGATAAATAATAGATTTTTAACCCCTACTTTATTCGTACGATTAGCATTTCATTATTCTAATATTTTTCAAATCTGATGAAATTCTTATGACGTTCAAGTCCCATAGGACTTTTCTTTTATTCCATTTATATTTTGTTTAAAACTTGTTTATTTATGTGTATTTTTCAATATTTTTTCATATTATAAAATATTATAGAGAAATATTAAATTTTAAAGTAAAATACATAGTCTTCATATTTTTTGCTCAAATAAAATACATAGTTTTCATAGTTTTTTCTCGATATATCCAACAATATTCATATGCTCTCCTAAACTTTTTTTAAATTTGATGTACCAGTATTTTCACACATGCTAATAGAATAATTTAAAAAAATACCCCTTAAAATAAAATCTTTTTTTATTTCTATCTATTAATATTAACTCTACATTTCTATTTCTTGGATTAGAATTAGTTAATGAGTAGAGTTTTTTTTTTTTTTTTTTTTTTTTTTTTAAGAATACTTTTATCAAGTAAGATACTTAAAAAAGTAAAATCTGTAATTTTCTCGTACTAATATCTTCATTGTTTGGTAGAAATGCCATAATAGAGTCAAAACTCAGCTACCAGGGTAGGCATGAAGGACACGAAACTTCAGGGTCTTTTTGGATATTTTCAAAACTTTCCATTAAATTACTTTTTAATTGCAAAGGTTGAAGCAATGTCCAAAGTGCAAGACAAGTAGACTCGTTTAGTTAATGCGTTTAAGTCTGTGATTCATATTTATTAATAAGAACTTTATAAGAGAATTATCAGTAACATATTTTTGAATTCAAATTCTTTATAAGAAAAAAATATAATAACAAAATCATAATTTTAAATATATTTGTTAAACGGATCCTTAGCTTGTAAGTCCTTCAACTCATATAAAGTGCACCATAACCCCTACTAAAAATATAAAGGTCTCGTTTACTTCATCGATTCGAGTTTTTAGTTTTAAGTTTTTACAGTAAAAAGTTTTCAAAAAATGTCATATCAAAATTTTTTATTACAGTAAAAAACTCTTAAAAAATATCACATCTTAATTCAAATTAAAAATTTAAATTTATAAAGTGAACGAGACCCAAACAGATTCTTGTAGTTCGAGCCGTTTCTGGGGTCCTTTACCTAGAAGCACGGAAAGCGGGAAAGGTAAAGTAATTTAAAGTGGAAAAATTTGTCTCGCTAATGAAAGCGCTCAATTTTATGCGCCGCCTGTTTGGAAGCTATAAGATAAGAAAGATACTTGTACGTTTAAATGACTATTCTACCCTTATTGATTTTACAAGTCAAAGACTTGCTGTTTAAGGTCACCAATCAACGTTGGCCACCTGGACAAGGCTGCGATTTCCTAATCTAAAAAGCGTAATGATAATGATATATCAGCGGAAGCTTCAGACAAATAATAGCAGAAATTGTTTTTTTTTTTTTCACAACTCAAAATCTTTAATTTCTCTGGTAAAAATTTAAATTAATTTTTTTATAATATTTTTTCTTATATTATATACATTATTTAAATTCTTTACTTGAATTGTAAAATAAACATATGTTAAAGAGTTTAAAGAGACGTTCGGATAAAAGTTTTATTATTATTATTATTAAAGAGTCTTTATGGTGAGATTTTTTTAAAAAATTCATCAATAACACTTTATTTTGACTGTTAGATTAAATTTTTAATAATTAAATTTATACAAATTTGTATTAAAAATTTACAATATATTATATAGAACTACTTTCTCTATAAATTCAACAGTTAAAAGTTAAATAAAAGTGTTTCAATTATAGTTCTTTTAGGGGTCTAACGTAGAGAAAGTCATATTATTATTATTATTATTATTATTTTGACAATAAAGTTACAACCGAACGATGCACAAGTAAACATTATAAAATTTAAACTTATCAATACATATATATAAATTAAACATTATAATTATAATGACGTACAATAGTAATTAATAAAAATAATTAGAATAATATAATTATGTATCTATTATTTATTAGTTTTAAGATTAATTTTATAAGTGCCCTTTAAATTTTGAAATCATTCCTACTTTACTTTTAAAATTTTAAAAACTCTCACTTTATTCTTTAAACTTTGAGTAAGTCTCATTTGAACCCTTTTGTAAGAACTTATATTAAAATCATATTGAAAAAAAAGTTTATGTGTGGTCATATGGATTTTATTCGTTTACTTTTAACATATATTGACACAGAAAGACCGCATGACTGCATTACTTTTTTAAAAAAATAGTTAACAAAAATTCTTAAAAATAGATGAAGTAGGAACAATTTAAAATTAAAAGGGCAAAATACGTTTTTAAAATTAAAAAAGATAAACTGAAAATGACTTCAAAATTCAGAGACACCAATGATTACTTCCATTTATTATCTATTATACAATAATAGAAGAGTTGAAGAGATTGTTTGGTAATGTTTTCAAATGGTTTTGTTTTCAGTACAAAAATAATAATGAGATTGTTTTGAAAATCATTCTAAAACCGATTATGAAATTACGTTTGGTGGTCTTTTAAGATATTGATTTGAGTATGATAAAAAAGTGAAATCTTATTTGGTTATATTTATGTTTTTTTGAGTACATGTAATTAATAATCTTAAATTAATATATAAAGTAATTAATAATTGATATTTATTTAGCAAATAAAAAATCAATATATTAATAATATAACAATAATGGATAAATTATCATTAATGAGTAAATTAATAATTAAACTATATATATAATAAATTAATATGCCAAATAATTAAAAATAGTAATTAGTAATTAATTATAAGTAATTATTATGTTAGTAATGTACTCATATTTATTAGATTATAAGTAATTAATTAGTGTATTAAGAAAAATAATTATTATATACATAATTTATTAATATTCCGTTTACTATTTAACTTTTAGTTACATAATTAAATAATTAGTTAATTACTTATTAATGTTTATTTAATAATTTATTATTTGATATATCACACGATCAATTTTTGGTAATTGTTCTTTTTATAATAATTAATGACTAATTATTAATTATTAATTATTATTGATTACTATATTACATATTAATAATTATAATTTAATATTAATTATTAATTGAGTAATAGTATTTATTTTTTATTTAACAACTATTTACTAATTAATAGATTATAATTAACATACTATATGATTGATATATTAATTATTAATTATTTATTTAATAACTTATTATTATTTTTTATTGTTAATATGTTATATAATTAATTTTTAGCAATTAATCTCTAACTAAATAATTAATTACTATATTATTTATTATTTTATTAATAAAATTAAAAATTAATAGTAATAAATTAATATTTAATTAATGATTAAGTAATTACTATTTATTTATTAGTTTTTAAGTATATCTATTTATTAATTATTAATTAATATATAATATAATTAGTAATTAATAATTAATTATTTAATATATCTTTGTTGATAAGTACTAGAAATAAAACGGAAAGGAAAAACAACTTTCAATCGTTTTTTACTTTCTTTCACAAAAATCATTGTTTTATTGTTTTTTTATTTTGTTTCTATTTTCAAATTTATTAAACAAATGAGATCTGTAGACTATTTTTATTTTTATGCCTCAAAGATATGTAAAAATGTTTTCCAAAACAATTCAAATGCACCCTTAATTTTTTATTTTTAAATGCCTTTTGTTTTCACTTAGTCTTATTAAATAATGGATTTTCAAAATGTATTCCTACTTTTTTTTCATATAATCCGTATTACATTTAAAGCAATTTTTATAATTTTTTTTTCCTAATTGGCCCGATTAATAATTTCTTTTCTAACGTATCTTCTTTAAAAAGACTTTTTCACGGCATTTTTTCGGCTTCACTATTTTTTTCCTGTTGAAGTAATTTTGAAATACTTTTTTCCTTTCTTTGCTCTTATTAAAGTAATTTATTTTATGTGTTTCTAGTTATGTTTTCATTTCTTTTTTCTTTTTGTAAAAATCTCCTATAATTCTTTTTCAGTGTATTTCTTTTAGATGTTGTTTTCCTATATTATTTTTGTTAATATATATGTATATTTAAATTTGTTCCTACTTAATGTTTTTCATGTAATTCTTATTATTTCAAAAGTCATCCATATAAATATGTTAGTGTTAACTGCGTATTAACAACCAAATAAGATGCTACTTTTAATAAATTAAGAAATATGGAACTTCACTAGTTTGTTAAAAATAATTGTAATATATAGCAAATTTTACAAACATAAGATAATACTTAATAATTATTTAACTAATTAATAAATAGTAGATTCTTAAAAAAAATTTAAAAATAAAAAACTTTTTTGTCCTTATTTTACATTTGTTTTAATTACAGTTAATAGTAGTGTTTATATATGTCGATCTCCTAATTCCTAATCATTAAGCAACGGCCACCTCCCCTAAGCACATTTTGCCGCCACCACTTTCTTGAACTAATTGTGAAGTCCGTTAGTGGCTTCGGTTTAGTTTGGTATTGTTTTTTCCTCTAAAATTAGTTTTTATTTGTAGTAGAAATTGATTTAAGTGTTGGTAAATCTCCTCAAAAGTAATTTTTGAAATTTTTTTTAAGAATCTACAACCAAAATCAGAAGCAGCCTAAAAATAACTTTCGCTTTTAGATTATGAGAGAATCAGTATAGTGCAATTAATTAAACTTTGATAATGCCCATAATACCCCTAATAAAATTTAAAAATTACAATCTTTCCAATCTAAAATTCAGACTCGTACTATACTATAATATAATATAATATAATATAATATTGTAACAAATGATATCATAATTATATTAATAACTCTAATATTATTATCATATTATAATAATATTGTAATTATATTAACCATTTTAATAATATTATTATATTCTATATCATAATTATATAATATGTTATTTAATAATAGTTTTATTGTATTATATTAAATATAATAATAAATATACATTATATTGTAATTATATATATTATATTATAGTATAATATAATCAATATTTTTAATTATTTCAATTATTATTTTAATAATATTATTATTCTATATCATAATTATATAATATAATAATATAATAATAGTTTTTTTTATTATATTAAATATAAATAAATATATTATATTATAAATATATATATATATTATAATATAATATAATATAGTTATAATTTTTAACTATTCACAGTAATTCAACATCATAATTTACAAATGTTATTATACTGATTTTAGAACCAGCACAACTACTATAATTATAGTTTACCAAATACTTAATTGATTTTTGTAATAGCTGCTTCTTCCTTCAGCACAGCTAAAAGTAATTTTTTTAAAAATCTATAGCACTATCAAACTAAGCCTTCATCTACTCTGGCTTAGGTGTTTCTTCTACGATTAGGACTACTTTAGAGTTTGGGGATTTTAGCTTTTATTTTGGGATAGTTTCTACTAATTTCCTTTCAAAAAAAAAAAAAAAAAGCTAACACTACAAAAAAATAAGGAATTTAACATGACGGTTTCTTTTCGTCTAAAGTGCAATTAAAAACGTGTTATCAATGGTACAAGTTTAGATGACAATTTATTAGAAAATTGTAACCTAATGTTAATACATATGATGACAGTTTCTCAAGAAATTGTTGTCTAAATTTGTTTTTAAACCCAAATCTTTCATTTTAAAAAAATTCACTTGAAAATCAAAATGTTCACCCATTCCGCCAATCTCTTCGCTCAGACTGCGCCACCAGCCCAAAGAGTGCCATTCTTCCTTTCATTCGCCGCTGACCGCCTCCGTCTTTGTTAGGTTAATGATGAAATTAGTTTAAGTTTTGTGGTTTTGAGCATTATGGATGTTGGGTTTTTGTTGTTTGTCTTGAATTTATTAGGTAGATGCGTGAAATTTGTTTAGATTTTGTGGTTTTGAGTACTATGGATGTTGGGTTTTTATTGTTTGTCTTGAATTTGTTAGGTAGATGATGAAATTTGTTTAGACTGGTTTTGAGTTTTATTGATGTTGGGTTTTTGTTGTTTGTCTTGAATTTGTTTGGTAGATGATGAAATTTGTTTAGGTTTTGTGGTTTTGAGTAATATAGATGTTGGGTTTTTGTTGTTTGTCTTGAATTTGTTTAATAGATGATGAAATTTGTTTAAGTTTTATGGTTTTGAGTAATATGGATGTTGGGTTTTTGTTGTTTGGTAATATTTGTTAGGTTGGTGATGAAATTAGTGTAAGTTTTGTGGTTAATTTGTTTTTTGTTGTTGTTGTTGTTAATTAGTTTAAGTGAGATATGTGTCATTAATTTACTATTAATTTTTTTTTTGGGTGCCAAATGGATAGGAAATGGATATGAGATATGTGTTGAAGAATTTATTTCCTTTGCAAAAAATACAATGAAAGAGAATATGATTTGTTGTCTGTGTGTGCAATGTGGCAATGTTAGAAAACAATCAATGATCTTCGATTCCATTTGTTCCGATATCGTTTTGATTGGACTTATTAAATATGGATATGGCATGGTGAAAAGGTTCCAAGTTCATCTCCGGCGGTTAAGGGAATTGACAGAAATGACATTGATGTTGATTTTGAAGCAGATGGAAGTAATATGATTGAAATGATTAATGATATGGAAGAAGACTTTGTGCATTGACCAGAGGTGTTTGAGAAGATGATGGATGATGCGGGGACATCAAGGTATAATGGGTGTAAGAAGTATACCAAATTATCCGTATTGATTAGATTGTGCAACTTGAAGGTGTCGGGTGGATGGTCAAATGCAAGTTTTACAGGACTTTTAGAATTTCTAAAAGATTTACTTCCGTATGTATAAGGCTAACAAGACGTTGAACTCTATAGAGATGGAATATGAGAAGATACATGCGTGTTGGAATGATTGCTTGCAATATCAGAAAGAGTGTGAAGACTTAGATGAGTGTCTGGTGTGCCGCGAGTCTAGGTGGAAGAAAGGTAAGAAACCATCGAACGAGAGAAAAGGTGCGTCGGTGAAAGTGTTATGGTACATTTCGATTGAACCAAGATTAAAACGATTATATCGAAATCCAGAGCATGCTAAAAATTTAACTTGGCATCATAATATGAGGGTCGATGATGACGTGTTACGATACCCCGCGATTCTCCACAATGGAAGACATTTGATGCAGAAAATCTTGAATTTAGTGCGGAACTTAGGAATGTCCTCCTTACGTTATCCTTAATTTATCGTTGTTGTTGTAATATTAATCATGTCAAACTACATTTATTGACGTATTATTTAATATTTATAATTCATCTTATTTTTAAAATTTAGTATTTGTTTTTGCTTATTATATTATTTATGTTAATTGTGGCCAAAATGCTGATAAAACATGTGATTAATATGCCAACTCATGCGACAAGCTATAAAAGAACATAATTTTTTTCCCTGAAGTAACGTATATAACTATGGCGACCCTCTTAAAAAGGGTTCATTTTATTTTAAACTATGTCAGGTCGCTCAAAAATCCCTCGAGTTAATGTAATTTCATAATACACCTATGCTATTTACTTTGTAATATTAACTTGAATTTCGGTTGCAAGTTGACCCAATATCAAAAGTTTGGATGGAAAGTTGATTAAAAACCAACAATTTAGAGGACATTTAGGAAAAACAAAATGGATGTGTAAATGATCTTGTATAGTTCACGGATGAATGAACCATTATTAAAGTTTGATGATAGCCATATTCAATTAGGATATGTAGTTCAAAAGATATTTATGAAATTGATCATTTATTTTATTTTTTCAGGGAGCATTGCTTAACTTTCGTTCTACTGTAATTTCCCTTTCAGCCTTGGCAAATGCAAGATTGAATAAGAGCACGAATATTTGTTGGCACATAAGAAATGTATTATTCTTTCCTTTTAGTTTCAAAAATAAAAATGGTTTAGTTGGTTCTCAGAGGTAAACATGTCAAATTTTTAAGATTAAAAAAAGAGATCAAATCCTCAAAAAAGAAAAGAAAAAAAAAAAAAAAAGATCAAGGTGTTTAGTTTGACCAAATTCAGCGTCTAAGGCTTGTTTTTCAATTCAAAGCATTATTTTCTTCGGCCACCGCAATGCAAATTGCAAAGCACCTTTTGTCTGCTCTGGTTGTTGCAAACTTTCTTACACCTGCTCCATGCATTGGCTCAAACTTAGGGGTGTTCATGGGTTGGGTTGGTGCGGGGTAGAAATTTTTTTCCCCCGCCCCAAAGGGTGCGGGGTGCACATATTTGGCCCCAACGATGTTAGAAAATTTTCACAACCCAACGATGTTCGGGTTGGGTTGGGGTGGTGCGGGATGGTGCGGGGTGGTCGGTTTCAACATTCAAAAAATCAATGACTTAAAGTTCAATATAATATTCAAACTTCATCATTAAATCGAAATAACAACCATCTTTATCAGTCCATCTAACATCAAACATGAAGCAAAATAGTCCATCAAACATCAAATACAAAACAAACATAACTTAGTCTACACTTATAAATTAGTCTTAAACATATAAAATAAATAGCTTAAGCAAAGCAAACATAGAGGCTGGACACTTAACTAGTATTCTCCCAACCAATTCCTTTCTTTCACTTTTTTATTTTTTTTTTCTAATCAAACAAGGGCTTTAGCTCACATACCGAACTCAAAAAAAAAAAATCTCTGTGAACTAACTACTTGACAAAGGAATTCTAATTTCTAAGTAAATATTAGGCATAATGAGTTTGCAGAATGGAGAAACACTTAAAAGATCAAGAAAACATGAGTGATCCCTGCAGTCACATATACGACAACTTAATAGTCGAAACATAAGCATATTTTGTGCGGGTTGGGTTGGGGGCTGCGGGGTGTTATGGGCTCAACCCACAATCCGCCCCAAACACTCGGATTGGAGGTATAATAGCCCGAAAAATAAAAAATAATGTTGCGGATTACTTTTTTCGGAGTGGATTGGGGTGGTGCGGGGTGGGTTTGCGGGTTGTGCGGGTTTATGAACACCCCTACTCAAACTCATCTTAAGCCTGTCGAGAAGTTTTAAAATAGTTGACAAAAGTTGTCAAATCATTCATGCCTCTCTCTCTCTCTCTCTCTCTCTCTCTGTATTTTTTTTTTGAATTCTATTGTATGAATGCCTAGTTTGTCCTATTGATAGGGAAAAATCCAAAAGTTAGGATTGAATCTCGGTGAAGATTTAGAGGGATTAGTATAGGCCATTCCGTTTTGTACTGTGACTTAGTAATAAAAGTTATAAAAAAAAAAGATATTTTTTTCTTCTTTTTTTTGGATTAACTAAAAAAAATCTTTCTCAACTATACTATTTGTAACATTTTGCTTTGTAACTTTTAAAACGTAACATTCTTTCTCTCTACACAATTAAATCTTAACAAAAAAGTCTCATTCGTTAGAATAATCAAAATACCCCTAAAATAGAAACTAAAATGTTAATTTTAGGTAAAAAATTAACGAGGGTTTTTTTATTAACATTTTATTGTTAAAGAAAAACGGATATTATGTTTTAAAGATTAAAAGACAAAATATTACGAGGGATATAATTCAAGGAGAATTTTTATAATTAATTCTTTTTCTTTTCTTCTGCTAGAGTTTGCAATCGAGATCTTTGATAGGGCTGACAATCCGGGTAGTGATATGATAACATGACTTAAAACCCGCACGAAATTAGCAGATTTGGTTTATCATAAATGGGTTCGGATCAAAATCAGGTCAAACTCGTGAAACGCTATTAAATAACGTATCATTTTTAGGTTGACTCGTCAATCCGCAGTTGACCCGCTATGACCCGTTTATTAAACGTGTCATATTTGGGTAACACGAATACACAACCCGTTTATTACCTATTTTATAAACAGATTCAAAAATAGGTTCAGAAATATGTTAACACAACACATTTATCACCCATTTTATAAACAGGTTGACAGGTAATCAACGGGTTAACACGACACGTTTATGACCTGTTTAATAAATAGGCTATTCGTGTCGTGTCGTTCCAACCCGCTAATATATAAGTTGTGTTTGGGTTTTGTATTTCGACATGATTAATAAACGGTTCGTGATCGTGTTAGGCCTATTCATGTCAACTGAAGAGTCAACAAGACACGAACACGATATGGCAACACAAATTGCCACCCCTAATCTTTGAGTACAGATCATACATGAGTTGAAATGAAACAAAAGGCAATCCCCACAAAAGAAAAAAAAATTATTGCCAATAAAAATTTCTTCTCCCGAATTTCCATAGGGCTGTAAGTAAAAATGAAGGTAAAGTCATATAGAAAGATATGGCAAACTATCTATTAGAATCAAATTTCAGAGGCTCAACTCTTGTATTGTTGTTTGAACAGACAAGAAAAAGCGCAAAAATAAAAATGAAAACGGGAAAACAATAAGAATAAAAATTGTTAAGAGGTGGTCATTTTTATGACCGAAAGAATAAGCCCTCTGCTAGAGCAGACCGATGGGCAAGAATAGTCCGAACACGTCGAGCACCTGCTTCAAATAGGCCGAACAAGCTGAGTACCTAGTTCGAGTAGGCGAACAGGGGGGAATAGCCTGAACAGGCCGAACGCCTAGTTCAAATAAGCCGAATAGGCCGACGGGGAAGAACAGCCCGAATCGACCGAGCACTTGGTCCGAGCATGCCAATAGGAAGAACAACCCAGACAGGCGGAGCACCTGGTCTGACTATGTCGACATGGAAGAACAACCTGAGCAGGCTGAGCACTTGGTCTGAACAAGCCGAACAAGGAAGAACAACCCAAGCATGCCGAGCACCTGGTCTGAATAGGCCGAACAGGTCAAGCACCTAATCCGAACATGACAAACAAGTTGAGCACCTGGTCCGAACAGGGAAGAATATTCTGAACAGGCCGAGCACCTAGTCCTAACAGGATGAATAGGCTGAGCAGTCTGAACATATTGAACACTTAGTTTAAACAAACCAAACATGGAAGATAGCCTGAACGTGCCAAATGGTTTGAACAGGCGGAATAAGCCAAACATGCCTACTTGGCCGAACAGGCAGACTAGGCTGAACAATTCAAACAGGTAGACTAGGGTGAACACCTAGTCTGAATAGGCCGAACACTTGATTCGAGCTGACCAATCACATGGTTTGAGCACTAACTGACACCGACTGGCAGAACAAGACAAGTTTTGAATTAGCCAACTGACTGCCACGGGGCCTCCTTTCCATAATCACAATGGGAGCTCTTTCTACTTATAAGGGCACGACATATGTCATATAACTAGTACAACTATAAACTTGGGTCATCTGCGGGTTCCGGGTCAGATCCGGGCACTACTCGGATATGAAAATACTCTATAGATTCAGACACTATTCGGATCCGAAAATACTCCACACCGGTGTCCCCCTCACTTTGAGGCCATCTCGTCTTTCGTTGTAGGTCTAAACAGTGCTAGGGATTTGTCCCGAACAGTGCTAGGACCCGAGCAGAATAGCGTTAGACATCCGTTTTGATTAGTGCTATGGATTCGACTAGAAGAGGCAGTAAACAAAGTCCAGTTACCTTGCACTTCGTACACGATGTTATGCTAGATTTCGGCATCAACATTTGGCAATTGAACAAGGGCACTGCTCCTTTCCAGTACATTTTGATTCTGTCCACGGAGATCAAAAGATTAGATGGTTAGAGGACCTGAAGATCAAAAGTTAGAAGACAAAATGGTAAAGATCATAAGATTAGAAGGTCAACAGACTAAGTACCTAGACAGAATAGCTTTAAGTCCACCTGCTGAGTTATCTGACCAAGTTGATCATATCCATGTCAGACCAGGTCTAAGAGACCCGTCCGACGATGCCAATCAGGCCTTATGTTAGATGTTGCGTGAAAACTCGCAAGTATACGAATCGCACAAGTAATAAAGTGTACAAGAGTACGGATATCGATCCCACGAGGATTGTGTTTAGCTTTCGTTAAATACCAATATTAATTAACTCCTAGGATTGTTTTCTTTTATATATTTTTATAGCTAAAAGAAAATAAAAATGCAAGCAATTGTAAATAATTGAGCTAGGACTTCCTAATTTCCCCTTGATTGCAAAATGCTAAAGCTATGCTAAAGAAATGTTACAACATTCTGTACTAGTTAACCAAACTCAAGTTTGTGCATAAAGTTCTTCCGAATTAATTATGACTATAACTCCTCAAACCAATTTCATCATATTCCTATGTGAATCTAGTTCATGGAATTCTAATTTCAAGTTCGGGTTTATTAGGTTATACAAGGTAAACGATATATTCCTATACCTTCTACAAATCAATATATTCCTATATTGAACATGCATCATTCATGTAAAGTCCAACCTAAATTAATTTTTCCAAATCAATCTAAGTCTAGTTCTACATTTGATTTCCATCAAAAATAGAAATTAAGCAAGTAAATACACATGAATGAACAAGCACAAAAATACCATAGACAATCCAAAAGCAAAAACTAAAACATCACAATCTTAGTTCCACTAGGAGCCTAGCTCACAAAATTAACTAAATAACATCAAGGGTTTCATCATTTATGAATTACAAAAATAAGAGATAAGAAAAGGAATGAAAAACCCATTTTAGGAGTTGTCACAAGCTCCAAAACCTCTTCTCAAAATCTTCATCTTCCTCTTTCTTGAAGCTTCAAAATGCCCTCTTCAATGGTGTTTACAAAATAAAATGACCTAAATCTAAAACTAAAAATAAAATCCTACAACTCTAAAAATTAAATTTTCTTTTTCTTCTTCTTCATTTCTCTCTTCCCCTCTTGTTATCTGTGGCTGCTCGTACGAGGGCTGGAAAGAAGGGAGCAAGATGGCCCCCTCCCTTCCAGCGGCTGCCAAAAAGAATGGGATATATTAATCCCTCCTCCTCCTTTTCGTGCGAAAAGCAAGAGAGAGGCATAAGGGTTTTTTTTATGCCAATTGGACATGTGGCGAGTTAGGAGTGGTGAAGGAGCTAGTGGGATCCATGTGGCAGAAGCGGAGAGAGTGAGAGCGAGGGTGCACGCAGTAATGGTGGAGCGTGAAGCAAAAAATTTGGCTCCTTTTTCTTTGTACTTTTGACCCCATTACATTTTAAACTTTTCACTTAAGTCCCACTATTACACAAAATTAAATTACATAATGAGGAAAATAATTATTTTGAAAGGAAACAAAATAAAAATAAAATAAAATAAAATAAAAATACCTAAAACAAACTAAAAATAAAATTAATTCCAAATAAAATAAAATGAAATAAAAATAAGGTAAAAATATTAAAAACTAAATAAATTCTCAAGAACAAGCATACTTTTTAATCCACAAAAGAGGCTAAATAACTCCATTTCATGGAGTTATCATTAGACCACGCCGATCAAGCCTTATGTCCGACTAGCTATAAGTCCACCTTTCGAGCCTTTTGACCAGGCCGAACAGACCATGTCTAATACGTGTTAGGATCTGATTGTGATTTATATATGAAAAATCATTTGAACAACAACAATATTGTAGGCGGAATTTCAAAAAATTTATCATATCCATTTAATTCATAATTAAACGTAAACCACAACGAGAGATGCATGCATGATATATGTTTATAATGATAAAGGATTAGAATTTCTCACATACCTTTGTGACGATTGAATTAATTGACCGCAAGGATCTTGTCTCACTATCTCACGTTCCAAGATGGAGAATTGCCGTGAAACAAGATCGTTGTTTATTGCCACGATCACACCAAAAACCACTCGTTGATTCAAGGCTATGACTCTACGATTTTTAGGATGAGAGAGTGGGCTCTTTTTCAAAAACCTAAGGAAACTTTTTCCTTCTATTTTGTCTCTACAAAATCCGGCCACCCTAAGGAAAGTGTGATCTCTTTTTCTTTTCTCCAAAAGACTCCTCTCCTAGGGTTTTCCATAATATCCTTATATAGGAGAAAATTCAAAAACTCAAACCCTAGATGGGATTTTCGAATTTCTCCTTAACCCTAGGATTGAAATCCGAAAATCCCTACATGGCTTAGGGATTTCCGAATTTCCTTCCCCTTTTTGGAGCAAAATTCGAAATCCCTTTATGGCAAGGGATTTCTGAATTTTCCCAAAAATAAATTCTCACTTTTCTCTTTCCTTTAGTTGCCAAATAAAATCATGTTTAAATTTCATTTTGAATTTTAAATTAATCTCCATTAATTTCGAAATTCAAAACTCATTCCTTTTATTTTTCAATTATCGAATAAATGAAAAATAACACAATGAATTTAAACATAATTATCAGTTTCTGTTTTTCCCATTTATTAGAGCTAGCCTTGAGACCGAATGGACCCACATGAACAAAGCTATGGAATTACAATATTCGACTAACTTATCCCTATAAGTTATCGACATATTTAATTCCGACATCGGACAACTCCACTAAAAGTTCGATGCCGAATAATCTCTCGATTCATGTGCGCTAATTTTTCTTTTGGTGTTGATACAATTTATCACACGGTCCACAGTGTAAATGTATTATTATCCTTCGTAAATATCAGTGATCAGAATGGTATATAATATTACCGTTTTACCATTCTAATCATTATTTCCTCAACTCCTTTATATGACTGTGAATAAGAAAGACAAACGTTCGTAAGATGTCTCGCACATGTTACGATGTCTTAATCAATGAATATCATCATTGAATCCCCGGCCTGGTTTATTTATTCACACACCCGTCAATAAAGCATGAGGTGATATTATTTTTACGAATTCCATATCTGTGAATCACATAACTCCAACTTAATATTGTCATGATCCCAATGACCGAGCTGTCGTTCAATAACTGTGAACTAATCTCATTGGCGAATCAAAGATCATGAGATACTAAGTTGAGCTACGCATTCACTTCAGGATTAAGATAATTATACAAATATACTTAAGTTGTGATGATTAGGTTTAGAGTTGTGTAAACGGTTTTTACTCTAACCTAATCAGTCACATGGTCTATTCAACATGTTGCGCGCATGTCTAGATCAACCACAGAGTCCAACTCCCATGCCCCGAGACCAACATCACATGGTTCGATCTAACAGTCATAATCGGATTCGATTGCCCAATCAACCCTAAGACTGCGAATATCTATTTTTAAACTGTATCAGAAGAGTTTGTCCGGCAGGGTTCCCCTGACTTTTCTTTCGTTGGTAATAGTTTATGGACTAAGCAATATCACAAACACTCTTGAGTATGTGTCAAAACATAACTTTATCTTATTTTATAAAATCAGCAAAATAATAATGTCTTACATTTGTCATTTCATAAATAACAAATTACATCCCACTTTATGGACACATTTCCAACAAACTCCCACTTGGACTTAAAGTATGTGTGTACAATCTCGCATGCCCAAACCTTCCAGATGCGTATCGAAGACTTTACCAGATAAAGCCTTTGTAAACGGATCGGCCAAGTTGTCATGTGTTGATATCTTTGTCACTTCAACATCGCCTCTTTGTACAATCTCACGGATGAGGTGGTATTTCCGCTCTATGTGCTTGGACCTTTTATGGCTTCTAGGCTCCCTAGAGTTTGCTACAGCCCCACTGTTATCGCAATACAGTACCATGGGCCTATCAGCTTCCGGAACAACTTCCAGTGAAACAAGGAACTTTTTAAGCCATACAGCCCCTTTCGCAGCTTCACAAGCTGCCACATATTCGGCCTCCATGGTGGAGTCAGCTATGCAAGTCTGCTTGATGCTCCTCCATACCACCGAACCTCCATTCAGGACAAACACTGATCCTGAATTGGATTTCCTGGAATCCTTATCCGATTGGAAATCGGAATCGGTATATCCCGTCATATTCAGGTCAGTACCTGAATATACAAGCATATAGTTCCTCGTTCTCCTAAAATACTTGAGGATATGCTTTACAGCAACCCAGTGCTCGGGTCCAGGGTTTGACTGGAATCTACTCACCACGCCTACTGCGTAGCATATATCAGGCCTGGTGCAAAGCATTGCATACATGAGGCTTCCTACGGCTGAAGCGTAAGGAACTCGGCTCATGTCTTCCTCTTCTTGAGGAGTCTTGGGAGACTGCTCCTTTGAGAGGGATACTCCATGTCTGAAGGGTAGATACCCCTTTTTGGAGTTTTGCATAGCGAATCGGTCCATTACCTTATCGATGTAGGATGCTTGAGACAGTGCCAATTGTTTGTTCTTCCGATCTCGACAGATCTGAATTCCCAAAACATAGGCAGCTTCTCCTAGATCCTTCATGTCAAACTGCTTTGCCAGCCAGAGCTTAACCTCAGTTAGTCTTCCTACATCCTTCCCAATGAGTAGTATGTCATCTACATATAAGACTAAGAAAACCACTTTGCCTTCTTGTATCAACTTATACACACAAGGCTCATCCATTGACTGAACAAAACCGTAAGTTTTAACAGTCTCATCGAATCTGATATTCCATGATCTGGATGCCTGCTTCATTCCATAAATGGACTTCTGCAATTCGCAAACCTTTTCTTCTAGACCCTTTTCAATGAATCCATCTGGTTGTGCCATATAAATGCGCTCATCCAGATTGCCATTCAGAAAAGCTGTCTTCACATCCATCTGCCAGATTTCATAATCTAAAGCAGCAGCAATGGATAGAAGAATTCGGATGGATTTAAGCATGGGTACCGGAGAGAAGGTATCCTCATAGTCGATGCCTTCTTTCTGGGTGTAGCCCTTGGCTACCAGCCTTGCTTTGAATGTCTCTACATTCCCATCCGGACCCCTCTTCTTCTTGTAAATCCATTTACACCCTACGGGTTTTACCTCTTCAGGAGGATCTACTAGAGTCCATACGCCATTTTTATACATCGATTGTATTTCGGCGTCCATGGCTTCATGTCATAGGTTTGCTTCAGAACTTTCCATGGCCTGCAAGTAGGAGACAGGTTCGTCGATGTCTAAATCTGAGACTACATATAATGCATCTCCATAAGACATGTACCTATCAGGTTGTCTCACAACCCTCCCACTACGTCGAGGCTCTACTGGTGTTAGTTCTCGTTGTGGTTCATCTGTTGTCGGTTCAGGAATAGACTGCGAATATGTTGCATGAACATTTTCACCAGTCAATTCCTCAAGTACAAGCTTGCTTCTAGGCTTCATATTCTTTATAAAATCCTCTTCTAGAAAACGAGCATTCGTGCTGACGAATGTTTTCTGATCAGTAGGACTATAGAAGATATAGCCTTTTGTTCCTTTAGGATATCCTATAAACAGGCATAGTTCTGACGACTAGTCAGCTTACCAGTCTTCTTTCTAAGCACATGTGCCGGACAACCCCATATTCTGGTGTGGCCAAGAGATGACTTCTTGCCACTCCATCTTTCATATGGAGTTCCAGGTACTGCCTTAGATGGAACTTGGTTCAGAATGTATGCCGCTGTTTCCAAGGCATATCCCCAAAAGGAATCTGGAAGAGATGAGTAACTCATCATTGATCTAACCATATCTAACAGAGTTCGATTCCTTCTCTCAGACACGCCATTCTGCTGAGGAGTACCTGGCTCGGTCAGTTGAGAAAATATACCTTCTTCCTTAAGAAAGTCTTCGAACTCTCCCAGCAAGTATTCACCACCACGATCAGATCGTAGTGTTTTGATCTGTTTATCTAATTGCTTTTCAACCAAGGCCTTGATTTCTTTGAACTTTTCAAAGGTTTCAGACTTTTGACGCATTAGATAAATATGACCAAAACGAGAATAGTCATCAGTGAAGGTTATGAAATATTCATATCCTCCTCTTGCTTGGATATTGAATGGCCCACATACATCACTATGTACGCGTTCTAGGCATTCATTAGCTCTATTACCCTTTGCTGAAAAGGGTCTCTTGGTCATTTTTCCTTCTATGCAGGATTCACATGTAGGTAGTGAGCCTACACTTAAGGTTTGTAAGGGACCGTCTCTTACCAACCTTTTAATCCTGTCAAGGCCAATATGTCCAAGACGTAGATGCCATTTGTAGGTTTGATCAATTGGGTCTAACCTCAATCTCTTACGCTCTCTTATTGAATCATCATTCAATTCAGTATCACAAATCGTTGGAATATTTGGTTTAATGTAGAACAGATTGTTTATCATGACTGTAGAAGTAATCATGAAGCCATTCTTTAGAATTTGAATAACATCATTATTAAAATCCAAAGAATATCCCTGCTCAATCAAACGAGCCACAGAAATAAGGTTTTTCCCAAAAACCGGGACATAATAAACATTGTTCAAAACAATAAAACTGTTCTCAAAAATTAATTTAATGCTTCCAACGGCTGTTGCTAATATTGATGCTCCATTCCCCCAGCGGAAATTGAACTCATCCTTGCTAAGCCTTTTGTTTTCCCTGAACCCCTTTAGCTTTGACCTCCTTGAGGTATGTAGGACAGTTGCGTTTCCAGTGGCCAGACATTCCGCAATGGTGACATTTGTCAGTACTCTTGTCTACCTTTGCAGTGTTCTTGCCTTTCGCAGCCGGCTTCTTCTTGTTACTGCGGGCTTTCTTCTGTTTCTTGACACCAGAGGTGGAAGGCTTCGCTTCAGCAAGGTTAGCCTCTCTGGTCCTCTTTTTGCCTTTAAGCAGTAGAGTTTCCGCAGTTTGAAGCTCCTTCATGAGTTCCGGGAGTGAATAACTCAACTTATTCATAGAGTAGTTGAGTTTGAAGTTGTCAAACATCTCCGGGAGAGTCTCTAGGATCATATCCACCTGAGTCTCTCCATCTATTTCAGCTCCCATGAGCTCCATCTCATTCAGGTGACTTATGGTCAATAGCATATGGTCCCGAACAGGAGTGCCGGATTTCATCCGGCAGTTCATGAAGTTGCGCACTGCAGCTTGCTTGGCTTGACGGCCCTGGCTTCCGAACATTTCGCAGATGCTGTAGATCATATCTGCAGCCGTCAGCATGTTCCGATGTTGCTGTTGCAACACATTGCTAATTGATGCTAAGATATAGCACCTAGCAATCTCATCGGAACGCATACAAGCAGTGTATGCGTCTCGCTCTTCTTGAGTCGAATCATCATTCGGCTCAAGAGGACAGGGGGTGGTGAGCACATGCTTGTGCTTGTCTACCGTCAATACGATATCGAGGTTACGTTTCCAGTCAACGTAATTTTCACCCACTAGTTTGTTTGTACTAAGAATTTGCGCGATCGGGGATAAAGACATAATTGCGGAAAAATAAAATAAAGCGGTGTTGGTAATTTGCTTATATTTAAGAGAAGTATGATGCATGAATGCAAATACGTAAACATAAATAAAATCCTTAAAAAATGTTTCATCTATGGTGTTGCGATCATAAACGGCAACACGTCCCACCTAGGGGTGGCGTCCGTGAAGCCTCCTGTCGCATCGAGACTCTTCTCGTTTGGATAACTTCACAAGATGTCTCTACATCTAGTGCAACCAATCACCATCTCTTTTTGTCACCTCAGATCCATTGGCTAGCTCCTATGGGAGATTACAATGATCTTTAGTCTAAGTGTTTAACTGACTAATCGACTCTAGAGGTTGTTATGAACTAACGATCCATCTAGGGATGGTCTCGCCTCACTACTTCCTTTTCGAGTCTTATCTTCTATAAGCAACCTGATGACTCCTTAGCGACATGTTTCATGGGTTTCTCCCATTGAAGTGAGGACCACTAAAGTGGTTCTAAACCTATCCACATGTCACGATCAGGCTAAAGTCGGAGACCTTGGGAACGTTTCAACGCAAACGACCCTCCCACTTAGCTTTTTGAAAAAATGGATTTTGTTTTAAAATTAAGTCCAATTAATAATTCAACAAAATTATAACCCTTATAAATTTGTTGTATTTTATAACTCTTTATAAAATTTACCCATTGCCTTTATTATTATAACAATTTATAATATTAAACTACAATGATGCATGAACATGCTTGCATGGCAATTTGATATTGGCATCTCTATATCCTATATGGCATGTTATAATGATGCGAGATTAAACACTAAATAATACATTTACAATTTAACCTCTCTATGGCTCATTTCTAATTACAACCCATAAAAACAAATGAAAATAATTACAATAATTTTCTTCATCTTGTCTTCTTGGCATCTTCTCAATTTTCTCTTCTCTCGATCCCTGAAAAGTGAAAATAAAAAATATATATATATATATATATATTTTTTTTGTTTGGGCTGGGCCCGGGACAATCCTGGGCCCACCTTCTCCTCGGCTGGGCCAGGCCCTGCCTGGCGCAGCATGGGCTGCCAAGCCAGGCAGGCCTTGCTCCCTTTGCTTGGGTTGCGGCCCTTGCCTGGGCAAGGCCAGTGGCCGGGCCTGTGGCCCTTGCCTGGGCAAGGCCTGTGGCCCGTGCCTGGGCAAGGCCAGCGGCAGGGCCTGCGGCTCCTGCCTGGGCAGGGCCTGCAGGCCCGCTAGGGTTTCAGCAAACCCTAGCGCATACTAGGGTTTCCGAAACCCTAGTCTGCCGCACAGCCAAAACCCAGGGAAGGGTTTGGCGGCTGGGCTTGTGGCGGAGGCTGGGAGTGTGCGGCGGCGTGCGACGGCGGCACAAAAAAAAATATTTTCCGGAAATTTAAATTACAAAATTTCCTATGCCCTCTAATGGCTTACATTATTTTCTAAAGAAAAATATAAACCACCAACATGGTGTAATTAAAAACCTAGAGCCAATCGATCGGGATCCAATCACATATACAATCAAAACAATTTTGAATTCATCATATATTCATGCAAGATGCCAATATCAACACATATCATACATTCAATCGCATAAACATAAATCATGCATGACCAATAGCCCTAGGCTCTGATACCAATTGTAGGATCTGATTGTGATTTATATATGAAAAATCATTTGAACAACAACAATATTGTAGGCGGAATTTCAAAAAATTTATCATATCCATTTAATTCATAATTAAACGTAAACCACAACGAGAGATGCATGCATGATATATGTTTATAATGACAAAGGATTAGAATTTCTCACATACCTTTGTGACGATTGAATTAATTGACCGCAAGGATCTTGTCTCACTATCTCACGTTCCAAGATGGAGAATTGCCGTGAAACAAGATCGTTGTTTATTGCCACGATCACACCAAAAACCACTCGTAGATTCAAGGCTATGACTCTACAATTTTTAGGATGAGAGAGTGGGCTCTTTTCAAAAACCTAAGGAAACTTTTTCCTTCTATTTTGTCTCTACAAAATCCGGCCACCCTAAGGAAAAGTGTGATCTCTTTTTCTTTTCTCCAAAAGACTCTCTCCTAGGGTTTTCAATAATATCCTTATATAGGAGAAAATTCAAAAACTCAAACCCTAGATGGGATTTTCGAATTTCTCCTTAACCCTAGGATTGAAATCCGAAAATCCCTACATGGCTTAGGGATTTCCGAATTTCCTTCCCATTTTTGGAGCAAAATTCGAAATCCCCTTATGGCAAGGGATTTCTGAATTTTCCCAAAATAAATTCTCACTTTTCTCTTTCCTTTAGTTGCCAAATAAAATCATGTTTAAATTTCATTTTGAATTTTAAATTAATCTCCATTAATTTCAAAATTCAAAACTCATTCCTTTTATTTTTCAATTATCAAATAAATGAAAAATAACACAATGAATTTAAACATAATTATCAGTTTCTGTTTTTCCCATTTATTAGAGCTAGCCTTGAGACCGAATTGACCCACATGAACAAAGCTATGGAATTACAATATTCGACTAACTTATCCCTATAAGTTATCGACATATTTAATTCCGACATCGTACAACTCCACTAAAAGTTCGATGCCGAATAATCTCTCGATTCATGTGCGCTAATTTTCTTTTGGTGTTGATACAATTTATCACACGGTCCACAGTGTAAATGCATTATTATCCTTCGTAATATCAGTGATCAGAATGGTATATAATATTACCGTTTTACCATTCTAACCATTATTTCCTCAACTCCTTTATATGACTGTGAATAAGAAAGACAAACGTTCGTAAGATGTCTCGTACATGTCACGATGTCTTAATCAATGAATATCATCATTGAATACCAGGCCTGGTTTGTTTATTCACACACCCGTCAATAAAGCATGAGGTGATATTATTTTTTTACGAATTCCATATCTGTGAATCACATAACTCCAACTTAATATTGTCATGATCCAATGACCGAGATGTCGTTCAATAACTGTGAACTAATCTCATTGGCGAATCAAAGATCATGAGATACTAAGTTGGCTATGGATTCACTTCAGATTTAAGATAATTTATAACAAATATACTTAAGTTGTGATGATTAGGTGTTAGAGTTGTGTAAAACCGTTTTTTACTCTAACCTAATCATCAATGGTCTATTCACAGGTTGCGAGCCTGTCTAGATCAACCACAGAGTCCAACTCCCTGCCCCGAGACCAGCTCACATGGTTCGGATCTAACATCCTAATCGGATTCGATTGCCCATCAATCCTAAGACTGCGAAATCTATTTTAAACTGTATCAGAAGAGTTTGTCCGGCAGGGTTCCCCTGACTCTTCTTTCGTTGGGAACAGTTTATGGACTAAGCAATATCACAAACACTCTTGAGTATGGTCAAAACATAACTTTATCTTATTTTATAAAATCAGCAAAATAATAATGTCTTACATTTGTCATTTCATAAATAATAAATTACATCCCACTTTATGGACACATTTCCAACAATACGTTGATTGCTTCTCAAAGAAAAGAATTGAATCTTGTTGCTGGAGAGGAGACGCTAGATTTCTATAATCAATCATGGTAAGCTTCCGTTCTCTATATTTGCATTAGCTAATTGTCAGTATTATTACTTCCACCTGCAATTGATGTATAGTTCTTTTTTTTTTTGGATTGCAACTTAGGTTTTTGGTATCTCTATCTCGTGAACCCATTTCCTTTTCGCCTCTGTTTTTTATTATCCTTTCCATTGTAAATTTTTTTGATTATGCACTCATATGAAATTTTGTATACGCGATAACGTATTCGCCAATGGTGAGGCTGGTAGTAACGTTAACGTTGAGAATTTATTTGGGGCTGAACTGGATTTACTACTAGTACAATATTGGTGGACAATGGTGGGGTTATATTTTAATATATTAAGTACTACTGGATTTCCGTTTTGATTGGTAGTACTACTGATCAGGAAGAAGTAAGTGGTGCTGCCTATGATGCTGGCCCTCAAGTGGCTGGTACTGGTGGTGTTGGTTATTGATTTTTTGATTGTTTTCTGTTTGGTTTTCTGGTCTAAGACTCTTAAGTGTTGATATATATTTCCCTGTACTTTCCTCGAGAAAAATATGTGGATATTTGTAATCCAAGAAACTTTTTACTTTGGTTAATACTTTGTTAGTTGGTTGGTTGGTTTCGTGGTATATGTGTGTTAAGAAATCTCTACCGTTTGTTAGTTGGTTGCATTTGAATTAGCTTTTTTTACCGGTCTTCGAATTCTTGATCCTTTTAGGAGTTTATTGGCTCTTAGGATGGTGGAAGCACTTATTTGCTTGCAAAGTTGGTTGAACGCGAAGGATGAAGAATATGAACCCATGGTTCTTAGGCAATATATGGATAAGGTTGAATCTTTTGCAGATTGCTATCATGTTGTCTCAGGTAATACTAATCATGATTGCACATACTACACATACTTGTTATAATTATAACTTTTTTATTCATTTCATGACATATGTAAATTAATTTATAATTTTCTTGTAGATGATGGTGAGGTTGTTTCTTCTCTAACATGTTCAAAGGACGGAAGTGCTCAAGTAAATGATGCGGAATCTTCTAAAAGACTCAAGTAAGATAATTAGAATTATATCTATTTCTTCTTTTCTTTTCACATTATCTATTCAATTTCATTTATTTAATTCTAATTTCTATTGTAGCAATACATATGACGATATAATGGATTTGGATTTGAATTCGGATGAAGGGGAATAAGAGGGTTATGAGAAATTGGTAATGAACTTCACTATGCTTTTTAATTATGCTTTGGACTTCTTAATTTCTTATGCCAATTTAATGTTTTTTACACTTTGAACATTAGTATTGTTTGTTGTAACTTTCTAATTTATAGTTTGTACTTTAGATTTGAATATTTTGTGTTTGTGGTATTATCAATTTGGATGTTGTGTTTTGTATTCATTTATTATGATTAAATGTTTGCATAGAAGAAATGTTTTACATTTTTCCGCAATTTCTATTCAAAAATGCAACTAAATATGCTGGTAACTTGATAGTTAACTGATGGTCACCATCCTGATTACTAAAACTGAAAACGGACCAAAACCAATTGAAAAATAAAATTTAGTTAACCAAACCGAATAATTTTTACGATTTGATTTTAGTTTTCAATTTTTAGAAAATGACATGGTCAGTTCAGCCACCAAACTGACCAAAATCGATGATTTTTAACCGCCGAACACCCCATATATTCTCCCACTCCACGACTCAGTGGCACAGCCACCGATAAGTAGCGAAAAAAAAAACTCTTCCTTCACGATTTGACCTAGCCTATGTTTTATATATACGTATTTATATCGTAGGACTACCCTAGTTCTCATACGGCTCCTATTATTTGCCTTTTTTGCTGCTCTTAACCCATATCCTTTTTTCTCCACATGACCATATATCTAAAATTACTAGTCATTAGCGCTTTTTTCACGTGTGATTTATTTAAAATAACAATTTTACGCATTGTTCTATTAAAAAAAAATGAAAAAAGACATCAATAAAAGAAATAAAAATAAAAGTGCGAAAAGATTTGAAGCGAAAGACATAAGAAAAAAAGTTATAAATAATTATAAACAATTTAATAAGTTTTATAAAGATTTATTTATAAAACAGTTTATAAACAAAAAAAAAGATTAAACAATTTATAAAAAAATTTATTTATTTATTTATGTTTTCCATTTTTTCGATGAATGCTATGCTGATATGTGCCAACTTATATCGTTGCATTTTAAATTAATTCTATTTTATTTTGTTTAATTTATTTTTATTTAATAAGGTGTGACTTTATTTATTTTAGCATGATTTTAATTTTTTTTATTTTTTGAATAATTTGTAGCATTTTATTACAATAGTATCAGAAATTTGACACAAAATGGTTGTTAAAAGAAATAAAATCAGACCACAAATCACTCTAAATAAATAAATAAATGAATAGACACAATAAACAAAAATAAAAAATAATACAAAGTAAATAGTTGTCATATGCCTTTGAAAAAACATATATATTTTAAAAAATAGTAAAGATAAAATGTAAAATTTAAAAAAACTTTAAAAATGAAAAAAAAAGAGAAAATGAAGATGACAAAAAATGTCAAAGTGATGAGTTCCCTTCCCCTCTCTACATGATTTCGTGTATTTTATGTTGGATTTATATGATTGTTTTATATAATTCATAAACGATTTAAATTTGATTGAAAAACAAATTGAATTGTTCGTTTGTGATTATGTTTTCATTAAAACCCTAGAATCTACATGTCATGAATTTTTGTACTTTTATTGTGTAAATTATTATGGGTTTATTTTATAATCATCTAACATCATGCTAATAGTGTGACCATGATTTTTAGCTGAAGTTTTATTAGGTTTGTGACTGGTTATTAAATTATTTCAAGCACAGGACCTTATTTTTAGACTGAATTTCGAGGACTTTTCCAGCATGCAAATTATTATGAAAATATGCATATAATATATCAAACTTTTCATTTCTAGTCTAGTTTCTAGTGTCACTAGTTTCGATTGATTTTGGATGTATAGCTAAATTGTTATGTATTTTTAAGTGACTAAAAGGTCCAACCTGGCAACTTTTAGGAATTAGGTTCTAACTCGGAAGTTATGATAGATTGTGTTACTTGATTTTTATATGTGACAAGATGATGTTAGATGTTGTTTTGAGATGATTAGATGTTGCTAATAGTATTGTTAGTGACTTATTATCAATATGAATGTTTGGCATGAACTATTCAAAGTGGCGAGCACACCGTAAACCTGAGTCGTCGTGTGACTTACCATTGAAGGTTGAGTAAGTTTAGAGGTCAAGTAAATCTCTCACCTGCAATATGATAGTTAAAAAAAGAATTTGATGGTTAATATGGATGTTGATGATATATCGTGATTTAATTAATAGTGAGGTTTATGAGAAAGATGATGTTAATGTTGATGTTCTGTAAATACCTCACTATTTTGATGAAAGCCTTTCAAAGAAAGATTTTATTTTATTTTGATAAAAAATATATTATTATTTTGATGTTTTTAAAAATGCGTTATCACAGTGAGCAAACTGACTGGTGAGCAATTAATTCATTTCATCATGGTTGGTTTGGGACTAGTTATCACATAATTTCTGTGACGCGTGCGCTATAACGGTACAACGTAAGGGCCTTAGATGGATATTTTGAAGTAATACTATATATATTGTTTTAAGTTTATATTTACTTATTGATAAAAATTATTTCAATCAGGTTAATAATTAATGAAAAGGATTTTTGTGAGATTTTAGATTACTTACTAAGCGTTATGCTTATTAGCGCCTCGTTTATTTTACCGATTCGAGTTTTCAGTTTTAGGTTTCTACAGTAAAAAGCTATCAGAAAATGTCACATCTAACTTTTTCTACTACAGTGAAAAGCTCTCAGAAAATGTCACGTCTCAACTCGAATCTGTGTAGTGAACGAGACCTAGATGTTTCTCATATTGCAGTTAGGAACAAGAGTCAAGTATGATGATCGAGGTGTTTGGTGCGGATGTGTGTGTGGTGGCGGAAACGGAATATCGGATCGACCCATCCTGAATTTGGGATATGATTTTTTGTTAATTCCGTAAATTTAGAGTTTTGACTTATTTATGAATTTTCACAAGTTTTAGATATTATATTAAATTTTATGGTTTCGGTAATTTTACAAGATTATTTTGTGATGAGGTTTATTTTTCAGTAATTAATAAGTCATGTTTAAAAAAAATTACAAGCTATTTTTGCATTATTTATTAATTTCTACTTTGCACTCTTGTCTATTATAAAAATGGATGTTATAAGCTATTTTTGCATCATTTGAATTGGTACACTAATATTTTTAAAAATCATTTTTTAGTATTTTGATGCAGCTTTTTTGGATAAAATGTGCTTTCTACTCTCCTCATTAATTAATTAGGAACCAAATTTAAAAAAAAAAAAAAAAATCTGATGGCGTTAAAGTTAAAAGCATTTTTGAATATGAAAAGAATTAGCTCATTTTCTTTCGGCTTATAAAACGAAAGCAAAGAGCTGGGAAAGTTAGTGGATTTGAAGCATGACATATATTGGGCTCTCAGAGTGCAGTTACCGTGCTGAAAAGCCTTCACAAACCAGGCTTGGGCCTTCTTGTTTCAATATGGACTCTGTAGAAGTTCTAAGGAAATAGTTGAAAATAAGCTAAGTTTAAGAAAGTATATAGTTTAATTTTTAGTTATAAAAATTAATAAGTCATAATTTATTAAGTTATGATTTATAGTCAGATAAGTTATAGATAAAAATTATAAATTATGGATAATAACTTGTTAAATTATGGTTCATAATAAAAAAGTTATAGACGAAAACAGTAATTTAACCTATTTATTAATTTATGTAAACTATTGACCTATTAATTTTAATTCATCTCAAGTCTTGACTTATTTTCCTCTTTCTCTTAAGTTCTAATTTACCATTTCTCGGCCTTTTGGATATGAATTATATGAAAAAATAGAGAATTTATTGTCGAGAGTGGATGAGTTTAGATTTTTATTATTTATTTTTGATAAATATTATTTAGTTAGTGTAATTATTTGACTAAAGAGATTATGAATTAAGAATAAAAGGTAAAAATTTTGATCCATATATTTTAAAGAGATATTTATCAAGATTACCCGAATTATATTAAAAAATGTAGGCTTAATTGAAACCTTTTTGGGATTGAATGAAAGCTAATGAAGTTTTTTTTTTTTTTTTTTTTTTTAATATGGAATTGAACCCGCAACCATTCACTTAGGTTCTGTTCATTTCATCGATTTAAGTTTAGAATTCGAGTTTGCTACAGTAAAAACTCTCAGAAACAGTCACATCTAGTTTTTTTGCTACAATAAAAAGTTCACATAAAATCACATCTTAACTCGAATTAAAAACTCGAATCAACGAACTAAACGAGCCCTTAAACTCCACCCCACCCAATTCCCACAGTGCCACCGGACCACGAGGTCTTGGGCAGCAGTAGATGTTCTTTTAAGGAACTTTTACTTGAATAATGTACAGAAAAAGAGATTAACGGTAGACCTATAAAGCAAATTCGGTCGTGAAGTACTCCCAGTAGACAAATATATGCAATACAGAAAAATAATGCTAAAGCCAACACAATTTACGGTGAAGTGACCAGTTTTTCAATCATACATTTTTTTTAATTTTTTAATATTTTTTTTTTCTAAACCATTTGTTGTGAGGACATAAGTTCCTATAAATTAAAACAAATACAACTAAAAAAAAAAATCCAATTTATCATGGTAAGGAAGAATGGATTTGTTGTGTTGGGCAATCTCCGCTAGTTCCCAGATTTCTGTTTATGTGTGTGGATGGCTTGATCATATGCTGTGCGGGAGTTTACGGACCTGCATGTGGCAAGCTGTATTTAGACTGGAGAATTTCCATACCATTCTTGGCTTTGGGTCCTCTCAGAAGATCATTCTTGTAGTGATCGGTCTCTTCAAGGTGGTTGACGAAGTTTTTGTTAAGGATAATGTCCTTAAAGCATAAGATGTAAAAGGATGTTTATTATTTAATTAATAAAATAGTTTTTTTTTATTTTTTTTTTTCATTATATCACGTGTGCATATATTAAAATAGTTTCCAAGCCTCGAATTCATCTTTATCATCAGTTTTTATTCTTTTTTTCATTTTCTTCACTTTTTAAGACATTGATAAGGATGTTTCTGGGTCTGTAATGGAACCTATTCATGACGCTTAATTGAATTGCTTTTCTTTTTTCAGTGATTCATTCTATGGGTGGTTGTTTATTCTATTCTGAGTTTAATGCAATTTGATTGAATTAATTTGGTGAACCTTAATAATATCGATAGGAGTTATTTTGTGTTATGTTGCATGTGCATCCATTTATACGGGTTTGAATTTAATGAATTCTGTTTAATTTGAATTCTCATAGACATTGACCTCGTTCATTTCACTAATTTGAGTTTTTAATTTTAAATTTTTACAGTAAAAAACTCTTAAAAAATATCACATTTAACTTTTTCTGCTACACTGAAAAATTCTCAGAAAATATCTCATCTCAACTCGAATTAAAAACTCAAATTCGCGAAGTGAACGACACATAAAAAATTAGTTAAGAAGGATATTTTTGTACGACCATCGACAGAGGCTTGTAGATATATTAGTGCTCGTGGTTGACAGCCATAATGAAAAAATAATCACTGGGAAGGAGAAAGTTCAATTGTGTGGATTGTTGGGAGAAGTTATAGTCATAGGTTTTGTAATCCATTGATTTTTCGTCTTGCTATTTATGTATCATTTAAGATTTTCTTGTTTTAATTTTAGACATCGTTCACTTTGCAGATTCGAGTTTTCAATTCGAGTTGAGATGTGACATTTTTTAAGAGCTTTTCACTGTAGCAGAAAAAGTTAGATGTGACATTTTTTAAGAGTTTTTTACTATAAAAATTTAAAATTGAAAACTCAAATCGGTGAAATGAACGAGACCTTAGTCTCTTATTTTAATTATTGTTTGGATACAATTAGAGTGAAGTAAATTAGTACTTAGCAATTAGAAGAGAGATTAGTCTCCATGAAAGCGATACTTTCTCATCAATTGATGTGGTATGATATTTTAATTAACATGACATAATATTATTAGAGAAATATAAAAGGGTATAAGATAAAAAGACATGAGAGCCAAAATCTACCTTGAGTTAATTGATTATCGTTACAAGTCTTTAATTTTAATATTAGAATAAGAGGCATATAAGCATAAGAATAACAAGTTCGCCCTCAATTTATAAAATAAAACAAAAAATTAATAGATCTGTTAGTCTCTAAACTTTGAATATAATGACATTTTTATCCCTCAACTTTCATTTAAGCTTATTTAATTTTATTATTTTCTAATGTATCATTTGATTCATAGGTTTGAACAAAAAATAAAATTTTGTAATAGAAAATACAGTATAAAAGAGGTTTGAATCAGGTTCACGGAGATATCGGCACTTAAGTTTTACAAAAATATCGATAAAATTATTGACATCGGTGGAAATTAACGCAAAAAAATATAAACTGATACTAAAACACTTAATTTTCAAATGAGGCTTTAAAAAATCTTAAAATAAAAAATAATACATTAATTAGATGAAACTTCAATTAAAATACCAATTATTTGATAAATATGCACGGTAAACTGTGATCATAATACTATAAATATTAAGTAAAATAGTAGAAAGTCAACCTAATATGTATACTTTATATGTACGTTTTCATACAAGATAATAAATTATCAATATTAAAAAGAAGTCAACCTAATATGTATACTTTATATGTACGTTTTCATACAAGATAATAAATTATCAATATTAAAAAGAACTTCTAATAGGTTCGAAGCATGCTTAGTTTAAAAAATATTGATATCAAGATAGAGTTTGAATAATTCTTATATAATTTTGGGCATGCCATGCATGTCTCTCGATCTACCTCTCCATGTATAACAAATTGTGACTCAACCCAATTACACGAGCTTTGGACTTCATCTGAAAATTGTGGAGGATGATAACTGAAGATTCCATATCCACCATGTTCACCATAAGTACATCTCATGTTGTAAGGAAGGCTAAGTTCATATTTAAAAAAAAAAAAAGTAAAAAAAAAACATAATTTTTACATTTTTGAGAAGTAAACTAAAAATATTTATATAAAGTTACAAAGATTTCCGTAGAAATTTTACCTATATTTTTACGATACTTGGTCATTTAATATTTCGTTTTTTCTTGAAAATGAATATTTCTGTAAGCATATTGATATTTGTGAAAATTTTCATGAAAATGGCAGAGTATTCTAGAGAAAAATACTATATTGTTATTTCGATATTAATACTTTTAAAATACAAAAATTTCTGAAAATGTTGATTTTTCAATCTTTGTTTCAAACCTATGAACGAAGTGATGTACAAGTCTACGAGTTCAAATTAAAAGACGTATGTGCTTGGTTTCCATTCTTTTAAATTTTTATCATTGTTATTTTTCTTTAATTTAGTGCTCAAAATTACAAATAAAATTAGGAGAATTTTATGATACGATGTGAAAAAGATGTCGGCCGTTATACCAGTAGCAATTAGTTTTTAACTGCTAAATTATTAATTCTATACTACTGGTAAATTTTCCAACAAATTATTGGGAACACTACAAAGGGTATAAAACAAAATCCGTTCTGGTAGAGTTTCGTTTTGAATTGTATTAATCTCTTTTAATTTTGCATATATATATATATATATTTCTATTTTGATGCAATTTTGATCAATTTAATGTTTAGAAATATACAAAGTAGGTACCTTGATGATAAAAGCTCCGTAAATTGTGTTCCGAGATTGTTAGTAGTTTGTTAGAGAAATATGTTTTTCTACAAATTATCAATGGATCATTAATTGTTAAATTTGGAGACCGCTCTATAGTAAGTATAATATTAAACTATAGAGCGTAAAATATTAGCAGTAGTGTATATTTTTGAACGTGAAATTTGAGCAAAATCATATCAAACTAAAAGTAATGCAAAATTAACCGAACTAATATTTATAGGCAATGTCTCTAGTCACACACTTGTATAATTATATATGAATTGTGTATATTTATAGATAA
The DNA here is from genome assembly GCA_029231665.1 of Morus indica. Classification (NCBI taxonomy): domain Eukaryota; kingdom Viridiplantae; phylum Streptophyta; class Magnoliopsida; order Rosales; family Moraceae; genus Morus; species Morus indica. The sequence goes on from JACAGA010000090.1 coordinate 59,898, forward strand.
ATTATGTGTATTTACATGTAAGTTTTGTATATTTACATAGTATTTGTATTATTATGCAATCATGTATATTTATATGTAAATCGTGTATTTATACATATAAATCGTGTATGTTAAGTTATAAGAAACGATAATGTATATTAATCCTCAAAACAAGTATTTTTTATAGCAATTAGTGAACACATAGCATGAAAATATGTATATTGACTGATTTGTTGTATTTCATGTTAAATATATACGACTTTACATGCAAATATACATAATTTTTATTTTTTATCTTTAATTGTGCCAAACGTCGTTTCTCTTATATTTTTATTTTTTTCAAAAAACGTGAAAAATAAAAGTAAAAACAACTCCAAACACAACCTATATGTTTCTAACAAGTCCTTATCTCAATTACAATCATATGACATAGATCTTTTAAATATACATACGTATATGGAGTCGCAAGTCGTGGGTACACAATTTAGCCACAATGATGATGTAATTAAATATTAATGTGATGTTTAGAGGGATTCGTTCTATGATTCGAATTATGATTCGTAATTCATTATAGTATTTTTTCTTACAAAAAATATATATAAATAAAAAATAATTTTAATTACATAGTTCTAATTTATGAATTAAGCAGACTGTTATGAGTACAAATAGTCTCTAATTTATTTATTAAGTGACAGTTTAATTTTTAATATTTTTTTAATAAATCAACATCCAACCTATTAAAAATATGATTTTTTTTGTCAAGATCTATCAAAAAATTAATGGCATAATACTCGTGACCACCCACATGACTCAGAATATTAGTGGAAAGACGAAATTGCCCATAAAAAAAAGACCTGTCCAGATTCCCAAAACTACCCCACTTTTTCCCTCCTTAACGATTGACGATGATGATGAAAAGCCCCGGGAGGAGTGTGGCGTTGTCGGAATCTACGGCGACCCCGAAGCCTCCCGTCTTTCTTACTGCCCTTCACGCGCTCCAACACCGCGGCCAAGAAAGCGCCGGGATCGTCTCCGTCCACAACAACGTTCTCCAGTCCGTTACCGGCGTCGGGCTCGTCTCCGAGGTCTGCAACGAGTCGAAGCTCGATCAATTGCACGTCGACATCGCCATCGGGCACGTCAGGTACTCCACTACCGGCTCCTCTATGCTGAAAAATGTCCAGCCTTTTGTTGCAGGGTACAGATTCGGCTCCGTTGGGGTTGCCCACAATGGGAATTTGGTCAATTATAAGGCCCTTAGGAACAAGCATGAAGACAACGGTTCTATTTTCAATACCACTTCCGATACCGAGGTGGTTCTTCACGTTATTGCTATATCAAAGCACATGCTTTATAGGGGAGGAGGAGGAGGAGGATGAGGATGATGGTGGGGGGTAGGGGAAGCCACGTGGCATGATCTCGACGGCGGAGACGGGGCGGACAATCATCATCATCTCAAAGGTGGGCTGCTGCGGCGTTGGGGCGGGGGAAAAGAGGTGCTTGGTCGAGGCGGCTGTCGGGGAGATCTGACGGAGATCGCCGATCCGAGATCTGCACCAGCCTTCTTCTCCGGCTGTTCCTCTGCTCACAACGCCGTCGACCTCCAACCATCTTATCCAGCCGCTTCTCTGCTCCCGATCAAGGACGTTTGGTTTACACATATACCAGCCATCTGCTCCGGCCGCTGCACTGCTCCCGATCAACCATCTTCGAGCTACAAGTGTTTTTATACATATACCCCATCAATCTGGGTTAAGTGAATGATCACGTGTATTAGGCCGTTAGTTTTACACAGATTTTAACAAAAAAAGATTAAATTATACTTATTTTAAAGAGATCAATTTATAAATAAAAAAAAATTTAAAACTAAACTATCACTTATTAAATAAATTAAATACTATTTATGTCAATAACCCAAATATTAAAATTAGGCTGCAATGAGGCTAGTGGCACCTGAATTAATTTTCATTTGTTCATTTCTCATATACAACTTTTCTGAAAAAAAAAAAAAAAAGAACAATGTAATTCATCAATTGACAAATGATAATTTACTTTTTTTTTTAACAAGGAGATAAAACAACTCACATAAGAGAAAGTTAATAAAAAGCTAATACATCTCAACTAGGTTTTTAAACCCTCTGGCAGTATTTTCATGTTTTAATCAAATATATATGATATAATTATAAAGTACTTAGTACGTTTATGCATGCCAATTATCATAATAAAACTCACAAGTTTATTTATCTAGTCAATATCTAGGATTGTAGAATATATAATAATAACCCTATTATATATATATATATATATATATAGAATAGTACCGTGGTCCAAAACACAAAAAAGAGTGGCTTATGCCGACTGTCATGAAATTCCAAAGAGATCAGACTCTTACGACAAGTGATGCAGTCGTTTTCTGTCATATTATGCGGTACTTGAAAGCAAACTGTAGACGAGACTGGACCATTTTCACAAACAAGTGGTGGGCAGGAAGTGGGTGGCCGAAAGGACAAGGTTATAATTGCCACAATAGTACCCTAGACTAGCTATTGGATGTGGAAAAAGGGATTTTGTTTTTTGTTTTCTAACCCCACACAACGTACTCATCACTTGCATTCGTCTTAAATTTCTATTTTGCTTTTAGCAGAGACACAGAAATACCACTCAAATAGTGCGTCTTTTTTTTTTTTTTTTGTGCGGTTTAATTAATGAATTTTTATTATAATTTAAATTATATTATAATTTTATAGTATTTTTTAATAAAAAATATATATAATTAAAAATAATTTGAATCATGATTTTTAAATTTATAAACTAAACTTTACTTCATTTTTATTACCTAATAGTATAAACTTAAGATCTATATTATGTAATTTTTTCTAAGGATACGTTTAGTTGCAGTGAAAAAATAACATTTAAAATGAAAATAAAAATGGTAATAAAATAAAATAAAAAGAAAAAATAATTCATTTATTTAGTTTTATTTTTACAAATATAATAAAATGTGATATGAATATTTTCATATTGATAAAATTAACCTTTATGTTAATATAACTAATATCATATATATTGATATAATCATTTAATAACTAATATTATATATATAAAATTATAAGGATATAATTTATATAATTATAATTATAGTTATATAATTATTTATTATTATAATACAATCATAATATATAATATAAAATGATATATAATATAATAAAATAATGATATTGTGATTATTTTATATTATAATGTTACAACTATACTATATTATATTATTAGAAATATAGTATAATTATAAAATGTAATAATATAATATAATATAACATATTATAATTATAATATATAATATAGTATATTATCTATTATCTATTATAATATAAATTTATATTGTAATTATATAAATACTTAATTATAATATTATAAAATATAATATCTAATTATAATTATAATATTATATATTTAAAATAATAAAATCCTAATTTTTATTATAACTATCATATTATTAATGAAAACATCACATTTATATCATATAATATAATATAATATTATTTATAAAATATATAATTATTATATTTAATTTTATAAAAAATACTACTATCCCAATTATTATTATAATTATTAATTACAATATCACAACTATATTATATTATATTATATTATAATGATAATAAAATAAATATAATAATTATTGTAATTACCACTATCAAAATATATTATATTATATTATCTTATAATGAAAATAAATTTAATAATAATTATTAATTACAAATCACAATTATATTGTATATTATATATATTTATAATGATAAATATAATTACAATGTATAATACATAATATAAGATATTATTATAATATTAATATTAATATAATAATATTTATAATTATAATTTTTAAGGTAATGATGAAAATAAAAATTAAAAGAGTTTGGAATAAGCATTCCTCTCATGTGAGAAATGAATGATGATTTACCCATTTAAAAAAGTCATTCTATTTTGAATGACCGTTTCATTTTTTAAAACCAGCCAAACATGAGAATGGACCTTAATTCTTTTCTATTTCTTTCCATTCCCTCAACCAAACACAAATATAAGCTATAAAGATTTGGTTTCTTTTATATATATATATATATTATATATATATAATGCATAGAACAAAACACACAAAACTCAAGAACATATGGACTACAAGACATTCAAGAGATGATAACACAGATGCTCATAGGTCACTGAATGTAAAGGCTTTTGCAGTGGAGTTTTTGTTGTATTTTATTTTAAGAAGATTTGCTGTATAATACAGTTATGAAAATAAAATAATTGCGATGAAAATCTAACAATGATTATGATATAGCAAATTTAATAAAAACTGAAGGTCAAAAAATTTATTCCGTTAGTAAATGGTTTAATAGATTTTATTAGTTTTGGGCTATGTTTTAGCTAGGTTATATTTCATGTATTTTTTTTCGTTCTTTTTTTTTTCTTTGGTTTTTTTGTACAACATTGATGCGTCACTTTCACGAAAAAATGGGTGAAATCATAGGTGTCGTTCATTTCACCGATTCGAATTTTCAGTTCTAGGTTTTTACAGTAAAAAATTATTAAAAAATGTCACATTTAACTTTTTTTACTATAATGAAAAATTTTTAAAAAATGTCACGTATAAGCTTAGATCCGCGAAGAGAACCAAATCATCCTTTTCTATTTGTCTGTGTTAAGTCTGATCAATGATCATAGAGCACCAGACAAGAACTACTTTCCACACACTTACATTAAATAACCATCTTTGGTCTCCAAATTACTTGCTAGTGCTTTCATTTAACAAGTCACGCGGAAGCTGCATCACAAACATTGGTGGAAGTTTTATCGCTTATGAATTTTTTTATTTCTTTTGTAAATATATTATATGTACATATATTTTTTAAACAAAAAATGTGAGGAGACGAGAATCGGTAGCTATTAGTAGAATGTGATCATAAAAGCCCCACATGTTAGAGAATGTCCGCATTGAATCATAACTATTCATGTTGAGAGACGAAGTACGTTAATTGTTGTCCTGTTCACTTCACCGATTCGAGTTTAGAATTTGAGTTTTATTACAGTAAAAAGTTCTCAGAAACAGTCACATCTAATTTTTTTGCTACAGTAAAAAGTTCTCATATAAAATCACATCTTAACTCAAATTACAAACATGAATCAACGAAGTGAACAGTAATCCAACTAAAAGTTAATGAACATTGATCGGAGGGACTTAAAATAATTTCAAGTACTTCCCATTAGACTGGAATTTAAAACCTTCCATCTATCAAACAATTTAGGAGTAAACCCAATACTGCCACATGGTTTTTTAAATAAATAATAGCTATTAGTGGTTGGAGTTTAGTTTAGTTTAGTTTTTTTTTTTTTTTTTTTTTTTTTTTTTCAATTCCTTAGTTTAAAGAAAATATGGGGATCGATAATAAATCTCGCTCTATCCCCGAATAAATTAACCTTCTAAACGCAATGTGGTTCAATTCTATGATTTGGTCTCCGATGCAAGGTCATGAACAAAACAAAAGTCACTCATCTTCAAATCATGATACAAATTTTGTTCTCTTTTTAAATATTGACCAAACCTTACAATAAGAGTCAACTCTCAATATATATATATATATATATATCGGCTAGATTGATATAATGTAAACTCCTTTTATAATTTATGTCGATACTGATTTAGTCTATTTACTAAGTTTGTTATTGAAAATTGATTCAACAAATAAATATAGAACTCGAAATAGAAAATAGACACAAGAGATTGGTATTAGGGTTTGGTAACCATATACTCCGTAGGGTCACGCCCAAATATTTGAACAATCTACTAAATAAACATTGTTACAATTCAAATGGACTTATGGCATGTTTACTTATCAAGATTAAAGAATTGGAGTGGAGAATGAGAATTAATCTCATGTTTACTTACTCTTTTTTATCCTGGAATGGGAATGAGATTAGTGGGCCCCACTCAAATTTGGGATTGAGGAATGGGATTGGCACTCCCATGTCCCCCCTTGGGATTGTGACTCTCATTCTTAATATTAATATTAATTTACTGTTATACCTTTATTTTACTTATAAATACACAATTAAAAATAAAATTCAAAAAATAATAAATGCAACATATATTTATTATTTTATTTGCCTAATATTATAATATTAATATAATTATTGTTAACTTTAATATAATAAATATGTACTTTATTTTTTAATAAATTAATAATATATTTTATTTTTTAACACTGTTTTCTATTTTTATTTATTTTATTTAAAATTTATTTTTATATTTTAAATAGTTGTACAATTTATATTTATTATTTTAGTATCCAATTATTACACTAAATATTTTAATTATGAGTAGAATGTAAGTAAACGTATGAATGAGATTTAGAATGACTTTGATTCCGAATCCTATAACTAAGTAAACAGCTTATTATGACTTCGATTCTTCACTCCGAATCCTTCTCACTCTGAATTCTGTCCACTCTAATTCATATTCATTTCGATTACGCGTAGGTAAACATACCATTAATATATCCGAGACTCTCTCTCTAAGTATAACGCCTATAAACTTATAACTATTCAATAGACTTACTTAGTGAGATCCCTTCGACTCAAAGTTGAAATCCCTTAAACACTCAGTTTTCTCGTAAAACCTAAATCTCCTCTTGAAGAAATAAAAATACAAGTGTTTACAAAATGAATTGACTATTTGAAATTCTGAAGCTCTCCAAGTGTGTTTACAAATCTCAGTTTCATGAGCCGGTTGGAGAATGTCCCACGCCTTCTTTGCCGTTTCACAAGTGAAAATCAATTTAAATTGATTGATGTCCACGGTATTGAAAATACCGTTTAAGGCTTTGGAGTTGCTGTTGGTGAGTTTATCTTCATCATTTGACCATTTCTCTTTAGGTTTGAGAATGGTCTTTCCTTCATCATCCTTCATTATAGGATGAGTCCATCCAATCATAATAGACTGCCAGGCTTTTTCATCAATAGTCTTGATGAAGGCTTTCATGCAAACCTTTAAGATAAGGTGGTTTCTTTACTGAGCCTCATTCTCTCATAATATCTATGCCTACAAAACAACTGACACACTAGGATCTCACCAAAAATAACGTTAGTGTCCCTCTTTGATACTAATTATAATACCGGTTTAGTTTATTTACTATGTTTGTTATTAAAAATTGATTCAACAAATGAACATAGAACTCAATATAGAAAATAGGCACAAGAGATTGGTATTACAATTCGGTAACTATCTACTCCGTAAGGTCACACTCATACATTTGAACAATCCTCTAAGTAAACATTGTTACAACTCAAATAGACTCAATTAACCAGAGACTCTCTTTTTAAGTATGATGCCTATGAACTTAAAATTACTCAATAAACTTGCTCAATGAACTCTCTTCGATTTAAAGTTAAAATCTCTTTAAAATTTTGAGAGTTTCTAGACGTGCTAAGACCATTATAAAACTTTAATTAAATGATTTTTTGTATGAAATATTAATGCAATCTATGAATTTCAGTCTGTTGTAACACTTTCTACAACAGATCCGTAAAATTCGTGGTAAAGTCAACTTTTTGCAGAATCCTAATATTTCCTTCATAAATGCAATATAATTTTTGCAGATCACTCCATGAACTTGGACGTTATTATACCATAGTGCAGAATCCTCACAGCTAATCAAACAACTCATCAAAATTCAACTTTCTAAAAACACATACAAGTCAACTTCAATCAAATCAAATCAATGAAATAATTTCCTTACAAGTTTGCTTGCAAATATCAGTTTCCTAATCACATCTCATACTTGTTCATTAAGGTAAAATGTGTCCCAATCTGCGTAAATATTTTCATAAACTTAAATCCTCATAATAAGTGATGAAAACCATATTAATCTGCGTAAACATTTTCAGTAAAAAATTTTAATATAAAATCACATTTTAATTTAAATTAACGAATTGAACGAGATCTTAATCTTTTAGATTTGAACTTTAGTATTAATTTTTCAGCTACTCCTTATCTTTTGGTATTTTTTCCTTTATTCTAATAAAAATTGAGTGGAAGTGATGAGTTTGTGATTGGCCAATGCCAATTTAGTTGAGATGTATTGACAATCTCCTTATCATTTATCAGCTCTTATCATTTACTTAAAAAATAAAATGTACTTTAATTTCAAATATATTTATCAAGGACTAATATATGTTAGATACCTGTATGTTTCATAATTAGACATCGTTTATTTTATCAATTTAAGTTTTAATTTTATATTTTTACAATAAATTTTTTAAAAAATATCATATTTTAATTTTAATTAACAATTTAAATCCGTAAAGTGAACGATATATTAATATCCATTTGTTAATAACACATATTAGTGGTAGATTTTTTTTTTTTTTTTTTTTCTGCTAAGGGATAGTGATAGGTTAGGTTGTTCGTATAGAAAAGGCAGCAATGCCTCACTGAATAATTGGCTCTAAAGGCGGCAGAAACCTATTTTTCATCTGCAGCTGTAGGGCACTAGTTGGTATTAATTGCTTGCATAAGAGGGCAGATGAGATATTTTCACTAAAGCAATGACTCGCTCGCTTGGTAGCTCAGCTAGCTCGCTTCGCTATTCCATTTTTATGCCATGCACAACCCTGCAAAAGGACAAAGAATAAGGAGATGTTTAGTTAGGAGATTCGTCTTCTGATTCGAATTATGATTCGTGGTTCACTACAGTTATTTTTCTCATAAAAAATACACGTAAATTAAGGGTCCGTTTGGTTCAGGGATTCGAATCATGTGATTTGAACCATTTTCGATTTACGTGTATTTTTTGTGAGAGAAATCACTGTAGCGAACCACGAATAATGATTTGAATTGGGGGACGAATCCCCCAACCAAACGGATCCTAAAAATAATTCAAATCACATGATTCAAATCCCTAAATGGACCTTAAAAGTTAGAAGTAACATACTTGCTTTTTATTTTTATTTTTTTTATTTAAATTTTGTAGGCAACAAGATATTGCATGTTGGGGTCCTGGGGAGCAATAGAAAAGCCCCTATAAAAAAAATACAGACACCTACCTAGCTATTAATTAATTAATTTTATATATACATAGGCCATATATATAACACACTTATTTAAAAAGATGATCAAGCCTCTTAAATTAAATTGAGAAAATTAGTGTGCCAAAAATTTAAAATTTAATAACAGTTATAGTTGTTTTAGCGCATGAAATTTAACTCCCATAAATTTGGTTATTTTGGGAATTTTTGTTTTGACCCTCAAGTTTTTTAAAATTGCATTTTTGTCCTGTTTTGGAAAAAAAAAAAAAAGTTTTGCAAAACAATCGCCCTGTTCTTTTCTTGCTCAGTCACGTGATCCCCCCTAGCTTAGTGCATTGCACTACAATGCGTGTTTATAATTCATCCCATTTTTTATTTATTTTTGTTTTTGAGAAAAAAATTAAAACTTTTTAAATAAAGTTTGACGTAATAAAAATAAAAATAATAGTAATTTTTTTTTATTTTTTATTTTTTATTTTTATTTTTTTTTCTCTTAAATAAAAAGATAAACATTAATAATTTTTTTTACATTGAAAATAATCTAGGGATAAAACTATCAAATGTATTTTTAAAAATGATTTATATCTAAAATTAAAAACGTTTTTATTTTTATTTTTATATAAAAAATAAAATTATTTTGAAATCCGCGCCCCAAATTTTCCAAAGAGAGAGATAAAGATAAAGATAGACATTATAAATTTTTTTACACTAAAAATAATCTTTAATAAAATTACCAAACGTATTTTTATGTCTGAGATTAAAAATTTTTCTTTTTATTTTTATACAAAAATAAAATTATTTTAAAATGCGCGCCAAAATTTTCATCTTTATCCAAGTCACCGTTTCACTTGTTTCAACAAAAAAAAAAAAAAAAAAAAAACCTTTTGGTAATCTATGTAAAAGAGATTTACTTCGTCTTCTTATTCACCTTCTTGTACGTTCTTTTCTTTTCCTTGATGTGTTTCCTAGCATAAAGAACAGTTCCACTTTCTCATAGAAGGACCAGAAAATCGTCTAAATTCAAAAGGCTTTAGATACTACCTTAAGATTGATGAACTTCAAAAGCCTTGTTGGGAGCTTAAGGAATTTCAACTCAAAATCAGTTCAAGGAAAGCGGAGCAAGTGAGACAATGGAACGGATGCAAGTAGATGTTAGAATCTAAGGAGGTCCCAGTAGATTATATAGCTGCCGAGGTAGGATTTCATATCCTTCTTTTTAATAGCCTATTCTTTTACGGTTTTGGCTTGAAATTAGTTTCTTAAAAGTTTTTAAGAATTTCTGTTAAAATGAAATGGTTTAAGAAACTGATGCTTTTTTTTTTTGTTTGAAACTGGTTTCTCAAATTTGTTTTGAGAACTTGGATTTATATGAAATGGTATTTGAAAAAGTTTGTGTTGATTGTGTTAAAAATTGCTAAACATGATTTAGGTAATCATGTTGCATGTTGAATTATTATTATTTTTTATATCGGATATATTTTTGAATAGTCTTTAATATTATTTAGACTATTTTGGATTTTGAATTATATACCTGAAGGCCTGAACTCTTTGGCCACATTAGCTTAATAGACACAGGGATATAAAGATTGTGTTCTTGAGAGGAGAATTCAGAACCCGATCGGAGCCACTGATATATAATTGTTGGCAATGAAATAGTAAGATAAGTAGATATAATATACCATAAAAGAGTTTTAGTGTTGAAAGTATTTAATTGTTATTTATTTGCTTAACTATTTCATTTTCTATTAATTTACATTTTTTTCCTACTTACATATCCTGCTTGTTGGGAAACTTTGCCTAAAACCTAAACAAATAACATTCAAAGCACAAAATCACATTAAAAATTTTATACAAATTTACTAATTTAATTACATCTTATTTCTGCAACAGCAGATTCCACTAATCAACTAATCAATTAAAAAAATTTGTTAAAAAAAACTCAATTTTACTTTATATTTTTCTCACAAAAGATATTTTTAGGTCCGTTTAGTTTACTGATTCAAGTTTTTAATTCGAGTTAAGATGTGATATTATGTGATAATTTTTTACTGTAATAAAAAAATTAAATGTGATTATTTTTAAAATTTTTTTACTGTAACAAAACTTAAATTATAAACTCAAATTAATAAAATAAATAGAGCCTTCTAGTCTCACACTTTGATTTTTGTCTCAGAAAATTTATAATACCAATCCCTATAACATTAGGTATTTATAGAAGTCCCAAAAGCCGACAAAAAAGCCCAAAAAAATCATCAAAATCGACCTAACATCGAAATGTCAGCGCCCCGGTGCCACAACGCCACTTTTCGGGCGCTGTAGCGCCACTTCAAAGAACTTCCTGTATGCATGAGAAATCGAAATGGCGCTATGGCGCCACTTGGCTGGCGCTGTGGTGCTGCGCAAACCAGTTCCAGAGCACTGCAGCGCCTTTCTGGGCACTGCAACGCCGTACGTCCTGCACTTATTGACAAATTTTTTCCGTTTAATTTGGAAAAAGTTTTCTTTCTCCCGCCACTTCTCAAATTCGGTCACACAATAAGTAAGACAGGTGGAGAATAAAATCAACTTTATCTTATTGTCTAATTTGGACTAAAATTCAAATTCACATCAAGTCAAATTTTATCTTCAATTGAATCTTAATAATAAATTGTCAAACAAATAATATGATATCTTAGAGAGTAAGTAGAATTTCATAGAGATTCCTCCCTATACCACGCGTGTACTACTATGTGGTCCCACCACATGGGTGTTTTAAAATTATTTATTACATAGTTTATTTAATATCTAATTAATTTATAATTAATTATATTGAGTGATATTAATTTTTGATAATTCATTTTGTTTTGTAAATATTACAAAGATGATACAAGACCTCATGAACTTATAATTTTAAGCTCAAATAAAATTAATAATCAATTAAATTTTTCTAAAGTTACTCAACTATAAACTTAGAATTGCACTTTTAAAATTATAGACATAATTACTTTTGAGAATGTGAAGTGTCCGTTTGATATAGCCATTACATATAGATTGATCATCCATAAATAATTCATAATTAGAGCAATGTAGAATCTATTAACCTCTCTAATTATATCTTTATACTTGAGTATCATTGATTATCTAATGAATAATATGTTTATAAATCTTATTCACAAATTGAGTGCTCTTATTATTCAAGACCGAATCAATAATCAAGAGAACTATTTATCTACTTTGTTATTCAAAAAGTAATGAATTTCATCTCGTATATTAACATTCACGACTATCTACTTTATTATGTTTCTAAGATACAAGGAGTAGGATTTAGAAACTCAAAATTCATATTGAGTAAGTTAAAAGACACAAATCTATAAATATAAGTATGCTAATAACTCATGATTAAGATCATTTTATATATGACTATCGGTAGACTCAAGTTGAATTTTCTATACTTATTAGAAATTCAAATCGCATATGTGTCCCAATCCTACATAATTACATTATATGCAATACACTCATTTAATATCATTTCATATTAAAAATGGGGATAACACTATTTTATTATTAATGGGAATGACATGTATTTGTAATGTTTTGATTAAAAATTTTAAAACTTTAATTAAATTCATTACATACATTATTTCAATTATCATCCTTAAATATTATCTTCTCGTATATAATACTTGTATACAATATTTAAAGTCATATGAATAATTGTAAAATTTTTAATATTATTCATAAAGTATTCAGTAATACAAGCACATAAAATAATATGATAAATCACTTAATACAATCACATAAAATAATATGCTAAATCACTTTTACTAAATAAATAATAAATGTCTAATTGCATCATATGCTTTAAGGACACCATTCCTAACAGAAGTATCATACGTTTATCTTCAGGTTAATACTTCGCTAAAGCTTATCCAGCTCATTGAGTCTTATATTCACTCTCAAAGCAACTGTGTAAGTCTTCAGAGCAATCCTCCGTTAAAGCCTTATCCAGCTTTTCGAGTCCCATCTTCACTCTTAAAGTAACCTACATCTATTTTCAGAGCAATGCTTTGTAAAGCCTTATATAGCTCTTTAAGTCTCATCTTCGCTCTTGAAGCAATTTGCGTCTGTCTTCAAAGGAATGCTTCGTTAAAGCCTTATCTAGAGAGTCCTATCTCCATCAACTATTCGATCGTTCCTCCTACTATTTTTAATCTACATAGTTCGTTCTTTCTTATTTTCTGAGTTCTTTAACATTTTTTCAAGGCTATTTTGGATATTTGGCAATGAAGTGGCCATAGGATTTACTTTCCTTGGGTTCACTTTGGGCCTACCTATGCTTTATTCTTCGTTGGAGATCCTACCATTATTATTTACTTTGAAAGAGTTAAGAACTTTGGCAATGTCAGAATCAACACTAGCAAATCAAAGGCTCACGAGTATACACCATCAACATGTCATACCCACCGATTCTACCAGAACTCAACAAAATTCACGGTACCTAGTTTCATTTCCATGTAATATTGTATATGGATAACAACACAATTGGAACCATTACCATTGGACTTCAATCTAATTGCCCGTGCTACGATTCTCTAACGAGGTCTTGCTACCTGTCACGCCCCCCAAATGGGGTGGGTGACGTGGAGCTCGATTAGGGATTAATAAAGCAGATCCCCAACCAGGTCCCACACTTAGCTGCATTAAAATATAAATAAATTACATAATCCATAAGCCTCTGACACAGGGTTCCACCCCACAGGACATACAGTATCGTACATACATGCTCATGTAAATGATCATTACAACAGATATCAACCACAGTCTAGTAAATCCAAATATTAATAAGTTTACAGAATTTCTCAATTCCTTACACTTTATATCAGAGGATGAACATGATCCTCACTTGATCAATCCGTAGCACAACTCAGCTACTCCGTAGTAAATATCCAACTACTGTGCACCGCTCATAGAATCTCCTGGGAGGGGTTTAACATTTAAAACATAAAACATGAGCGAAAGACCCAGTAAGATATAATTTGAAATAATTTAAATAAACGAATAAAAAAATAAGCGCGTAAATGAAATAAATAAGACATTCAGCCCGACAGAACAGCCGGAACCTCATATCCTTTTTCTCAAAGGAAATATAACAGAAACTAACCGTATTACAGGCTTCAGCGAGTAATTAGTACAAATTACTCACCTCACCAAGTGCCTCACCTACCGGACCGGTTTCGGGTTCTGCCCTCGAGGATGCACTCTCCGCATCCTATCTAGGCTTACAGCAATAGACTCTATTACCAGTTCACAAGATCTCTTATCTTAATAAATTACCCATTTAACATTATGAAATCGTTCATATGACCCCACGAACTACTCAAGCCGCGGGCCCCATGACTGGACAAACCATGAGGTTCCATGACTAGACAAGCTATGAATTCCATGGACAGGACAAGCCAAGGATTTCCATAAACTAACAAGCCATGGTTTTTAAAACATTTTTCTTTCGCAAACCAATCTCTTTCTTTAAAACATTTTCAAGGCCAAAACCATTTTTGAAAACAGGCTCACAAAGAAGAGGGATAGAAATCCTACCTCACACAATCAAACCTGGGACTAACGTTGCCTTGTCCAGCTTCCGCTTCCTCAATCCCCTTCAGTCTGAATCCTCAGCTAGCACTCAAAACGGATCTCGAATCATCAATCGGAAGTCAGGAAGCTGAGAAACGAAGCTTCGTCGGAATCCGGCCACCGGCGGCAGCGGCGGCGGAGCTTCCCGGAAAAGAATCCCGCGGCGGACTTGGGTCCTAGCCCCACAAAATCGATGCTTCTGAATCCAATGGCGATGTCAATTTTACCATATTCGGCCTCTAACGACTCGGATCGGGATCCTTAATTCTGGCCGAATTTCAAACCTTGAATCTTTGTTTTTCAGCCATGGATCTTCAAAATTGATTGGGGGCTTTCATTACCCGTGAGATTCTGAGCATTTTGACACCAAGATCACGAGGATCCAACGGCTAGATCGCCGGAACCATCCTCCCACTTTTCTCACGGCGGCGGCGGCTCGTTTTCCGGCAAGGCGGCGGCGGTGACCACGGCTGGTGGCCCAGAACGACTCACCGACTCCCTCTGAAGCTAATGGGCTGGGCGGTGTCGTTCACGGCGGCCGGAGGAAGGAGATCCGAGGGCGGCGGCGGCGAGGAATCCGGCCACCACGGGCGGCGGTGCTCCGGTCAAAATCAAGCCGTGCTGCTGGTACCGTTTTCTTCGTCTCTTCGCTCTGAGTCTATTGGGACTGGAATCACCTCGATCGGACACCGGACGGCGGAGATATCACGATCGGAAGTTTGGGTGTTTTTCAGAACTTTGGCCGGCGAGTGTGGCGTCGTCCGGCGGAGTTGGCAGCTGGAAGACACCAATCCGGACTCGGCTCGACGAGATCTTTCCAACGAGCCGGGAGGTGTCGAAAACGGACGCCGGAATCTCACCGGAGGTGGGTCGGCCGTGCGTGGAGAAAGAGAGAAAATGAAGGGAGAGAGAGAGAGAGAGAGAAAATGAAGAGAAAGAGGAAGAGAGAGTGTGCACGGGAAAAAAGAAGAAAAACAAAGGAAATGGACAGGTGTCACAAAAATTTAAAAGAGAGTCCAGATTAAGCACATTAATAATCTCAATTACCTTAATTAATCTCGATTAATTCTTCAGGGTGTTACAGCTCCACCCCCTTAGGCAATTTCGTCCTCGAAATTAAAACTCACCTCAAAGTGCAAACAGATGCGGATAACGTTACTGCATCGTTGTTTCAAGCTCCCATGTTGCTTCCTCAACACCATGGTGCTGCCATTGCACTTTTACTAACGGAATCTCACGATGACGCAGACTCTTCATCTTCCGGTCAATAATCTGAACTGGTGCCTCCTCGTAGGACGCGTCATACTGTATCAGAACGTCAAACCACTGCACCACTGCTTCCGGCTCAGGTTGACATTTCTGAAGCATGGAGACATGAAACACGTCATGCACGTGAGATAACTTAGGCGGTAAAGCCAACCGGTATGCCACCACTCCGACTCGTTGCACAATCGGGAATGGTCCCACATACCTTGGCGCGAGTTTTCCTTTCACACCAAACCGAACAACTCCCTTACGTGGAGAAACCTTCAACAGAACAAAGTCGCCTTCTTGGAATTCCAAAGGCATGCGCCTCCTGTCAGCATAACTTTTCTGACGACTTTGAGCTGTCGATAGTCTTTCTCGAATCACAGTTATCTTCTCATTGTTCTCTTGAATGACATCCGGTCCAGTTGTAAGTCTATCCTCTGGTTCTAACCAATAAACAGGTGACCTACAGGGACGACCATACAATGCCTCAAACGGTGCCATACCGATACTGGCCTGATAGCTGTTGTTGTAAGCAAACTCAGCTAGGTGCAGGTATTTCTTCTAGTTCCCGCGAAAATCCAGAACACAAGCACGAAGCATGTCCTCCAGAATCTGACTAACTCTTTCAGATTGTCCATCCGTCTGAGGATGAAATGCTGTGTCGAAGTTCAATTATATTCCCATGGCTTCCTGGAAACTTCTCTAATATCTTGCATTGAAACGCGTGTCACGATCAGACGTGATAGACAGTGGCACCCCGTGTAACCTCACGATGTACTCCAGGTACAATTATGACAGAATCTTCCGAGAATACGTCGCATAGAACGGTATGAAGTGCGCGGACTTCGTCAACCTGTCAACCACCACCCAGATGGCATCGTGCTTCAACTCGGTTCTCGGTAGTCCCATTAGAAAATCCATCGTGATATGCTCCCATTTCCATTCAGGGACAGGAAGAGGTTGTAACTCTCTCGCTGGCTTCTGGTGCTCAGCTTTAACTCGGAGGCAAGTCACGCATTCTGAGACGTACTCACGAACATCTCTCTTCATGCCTCTCCATCAGTACTGTCTCTTCAAGTCCTGGTACATCTTGGTACTACCCGGATGAATGACATAACTCGATTTGTGAGCTTCATGCAGAATCATCTTCTTTACCTCACCCGCCTTAGGAACAGCGAGGCGGTTGCGGAAATACAAGGCTCCATCCTCCCGGATTCTCCAATCCTCGAATTGTTATTCATTCTGGATCCGAATTCAAATTCCTTGGAGGTGTGGATCTTGCCATTGATTCTGCTTAACTTGTTGCCCAAGAGTTGGTGTAGAGATCAAATTATACACCATAGCCTGGTTATAATCCTCATGATACTGAAGATCATACTCACTCACTACTTCAGTCATCTTCCAATCCTCCAAAGCTAATGACGCCAGAGTCCCTAACGTTTTCCTGCTAAAGGCATCAGCAACCACATTAGCTTTTCCAGGATGATACTGTAGAGTGAAGTCATAATCTTTCGTGTACTCTACCTATCTCCTCTGTCTGAGGTTCAGGTCTTTCTGAGTTAATAAGTACTTCAGGCTCTTATGATCAGAGAAGACCTGAAATCTTGTTCCATAGAGATAACATCTCCATATCTTCAGAGCAAATATTACCGCTGCTAACTCCAAGTCATGCGTGGGGTAGTTCCGCTCGTGCGGTCTCAGTTGGCGAGATGCGTAAGCTACTACGTGTCCGCCTTGCATCAAGACACAACCAAGCCCAACCCCCGAGGCGTCAGAGTACACGTGGTATGGCTCCTCGGTATTAGGGATCGTCAGAATCGGTGCACTTGTCAACCTTACCTTCAATTCTTGAAAGGCATGTTCACATTCGGCATCCCACTCAAATCTGACATCTTTCTTGGTTAACCGAGTCATCGGTGCAGCGATACTTGAGAAATCCTTTACAAAACGCCGATAATACCCCGCGAGTCCGAAAAAGCTTCGGATCTCTGCCACATTTTTCGGCCTTTCCCACTGTAACACAGTTTCAATCTTAGAAGGATCTATAGAAATTCCCTGTCCAGAAATCACATGGCCAAAGAACTTCACCTCTGTCAGCCAAAAGTCATATTTCTCCTTCTTCGCATACAACTGGTGTTCTCGAAGAGTCTGAAGAACAATTCTAAGGTGCTACGCATGTTCTTCCCAAGTCTTCGAGTAGACCAGTATGTCGTCAATGAAGACGATCACGAACCAATCCAGTAGCACTCTCCGCATCCTATCTAGGCTTACAGCAATAGACTCTATTACCAGTTCACAAGATCTCTTATCTTAAGAAATCACCCATTTAACATTATGAAATCGTTCATATGACCTCACGAACTACTCAAGCCGCGGGCCCCATGACTGGACAAACCATAAGGTTCCATGACTAGACAAGCTATGAATTACATGGACAGGACAAGCCAAGGATTTCCATAAACTAACAAGCCATGGTTTTTAAAACATTTTTCTTTCGCAAACCAATCTCTTTCTTTAAAACATTTTCAAGGCCAAAACCATTTTTGAAAACAGGCTCACAAAGAAGAGGGATAGAAATCCTACCTCACACAATCAAACCTGGGACTAACGTTGCCTTGTCCAGCTTCCGCTTCCTCAATCCCCTTCAGTCTGAATCCTCAGCTAGCACTCAAAACGGATCTCGAATCATCAATCGGAAGTCAGGAAGCTGAGAAACGAAGCTTCGTCGGAATCCGGCCACCGGCGGCAGCGGCGGCGGAGCTTCCCGGAAAAGAATCCCGCGGCGGACTTGGGTCCTAGCCCCACAAAATCGATGCTTCTGAATCCAATGGCGATGTCAATTTTACCATATTCGGCCTCTAACGACTCGGATCGGGATCCTTAATTCTGGCCGAATTTCAAACCTTGAATCTTTGTTTTTCAGCCATGGATCTTCAAAATTGATTGGGGGCTTTCATTACCTGTGAGATTCTGAGCATTTTGACACCAAGATCACGAGGATCCAACGGCTAGATCGCCGGAACCATCCTCCCACTTTTCTCACGGCGGCGGTGGCTCATTTTCCAGCAAGGCGGCGGCGGTGACCACGGCTGGTGGCCCAGAACGACTCACCGACTCCCTCTGAAGCTAATGGGCTGGGCGGTGTCGTTCACGGAGGCCGGAGGGAGGAGATCCGAGGGCGGTGGCGAGGAATCTGGCCACCACGGGCGGCAGTGCTCCGGTCAAAATCAAGCCGTGCTGCTGTACCATTTTCTTCGTCTCTTTGCTCTGAGTCTATTGGGACTAGAATCACCTCGATCGGACACCGGACGACGGAGATATCACGATCGGAAGTTTGGGTGTTTTTTCGAAACTTTGGCCGGCGAGTGTGGTGTCGTCCGGTGGAGTTGGCAACTGGAAGACACCAATCCAGACTCGGCTTGATGAGATCTTTCCAACGAGCCGGGAGGTGTCGAAAACGGACGCCGGAATCTCACCGGAGGTGGGTCGGCCGTGCGTGGAGAAAGAGAGAAAATGAAGGGAGAGAGAGAGAGAGAGAGAGAGAGAGAGAGAAAATAAAGAGAAAGAGGAAGAGAGAGTGTGCACGGAAAAAAGAAGAAAAACAAAGGAAATGGACAGGTGTCACAAAAATTTAAAAGAGAGTCCAGATTAAGCACATTAATAATCTCAATTACCTTAATTAATCTCGATTAATTCTTCAGGGTGTTACACTACCTTCGGCTCCAATAAGTCTGTTGTCCGCTTCGAGATTTTTACTATCACTCCTCCTCCAATCTCTTTACTTTAAACTCCGACGACCTCTCAAAGAAAAAAAAAAGAAAAAAAAAGCCAAAGGCAATAACGTTACGTCATAATTGTTTTTTATTTCTTATATCTTTGTCAAGAAAGTGGTTGGATTTGTTGGGATTTATTTTCAGAGATTGTTGGGATTTATTTCCTAATTTGTGTATTAATTGTAATCGGATTTGATTGGCATTATTTTGAGAATGTTTGGCTGGTTGATTGTGATTGAGAATAGATGTGCAGCTGGAAAGGTCTTTATGGAAGGTTTTTGCAAGATCTAGAAACTTAATTTAGTTTCTATTTTTGTAAGTCAACTATTGAGCCAAAGATGGAAAATTGATTTGATTGATTTTTGATTGAGATTTTCGTGGCTGGATGATCTCCCTCTGTCTCCTAGAAATGAGTCCAGATTCTTATATCAATTCGGAAAGGTTTCAGAATTAAAGGAGTTTGATTCAGACTGATTTTGAGAAAGTTGACCGTGACAGCTATGTTGCAGTTATTGTTGGAACAAGGATCTGCAACAGATTTGGTTCAGTGAATTTTTCAAGAAGTGGTTAAGCCTTTAACTTTCTGCCTTTTTATTGAAAGAGTCTCTGGAGTAATTGTATGCCTTTTGATGAGTTTTCAATGGGTTGTGAGACTGGGGTGAGCACATGTATTTAAGAGAGATGATTTAAGTGTTTTTTGGGAGAAAAGTTTAGTTGGAGAGATTCCAATGTTAAAAAGTCGAGGGGATCTCGTTCTTCAAGTCCATTGAGAAATTGCAAGTTCATAGGCATCTTCTTAGAGAGGAAGTCTCGGGTTGATTAAATCCAATTGAATTGTAAAAGAGTTCTTAGTAGATTGTTCATCATCTGGACGTGGCCCCGCGGAGTAAGGTGTTACCGAACCGCACTACCATTTCTCTCGTGTTTTTTTATTTTATGTTTCTGCATTATTTATATTGTCTTATAAAGTGTTAAAAAGACTCAAACCAGTACTAACAGAATTTACACAATCGAGACATTACGATGGTAGAGCTCGTGTCGAGGCTCATCCATACAAATTCGCTTGAGCTGATCGACCATGGTGGAGGAGGATTTATCGTCTTCATCCTTCTCTGAGATCATGAATGCTATAAAAACTTACTATTTTTCTGTAGTAGTTAATGTTACTGTGGTGAAATATTGATCAATTTTGTTGTTTAAATTGAATCCCTTGCGTTTCAAAATATACAATATAAAGACAAAAAAGAGGAATATATCTGCTCTAAATACTTATAAATCATGGATTCCATTCACCACATTTGATTATTATAACCTAGTCTTGCTAATCTTAACCAAGCACAAAGACTTAATGACACCCTAACAATTCCAACATAATTGAAAGACTTACATTCCGTTTGTTTTGAAGGTTCTGATCTGGTTCTGGACTACAATTCGCAGTTCGTTACAGTATTTTTTTCTCACAAAAAATTTAAATTTTAAAAATTAAAATCATGAACTATGATTCTGAACCTATAAGCTAAACGTCACCTTAATTACACCGTGTAATTTTTATACTCCCCTTAAGCCAATGAATAGATATTTTTCATTCTAGCTTGCTAGTGATTTCCCGGAACACGGTGTTGCTTAACTCTTTTGTTAAGACATCTGCTGGTTGATCTCCAATAGGCTTGCATGGTGAGCAAATCCAGCCATTCACTACAAGAATAATCACTTTAAGAGATTAAACTTTTTAATATCAATAAATTTTTAGTAGCAGAAAACACACTTTTTGATACCAAACTTTGGTAGCTGAAAGTATCAAGACTTTAGTTACCAAATTTGGTAGCAAAAACAACACAATCCGCCACCAAATATAATTTGGTAACAAATAACATGACGGGATGAAATTTGGTTCCCGCTAATAACTTTTTGCTACCAAAATAAGATTTGGTAACAAAAGCATAAGATTCTGCCACCAAAAATTTGGTAGCAAAATATTACTTTTTTGCTACCAAACATGTTATGGTAACAAAAAGTTGGCGGGAAGTAAAATTTTTTCCCGCCCAAGGTATTTGCTAGCGAATTATTTTTGGTAGCAAAACATATACCAAGTGTTGGAAGTAAAATGTAACTATCTGCCACCAAAATTTGGTAGTGAAAAATTAAGTTTTTGCTACCAAATTTTGGTAGCAGAAAACAAGAATTTACTACAAAATTCTTATTTTAGTGATAAAAAGGTGTTTTTTTTTTTGCTAAAATTTGTGTTTGGTAGCAAATCATATAAAAACATTAATATTTATATTTTGTGCTTGTATTGCTTTTTTTTTTCTTTCAATTTTCTATGAATATGTCTGATAAGTGCACGAATTTGCACTTTTAATGTTCATAATTGTCAAACTATTTTATCAAATTTGTGATTTTAATTTCAAATATTCCTAAATTTAGAGGATTTAATTTTAATTGGATTTATTTTATTTTTCAGGTTTTTGAAGAAAACAATTGAATTTGGGCTAGTTTACTAAGCAAAACCCAAAAGTTGAGCCCAAGAAAAGCCCAATTCGGCCCAAAAACCCATCAGCCCATCATTCAGCCAAGCCAAGCCGAGAGCCGCGAGCCGAGCCAAGAAGCAGCGAGCTAAGCCAAGCCGACACGTGTCAACCACTGTGCACCGCAGTCCGGTGGGTCCCACGTCCGCCAGTCATCTCACGCCACGTGTCCGCCTACTCCCCCGGATACGCGCGCGTTGCGCGCACCGCTGCTCCTCCGCGCGAGTTTCCATCACGCGCGCGTCAGCCGGATCTCCTCTCTCTTCCGCGTGGGTCCCGCGTGCCAGCGTCCATCCAACCAGATCGCGCCACGTGTCTATGCTGTCCCCCGCATACGCGCGTTTCCCGCGCACTCTCCCTCTCCGCGCGACTTTCTCTCCCGCGCGCGTCCAACTCTCGCCACGTGGCCCAGCTGTGCAGCATGTCTTCTCCCGCGCGCGAATGGCCAGCTGACACGTGTCCCACTCTTCAGAAACGTGATGTTTTTCTCCCCCGATTAGGCATCCGGTTTAACACATTCAAAACTCTATAAATAGGATCATTATCAAAGGGGGAGAGTTAGAATTTTAGAGAGAGAGTTAGAGTTAGATTTTTTTAGAGTCTAAATTCTCACATATTTAGGTGAGGCTAGAGATGATCCTATATGTGTAGTGAGCTTATTTGGATTTTTGATTCTCCAATGGTTTGTAAGTTTTATACATTTGAGTAAATAATTTTCTTTTATCATATTTCTTCTTCTTATCAATATATTTTATTGTCAACTCTCATATAAATCTAGTCATGCTCTTTTTATGTGATTGTTGCGTTATATTATATATTGATCGTTATTATTTTATGAGTAGTCTTTTACTGCATTATTGCCAACGGTATATTGTCGCTCTTAGATTTAGTAATCTTTTACTGCATTATTGCCAACGGTATATTGTCGCTCTTGGATTTCTCATAAGACAATTTTTCCTAATTTTAAACGTTAGAATTTTATTTACTCGAATACATTTTTTAATTCATATGTTCTTCAAATATTTATTTTCCGATTGATTGTTTGGGATGTGAAACTTTCAATTGAGTCAATTCATGAATCAAAATCCAAATAGGTGAACGAAGCATATGGAGGATTCTCAAAGCCTTACCACTTTTTATTTATTGAATTTTCTTTATTTTAAATTGTTCAAAAAATATCAAAAACACTCATTTATTTTTATTTGTTTGATTGCCTACTTTCTTAACGCTTTTTATTTGCTAATCATATCTTGTTCAATTTAACACTTCCTCGTGGGATCGACCGTTCAAATTGTACTACAATTGACCGCTTGTTTTTGTACACGTTTGGGCGTAATCAATGTCCTATATTAAGTTTTAACAATCATCCTAGTATATTTTGTATAACAATCATTTGATAATTTAGTTATTTTGTGTAGGTGTAACAAGAGGCATGCTAATGTGTACACATGTGTGATCTTTTTAATTAAGTATATGATCCACTTAGAGTAGTATATAATCTCGCTATTTCATTGATTTTTAACTTTGAATAATGTATTTCAATTTCAAAACTACGGGCCTGTTTGTTAGCATTTTTGTTTTCATTTCTCACATTTTTCGAAGCAAAAAACTAAAAACAGAAATGAAAAATGTGTTTGGTGGAATTTATGTTAGAAAACAAAAACAAAAACATTTTTGTCTTTTTGTGAAAAACTGAAAACGGAAAAAATCCGTTTGAAATTCTCATGCTATATTTTAACATGTCAAGATAAGTTTCGTGCTAAATATAAGAGATATTTATGTATATGAAGTGATTTGAAATTCTCATGTTTGAATGTCTTATTATATATTATAATATATGGTTTTAATGAAAATTGAGCATGGATTCAAGCACTTCATCAAGTTCTATGTTGTTTTCGTTAGAGAGCATTCATTTATTCACATGACGTCATTTCAATCCAATTTGTTACCTTTAAATCTTTGAAATCAGAAAAATTTTATTTCACACAAAGTTATAGAACTTTCCATTATCTTTCAAACGCATTTTGAATCTTTCAATTTCGATATCGAAGTAGAGAGTTATGGTCAAAATACAGTAGCATTTTCAGAGTTTAAATTGTTATGTGAATTTTTCATAGTTTTCTCATGATTACGAATTTGGGCAGCCTTTAAGCATGGCTTTTAAGAAATTTTAGAGTTAATTACTCATTCTAAAACCTATCTAATATCCATAAAAAGTATACCAAACCTTTTGAGAAACGTAGCCGCCTATTTTCTTTTCTCTCGTCCTCTCTCTACGTCTCTTGAATTTTTCTCTCTCTATCCCTCAAGAAAAATTCGATCAATGAAAAGAAGATGCTTGTCAGTTGTCTCCCAATGAGATAACATGCGGTAAGAAGATGGTGACAGTTTCAAGAGTTCGACTACCGATGATTTTGATACATCTGTTCAAGCCTCTAGTCTTTTAAGTTTTTTATCCCATAAAAAAATGTAGATCTTTTCATTTTTTGAACGTTCTTTGGTATATGCCGGCAGTTTATATTTGATGTTCGTTAGATTTATATAAAATTATGTAAAAATTAAAAAATACGGTTAAAAAAATTTGATGCACCAGTACACTAGGCTCTTTCTCTCTCTCTCTCTTCTTCTTCTTCTTCTTCTTCTTTTTTTTTTTTTTTTTATCACTTTTAAAGTTCAGAAAAAACTACCATGAGGAAGGTTCTTTTTTGCCATTGCTGAGGTAGTTTTTTTGTCCTTTTGATTTGCATTGGACGGATAAATTTAAACAAGCTCATATCATTTAAGTGAGAATGCACACACACTTAAGCCTTGTTCAGTTCACCGATTCAAATTTTTTAGTCGAGTTGAGATGTAACTGTATGTGTGAGCTTATAACTGTAGCAGAAAAAAATAGATATGACTATTTCTGAGAGCTTTTAACGATAGTAAAACTGAAATTAGAAACTCAGATCGATAAAATGAACGAGACCTAAATTTATTTAAAAATCAAAACATTAAAAATTTAAAATAGGAGAATAGATCTCCTTAAGTAATGATCCCCAAATCCAAAATCTTTTTAGAATCCAATGGAGTGACTCCGAATACAACAGTTGAAAGGTCTATTTTTCGGTCGGTGTCACAAGTGGTGTTGCAACACTGGTTGTGATACTGATGACAGTAAAAGTGTAGACATGTATGTTTTTCTTTTAATTCAGTTTCAGTGATTGTGAGTGCAATAAAATAACAGAAAGTATAAAGAACACATGAAAATGGTATTGTAGTTCGGTGCGCATACCTACTCTGCGGGGCCACGCTCAGACAATGAACAATCCACTAAGTTCAAAAGATTACACACACCAATCAGACTTAGACACCCAAAGACTCCTTCCTTGATGTTACCGCCGCCGTGTCGAATCTTCTTAACGGCCTTGTCCAGCGAGCACCACTCGTCTTCAAAACTGCACGATGAAATCCCTTCGGCTGGCAGTGCACTTTCTCCCGAAGGACGATCTTCAATCAACACATAAAGGCTCACTCTCACATAGACTTTTTCTGAATATTTCATCCATAAAAAACTAAATGTCTCCTTTAATTTCTAAAAGCTCAAAGACATAAAAAACAATTTCTCTTCCTTCTGAGACACACACCTTCACGTACACACATGCAATATATATATAACTGTAGCACCAATCCAGATTTTTCTGTTTTCAGCCCTGTGTCACCACACACTACATGTTCTGCTATTGCACTTTTATTCAACCTGCCTCAAGTTCAGAAAATAATCAGTCATCAATACCAATTAGTCCATCCCTTGATTTTCTGTCAATTCATTCACCGAAAGTCCACCCATTGATTTTTCAGCAATCAAATCCTTTGATTTTCAGCCCATAAATATGACAACAAGACTTTCCTTAAGAGGTTTACCAATTTACAAAGCCAGCAAATCTTACAATCAATTTGCCAAAAATAAGCCAACACAAAATGCACTAACAATTTCCCCCTTTGGCTATTTTTAGCAAAACTAACATTACTAACAAAAAGAACCTATTACAAGATAAAAGATAAAATCTAACTAACATTACTAAGAGTTCTCCCCCTTTTTGACAAAATACAACCAAAGTTAAAAATAATACTAATAGAAAAACCTTTTAAAAGTTGTTGTCACAGAAAGTGTTGCAACACCAGATGGAACACTCGACATAACACTTTCCTGCAAATCACATTTCAATTCATTGATTTCTGCAACTTGCTCCCCCTGAATCCTCTACGAGTCTTACTCCCCCTGAGTATGATATTCTCCCATGCATATTGCTTTTAACACCTATCAAAAGCTTTGAGTGGCCATTACCACAATACCCAGAGTTAGTAGTACATGCTTTAAAATAATTATAAGCCTTATGACACCTTAAATCACATTTCCTTACCCACACATGTCTAGGAAATTTGTTTCGCACATCAACCTTCATTTTAGGTGTCCTTCTTGTGAATGTAGAATTCGGTGGATTAATGATCATACCTTTTTTTAAAGCATTCAAGTATTTGTAACATCTAGGTCTAATGTGGCCAGGCAAATTACAATAGTGACATATAGGAACAAACCTTCTTGACTTATGCTGAGGGCATGAGATAACAACTTTCTTACGATAGATAATTTGAGGCTCATGTGCGGGTGCCTCCTTCACAAATATTGTCTTGGACATTGAGCATTCACTAGCATAACCAAGTTCAGGACGATCACAACTTGCTTTTCCTATGGAGAGAATATTATCCAATTTGGTGGTACCGGAATTCATCATTTTAAGTGACTTTTTAGTGCGCTCCAATTCTACCCTTGTGTCCTACAGCTTTTTCTCATTTTCAGCAGCTTGAAATTCATAGTTTACGGTAGCCTTCTTAAGCACATCCTTCTCTTTAACAAGCTTATTAACTCGCTCCCGTAGAGACTTATTCATTTCACACACTTTAACCCATTTGCTGAACATGGTCTTATAAGTTTCCTGTATGGCACCAATAGTCAACTCCTCACCATCACTATTACTCTCATAATCTAAAAAATCTACTTCGTTTTCACTATTCACAGAATCTGTTACAGGTAGTGTTGCAACACTATCTGCGACACCTTTTGTAACACTGTCTGCAGAAACACCTTGATAAGTATAAACATTGAAAGCAACATTGTTACTCACATGGTCTTCATCCTCCTGATTGCCTTCAGAGTCTTCATCACTCCATGTCGCATTCATAGACTTCTTCTTCTTCTTTAGAGTGTTGGCACACTCAGATTGAATGTGGCCATAACCGTCACACTCCCGACATTGAATACCCCTATTTTTTTTCTTCAACTCTGTGTTATTTGTTGTAGCTTTATTCTGCTGGGAATGATTAACATTGCTAAAGTTTGGCCTTTTTTTCTTCTTGTTGAACTTCTTAGTGCCATAAAGTAGTGGGGAGCGTGAAACCGAACCTCCTTCTTTTATATCCATCCCTGCTACAACAGACCAACTCCCAAAATCTCACCAAACAAAAGGTTAGTGAACCGCTCTAATACCAATTGTTAGGTCCGTTTTTCGGTCGGTGTCAAAAGTGGTGTTGCAAAAATGGTTGTGACACTCATGATAGTAAAAGTGTAGACATGTATGTTTTTCTTTTAATTTAGTTTTAGTGATTGTGAGTGCAATAAAATAACAGAAATCATAAAGAACACACGAAAATGGTATCGCAGTTCGGTGCGCACACCTACTCTGCAAGGCCACGCCTGGACAATGAACAATCCACTAAGTTCAAAGGATTACACACACCAATCGAACTTAGACACCCAAAGACTCACTTCTTGATGTTGTTGCCGCCGTGTCAAATTTTCTTAATGGCCTTGTCTAGCGAGCACCACTCGTCTTCAAAATTGTACCGCAAAATTCCTTCGGCTGGCAGTGCGCTTTCTCCCGAAAGCTTCTAATCCTTCTCCCGAATGACGATATTCAATCAACACATAAAGGCTCACTCTCACATAGACTTTTTCTAACTATTTCTTCTATAAAAAACTATGCCCCAAATGTCTCCTTTAATTTCTAAAAGCTCAAAGACATAAAAAACAATTTCTCTTCCTTCTGAGTCACACACCTTCACGTACACACATGCAATATATATAACCATAGCACCAATCCAGATTTTTCTGTTTTCAACCATGTGTCACCACACACTACACGTTCTGCCATTGCACTTTTATTCAACCTGCCTCAAGTCTGGAAAATAATCAGCCATCAATACCAATCAGTCCACCCCTTAATTTTTTGCCAATTCATTCACCGAAAGTCCACCCCATGATTTTTTCAGCAATTAAATCCTTTGATTTTCAACCTATAAACATGACAACAAGACTTTCCTTAAGAGATTTACCAATTTACAATGCTAACAAATCTTACAATCAATTTGCTAAAAATAAGCCAACATAAAATGCACTAACAACAGTGATTTGTTATTCCATTAAGACCCTCAGAAATCCTTCAAGTGATTTCATTATGACTTATTATGCTGAGTCGCTATGGATTCCATCGTAACTGTGTCGCGACTTTGATCATGACATCAACGTGATGGACTCTGTCGCGACCATAGTTGCGATGGACTCTGGGTTGCGAAATCCTAACCCCTTCTAGCCATTGATTGCCTACATGGTTGCGCCAGATTTGTTTTATTTGTTTTATTTTTTTTTTTTACATTCTTAGAGTGTGTTTTTTTCATTATTCCTTTTATCTATATATTTTTTAATTTTTTTGAATGTTTTTTCGTTGTTTTTATAAATGTTAGATTTAAAAACATTGTGATAAAATGTAACTATGTATATTTTTGTTAATGTAGAAATGCAATTAGGATCATCAATTTTTCATTAAAATGTTAAAAAAGAGCCTCATCAACTAGGAAAAACAACCTTCCTCGTCAAAGACTTTCCCTTTAAGTTTTGTTAATTAAATTTTTAAATGAAATGGAGTTAGTGAGTAGATGGCTAGTATTATTATTGAACATTTAGGGTCCGTTTAGTTCGCTGATTCGAGATTTTAATTCGAGTTGAGATGTGACTTTATGTGAGTTTTTTTTATTGTAGTAAAAAAGTTAGATGTGATTATTTTTGAGAGATTTTTATTGTAACAAAACTCGAATTGGTGAAATGAACAGAATTTTAGATTGCAAGGATAACACGTTCATAAATTATTTTTCTAATTTGGTTCTACCAAGTCATCAGCCAAATTAACACGCCTCTCAATGGGATGGTAATGGGATATGAGCGGAGAATGCTTTGATCCTATGCTTATGTCTACTCCTAGCGGCGGAGCTAGAATTTTGTTTTAGACGACATAAAATAAAAATATTGAAAATGTTAAAAACAATAACATATATTCAAATCCTAATACTATTAATTAGTTTTTCTTTTCTCTCTCTCTCTCTTTTTTTTTTTTTTTTTTTGCTTTAACATTTTATTAACTAGTTAGAATAATATCATGCATGTACATGTTGATCAATTTATTGAACATTTTAATACGTAAATTCACATTTTTTTTAGTAATAAAGATTTTAGCAAGCAAAATTGGATAAAAGATTTATTTAGGGGTACATAGTATGTATGTGAAAAATAGTAGATGAGAAAATTTACTACTTCAACAATGAAAAAATGGAGAAAATGTGTTTTATAGAATATAGCAATTGATAAGAGTTATTTGAAAAAAAAAATCCTAAATTAGGGACATATTTTAGCATTATTATTTTAATGAGTCATTTTAAAATTTTTTATGAGCCTCTCTTTTGTTATAATAAAGATTATATGAAAAAAAAAATTTAAGAAGGGGCCAATTTTGAAAGAAAAAAGTATTTTCGTAAGAGTAAATTAGAAAAAAGTAATTCAACTTAGTACATTCAAAAGTATAAGATTTAATAGGAAAAGACTAAAAAAACAATAAACAGAAAACCAAAAAGAAAGTTGAGATTAGATTTTTGGAGATATATTTGAAGTTTTTATTAATAAGGGGCATATATGAAAACTTTTGCAAAACCATAGGCCAAAAATAAAAAACCAAAAGTCCGCGGGGGCCTCTCCTCCCTCCGTTACTGTATGCTCCTCAAAGTCATCCTCATCCCTGCCTTGATCCCTACGACTAATAATAGATGGGGATGGAGTCGAAGTACTCTTGTTGGGATGACCTATCTAATACCTTCCCCATAGACGGCCTTCCTCGTTCCCATTCTAATCCCAATTTGCATGATGTTTATTATCAACGAAAATTTCGACAATCAAAAACAAAAAAAAAGTTAAAATTCATCTGAAACTTTGTTCAAATTGAAGATGATCTCCACTTGCTTGATTATTTTTTTTTCCGTTTGGTTCATAGATTAAAATTATGAGATTAGAATTATTTTTGATTTACGCGTGTTTTTTTGAGAGAAAATATTGTAGCGAACCATGAACTATGATTCGAATCAGAGAACGAATCTTCCAAGCAAACGAGCTCTAAAATGCTTTTGGTGTTTTGAAGAAAGAGATTCCATTTGGCATGCTCTCTCGTCTTGCCTTCATCTTTTGGTCGAAATTGAAAGTGCTAAAGGCTGGTCGGTTTGATGATTTATGTGTTGAATTTGATCAACATATATGTGTCTAGTGCTGACCATGAGATCTTCTGTGTCATTGCTTGAGCTATTTGGACGGAGCGGAACTGCATGGTTCATAAGCAAGTGCGTCGTTCGACTGGAGAAACTTTGAAGCTAGCGAGTAGGGATGTTGGCTAAGAGCATTAATCTAGCCACATCTAAGGCTGCCTATAGATGGAGCGCCCTACTGTTAAGGAAGTTGAAGCTAAACCCCAATGCTGTAGTTCGAGAAGGTGCGAGTATTTCAGAGTTGGTGCTGTCATTCGTGATCACACAAAGTCCGTTTTGACTTGTTTGTCTAAAGAAGTTTTTGTCACCGAGTGTATTTGATAAGCCCCCTATACGTTTCACCTACGCACGCCGCAATAAGGAGCAAGGGCACGGGGTAATTCGCACGCGCTGCAACAAGGGGCAAGGGCAGGGGAGTAATTCGCCAAAAAAGGAATGAAAGGGGCTATTAGTTTGAGTTGAGGTCTCGAGGGAGGGAATGAAATTTTGTTAGCATGAGGATTGATGAGAGTTAGTTACGATTAGTGTTGAAACTTCGGGCGGCGGGCCTACCCAAAGTCTGAAAATTTTTGGGCTTGGCGGGCAGGCACCATTCGCAATCTGTTCGACCATTTTAGCCGAGCTCGGGCTCCGACAGCTTGAGGAAAAACCATTCCCAGCAGCCCGCAGCCGGTGGAGAAGTTGAGAACGCCGTCCGCCGACATTTTTTTTTGAATTTTCCCGCATAACCCGTAGCTCGAATCCCAAAAAATGGCTAGTTATTTGAAATTTTACCCGACATGACCCGACCCAATTTTTTGACAGTTAGCCTGATCATTTTGTCTAAATTTTCAATGCAGCGGCTATTTTTTACCCGACTTGACCGCAGCCCGACCCCAACGGCTCTTTTTTTTTTTTTTTTACCGTTACATGATCTGCCCGAACCTGCCCCGGCTTGACCCGAGTGCTTTACCGTTGGAATCGAAAATTTGAGGGAATTTTTTTTTTCAAGCGAAAAAATTTCTTATAAATACCTCCTATCCCCCAACCATTTTCTTACCCAAAAACTCTCATCATCTCTTAATTTCTCTCAATCTCTCTTCATCTCACTTAAATCTCTCTCTCTATCTCTCTTAATCTCTCTTATTTTTCATAATGGCTTCTCTGGTTATGGTGGTGATATTCCCATTAATGCACAATTCAACATCAAAGAAATACAATTTTCTAATGTTTTTCAAACGCAAGAATCTCAAACTACAGAAAGAGTTGCTGATGAAACTGCAAATCCGAATCCTGGTGGACGTACTAGAGGTCGTGGATGTAATGGTGGTGGGCGTGGAGGAGAGGCAAACAGAAGTGCTAGTGCAAGTGTTGCAAGTTCTAAGAAAAAATGCAAGCTCACCTCAATAGTTTGTGAGCACTTCAACACATTCGAGAAGGTCGACAATATGGTAATATTAAATACATAGCTCAATGCAAATATTGTGGTGATAAATTACAAGGTAACACTATTCACGACACTACACACTTGAGAAGACACTCTGAAAAGTGTCTTCAAAAGCAAGGAGGCGGACCCGATCTCCGCCAAATACAATTATCGTTTGAGTGCCAAACCGGCTGTCTAAGCACTTAAAAATATGATCTGCAAGTCGATCATATGGAAATGGCACGATTAGTAGCCACATTAGATCAACCACTTAGTTTTACCGAACAAAAAAATTAGCATCGTTATATTAAAATTGTACATAATCCTAGTGCACAATTTTTTTTTTGAAGAACTACTCTTAAGAAAAATGCATTAAAATTATATAAACAAGAAAGGGAAGCACTAATCAACCTTTTACACTCTACTAGTAGTTGCGTTGCGTTAACGGCAGATATTTAGTCCCTTATTGCCAATAATGATTATTTAGCTGTAACCAGATCGACATTATTTTAAAAGTTTTGATTTAGATAAGAAAATATTAAGTTTTAAATGTATTATAGGATCACATACTGCTAGTTTAATATATAATGTAATTTTATATGTTATTGATGAATATAATTTAAAGGATAGAGTAATGACCATAACATTAAATAATACTACTACAAATATTAAAGTAATAGAATAACTCGTTCACTGTGAGCAGCTTCTTAGCTGTGAGCCGCTTATTAAGCTGTGAGCGACTCAAGAATTGTGAGTGGCTCGTTCAATATGAGTGGATCAAAAGCTATGAGTAGCAGGTAGCTCGTTCGAGTCGCATGTAGCTCGTTCATCGGGAGCAGCTCAATATAGCGAAGCTCGTGTGCCTTCCTCTACATAACCTACAAAAGAGAAGTGGGAAAATACGGTTTTTTTATGAAAGGTAGCTTCACTCATTTATAATGCACGTGTTGCCTACATACCCGTGGATATGGATTACCCCTAAAAGTAGGTTGATTATTGCAATCCTATATGCATATTGATTGCTAAGTTCTTGAAATTATGAAGTAACTTAAAGCACCTAAAACATGAAAAGAGAATGCTTGAATTGACAAGAGAAAACTGTAAAAAAGACTTACCAGATAGTTGGGCGGCTCGCCGGGGAGTCGCGTTGAACTTGTTGCAGTTGATCCTTAAGAGTTGCTCATCCTTTGGTACGGCACGTTTCTTGAGGGGATCGACTTCTGGATTCCTCCTTCAAGTGATTGTTTGACCTACCTGCGATTTGTTCGGCCAGTCATTGGGTCGCCTTTTTTTTTTTTTTTTTTTTTTTTTTTTTCAGTTAAACCTTGTGCTCTAGCAAGCGCCTCGCTGATTGTTTTCGGTCGTCTGTTACATATTTCTTGAAGCAACTCCGACTTTGGCAACATGTTTTCCTTAAAGCGCAAATGGCGACCACGTCATCGTAATATAGAATTTTGGCTACTCTTTGAGTGAAATGCTGGATGTATTTGCGGAGTGATTTCTCGAGCTACTGGATGATTTCACCCCTTGACTCCCTTCGTACTTTTGTCCCAACCATTACCTGCCTTTTTTGGCATACGTGTTCGTGCAGGCTGCTCGTGTCGTTGAATTTTGGTAGTGCAAGCATATGGAATTTCATCAGGATGGCGGTGTCTATTACCACTCGAGTGAACGATAGTTGTTTGACCTTGTCAAAAAGGTCTTCATACATGGCTAGATGCTTCAGAGTTTATAGCGAACGTTTCTCTATTGCCTTTTAACGCCTCTTGCAAATCAGCTGGTCCGAAAGGTGGATCTCCAACCAGTGGAACTGGTAACACCATGTTAGTTGAAATGCTGGTTATCTTTTGTAGGTGTCTAGGGAGCTACTCGTGGATGAAGAGCGGCTCGGGAGCTGACAGACAGCTCGATTGGGGAGCGAACGGCTTGATGATTGAAAGCAGCTCAAGAGCTGACGGACAACTCGATTAAGTTGTGAGTGGCTCGAAAGC
Organism: Morus indica; assembly: GCA_029231665.1. Lineage (NCBI taxonomy): Eukaryota > Viridiplantae > Streptophyta > Magnoliopsida > Rosales > Moraceae > Morus > Morus indica. The sequence goes on from JACAGA010000090.1 coordinate 94,132, forward strand.
TGATGGACAACTCGATTGAATTGTGAGCTACTTGAAAAATGAGTGCGGCTCGAAGTCGATGATGATTGTTGGGTTGTTATGCGGCCCCCCAAATGAGCTCGAGTTTTCTTCTCAGTTAAATCATGCAAAAGAGATGCAGAACGTAAAATTCATGACAATAGGCAGTTGAAACGGGTGAATCGCCACTCTATTGGCAGTAGTCGATGGTTGATGTCGATTGGAGGGACGTAGTCGTGATGTAGGTTCATTAAGTGCAGTGATAACACAGTGAAAATCAGACTGTAATGTCCCCTCCTGAGCTAACAGCTGAAAACAACGTGAGCTTGAGAAAACCGTTAACTTAATTAGAACAAATAAAGCCACACAATATATATATATATATATATATATATATATATTATATAAATAATGTCAATTACTGAAACTATCATTCTAATAAATTCTTAAGATTACAAATTTTATTTCTTAAGATCTCTTAACTTGTTATGAGATCTTAAACCATTCTTACTCAGTCAATTGAAACTTCTATTTTAGCAATTACCTAATTCATGAGAACTATATGAGTGCAAATTGAGTAAATAAACCATAAATAATTTTCACTTTTAAATTCTCTTTAACGTTTAGGGTCTTCTTGTATAATATTAATCTTATGTTATTAGAACTTATTTCATATGACTCCTCTCATAGATCTCTTATTCCTTTAAGATTTGACCCTTCATCATATTTTCGTCGATTCATAATATAGTATAAGATTCACATCATACTCATAAATACTTTTTAAATTTTATAAAAATATGTCAATAATAACATATATAAATTAAAAACTTTCATTAAAAATATATTACTGTTCAAATGATACAATGAAAAGTCTACTTATCTCAAATTACTTAAGAAGATTAATAAAACCTTTCACTATTTTTCCTCTCATTTCTTCCATTCCTTCCCTTTTCTCTGATTTAGTTCTTATTAATCTCTTCTCACGTTATCACTATGGCTTCCTATGAGATGAGCTGACAACCAACTAAATATAAATATGGGCGACAAATGTAATAGCTCAGCTACGAAAGCTCCAGCATTTGCCACTTGTATTCTAGGCCCATGTGGCAGCTAATTAATGTTCATAGGCTTGATTAATAGTTCACTTTCTCAATTTTCATGTGGTTTCTCCGTGCTTAGCCCTCCTTGTTTAAACGCCAACCCTTAGAAACTATGGCCCTTTTTTTCCTTCACGTTTTCATTTTTTCACGATTTTTGAGAATAAAAAATAAAAACGTGAAAAAAATGCGTTTAGCATCAAATTTTTAAAAAATTAAAAATAAAAACGTTCTTATTCTTATATAAAAATCTGAAAATAATTTATTTCTATTTTCATTTTTCTGTTTTCTTTTTCTCTCTTCAGTAAATTCACTCTGCGACTATGCGACTGTGCACCCCCCGTCCCCGTCTCCGACTACGCGCCCTCCCCCTAATCTTCTGCGACTACGCCCCGCCGTCTGCAATTGGCCGCCCCCCATCTGCAACTGCGTCCCCCAAACACAATTTCAATTTTCTTAAAACTGAAAACAATTTCAAAATAAAACTACTAAATTCAAAATGATTCCAAATAAAAATAAAAACGTTTTCATTTTTATTTCATACAAAAAATAAAATATTTTAAAATTAATTCCAAATGCACTCTATATATTTAGTTGTCTAACCTATGAGCATAACTTGGCAATTGCTTAAACAATAGCACTAAGGCTATGCAGTTAGTTTTCTCTTCCTTTTTCTGCTAGCCTATTTTCTTTTTAAACTCCGTTCTTTATCTTTTAATTTTTTTTTTTTCCTTTCTTTCCTTTACTCTTTTTTTTTTTTTTTTTTCCTTCCTTTCTTTATTTTTAACTCCGTTTGTGTACAGTGGGCTTTTACACCAATATTTCCATACATCCCTTTCTCTTTTTGTTTCTCTTTTATTTTATCTTCATATCAACGTCACCGCTCCCTCGTGTGGTTTATAAACCTTAAATCTCAATTTTCTCATTAGAATAAACTCCTTGCTTGTGATTTCTTGTGATCTATTTTGAATTATATTCTGGTCAGTTTCTTTTATTCATTTCACGGTCAACCTCTAAAAGTTTAAAACAGTGAGTTATAATAAAACAAATGTATATCTTCAAAAATTATTTATGCAAATAACTCCTTTTCTTTTAGAATTTATAGATAAAATTTTTCGTATATTCATCCTTTCTATTCATAATCTACATTTTTTTAATCTATTCATAAATTCTTATTTACGTTATAAAAAACTTCAATTACAACTTAGTATGTTCATCACTTGCACCTCAACTATAATATATACATATATATATATATATACATACATGTATATATAATATCCTAAATCTTAGTTTCTAATCCTAATTCTAAATCGAAATCCTAAATATATAAAGGAGCTAATACTCATTACATGAAAGTCTAAAACGAAAAAAGGTGAGCTTTAGATGGCTCATTTTTTCCCTCTTTTTTTAAGTTTCAACTCATTTACTTTTTTATTTTTATTTTTATCATATGTGGTTTTTTTATTTTATTTTTTTTATTTCATGGTAGTTTAAGTTTCACTTTTTATTTTTTTTTATTTTATTATCTTATAATTTATAATGTTTCATGTATTTATATAATTAAACATAACTTTTTCCTTAAAGTATTATTAATGCACATCATGTTTCAATTTTTAAGTAGATTTTTTCTTCATATTATTGTCTGTATTGTACATTACAAAAATTTCAATCACAACCCAATACATGCATCTCACGTTTCTAAACTAGTTATTAGAAAAGAACGAAATATCCCATGTACTGTGATACTTATATGGTAATGGCACATTTTTTCCCCTCTAGATTCCAAGTTTTTAATTAAGTTAATTTTAGTCTCGTTCATTTCACATATTCAAGTTTTCAATTCCATTTTTGCTACAATTAAAAGCTCTCATAAAAAGACACATCTAACTTTTTCTGTTACAGTACAAAACTTTTATATAAAATCATATCTCAACTCGAATTGAAAATTCGAATCCGCAAACTGAACTACGCTTGATGCTTTTGAACAATTGTACTAGTGTCATGTCTCCACTTTTCAAATAAAGATGCAAGAACGAGCTGGTCCGGCCCTTTCTCCTTAGGCCCACGCTGGCTCAGCCCACAAATTTTATGGGCCGGGCCAGGCCAGTCCGTATAAAAATGACTTTGGCCCAACCCACACTACGGGCCAATTTTACGTAGGCTAGGCCAGGCCGTGTCACAGGCCAGGATGAGCCTTGTCATGGGCCTTGAATGAGCTGGCCCACTCAAGGCCCATCTTGGCCCATCATGGGTTTAGAAGGGCCAGCCCATCTAAGTATGTGATTTCAATTTTTTAATTTTTAATTTTAATTTTTGAATTTTTAAACAAGCTAACAAATATATAAGTGTGAATAGTCAATGTAAATATGAAAAATGATATTTTATTTATGATTACCTCATTAAATAAAAATATTTCTAAGAAAAACCTAGTGGGACAAAACCTTAATAAAAAAAGAGTACAATAAAGATAATTATACATAAGATGTTTACAAAATTACTAAAAAACAAAAACATAAAAATATAATGGGTCTAGATGGGCTGGGCTAGGCCGGGCTATTATGGGTCTAGACGGGACGAGCTGGGCCGGCCCATCAATGGCCTAGACAGGAAGGCCCAGCCCAACTTGATCCATGATTTTTCATAGGCTGTGCCGGGCTAGTCTATGGGCCAATATATGTTGGTCCAGCTGAGCCCACTAATATTTATGAATTGAGTCGTGCCTTAAAAAGTAACAGATTATGCCAGTTTAGCCTATCACTGTATTAGGATGGGCCTGAGCCGGTCCACAGATCCCAGCTCATTATTGCATCTCTATTTTCAGATAAGATTAATTTTTATCAAAAAAAAAAAAACTCTTTTTCAGCCGAAATTAGTTGGAAAAGAAGGAGAGGAAAAACCATTTAAAAAATAATAATAATAACTGCGGGAGACACGGAGCATACTGATGATCAGTATCGACTGCTTACCGTCTACTGTGGAGCTGAAGAACACTGGATTAGTACCATGAGCCGACTCGGCTCGCTGAAGCCTAACCAAGCCGATTTTGCGCCGGTTGCTACCTTACCGAAACTGACGTCATCAAGTTTGGGATCACCGACGTCAGCAACATTTAACCGAGCATTGAGCGGAGACCACGTGGCAGAATTATTGACCCTCATATCTTCTCAAGTTCTTTTGCACACACGCCTATATTCCGCGCGTCTGAACACGTCCCACGAATCTTTTTTCATTTTCCTTTTTTGGCAAAGTTTTATATTTCATCTCATATATACTTCTGATATAATATTATATATAAACAGCTAGTAGCCTAGTAAGACATGCTAAAGATTAAAGTGCATAATTTCCTCCAGCTAAAAAATGCATAGTTCTCGTAATTATTCACGTAATTATATCTATATATGAGAAAAAAAAATTATCAGTTTCCAAAAGAAAGCGTATCCTCTTTAAACTGTTTATATTTCTGAAGCATCACATTTAGTACTTAATCTTCAAAAGCACAATAATATCCACTAAAAAAATAAAAAAGGAGGGAAAAGTAAAAATAGGCAGTAGAACTTTTTCTTTTAAGGTATAGTTATCTAGGGATTTTCGTAGAATATATATTTAGGGTTAGCATTTGAGTTTTTAATTTGAGTTAAGATATAAATTTATGTTAGAGTTTTTTACTGTAATAAAAAGTTAGATGTGACTGTTTTTTAGAGTTTTACTGTAATAAAACTCAAATTTTAAACTCGAATAGGTGAAATGAACGGAGCCTTATGTTTTCTGAAATATCATTTTGTTTATGTTTCTATCATGTTGTCTTATATGACTGTAATATATTTTTCATATAATTATTTCTATAGTTGAGAAAATTAATTATTTAATCGCTTCAAAATAATTCCTATTAATAATGTAAAATTTTAATTATTATATTTTCATTATGGTCACTAAATTTATACTTTACTTTAATTTTTAAATGCACTATTTTAGTAGAGAGACACTACAATACAATGACAAGACACATGCAACTAGTTTTATTTTTTTCAGCATCAGAAACTGCATATTCTGCATAATTTTTTAATCTTAATTTTGATCAGATTTAATGATTAAAAAGTTAGTTTTACCAGCATGACAGCCTACGAGAGACAGTCTTTAAATGTTATTCACTTTTGCATAATCAAACTAAACATGATTTAACTCAATTTAACAAAGACCTGACAGTTAACAACCATACTTGTATTTTTCATACTAAGGGTCCGTTTAGTTCGTTAATTTGAGTTTTTAATTCGAGTTGAAATGTGACTTTATGTGAGAGTTTTTTACTGTAGTAAAAAAGTTAAATGTGACTATTTATGATAGCTTTTTACTATAATAAAATTCAAATTCTAAACTCGAATCGGTAAAATAAACAGGCCTTAACTTCTCATATTTTTTTTAAGGGTAATTGGGTAAACTCAACTTCTCATTTAAGACCAAAAAAAAAAAAAAAAAAAAATCTCAACGTGGCGCGTGAGACTCGCCAGTTCCAATTGAACCCCATTTCTTTCAAGTTTCCATTTGTTGCCATCAAAATGATAACGTTAAATATTTTGTGGAGGGGTTCTAATTTCTCCTATCATTTTCTCTCTTTTTATCTTAAAATAAATTTCTCCACTCTTTCTCCTCCGGAGATTAAGCCAACTCTCTCCCCTCTCAAATCATCACAATAATCTGCTCCAAAAATCCCATTTCTCCATTGTCCAAAACACCATTAAAAAACTAGACCTTCTCATCACCCTCTTCAATTAATTTCTCTTCTGTCATAATAATAATATTTCCATGGAAAACAATATTAACGTACTCACAAGTCTACATAGAAAACCGGCCAAAAAGACAAACGCTAACAACAAGACCAAGAAAACCAAGCCTGTTAAAGTTGTTTACATCTCAAACCCAATGAAGATCAAAACCAGCGCATCAGAATTCAGGGCCTTGGTCCAAGAGCTCACCGGCCAAGACGCCGAGTTCCCCGACCCCACCAAGTTTCCGGCCACCGACGGTGAAGATCAAGTGGGTGTCGATTCAACGGTCAAGATTGGAGGAGACCGTAGCAGTAGCCAAGAACAGGCCACGGAGAGTAATAATTCTAGTACTACTACTAATACTACTACTTCGAGGTATGAGGCGTTAGACGACGACGTTTTCATGCCGCAGATGATGGAGAGCTTTGAGGCCGGGATTTTCCCGTCAAGTGCTACTGCTAGTGTGTGGTATGATTCTACTAATTATCATCAAGCTCATGATGTGATTAGAAGCCTTGATGCAATGTAAAATGAAATTTTAAGGCAAAAAAAAAAAAGAAAAAAAAAAAGAAAAACAATCTACTGAGGTAAGGCTCATGTTAGATCTCTCTATTACTCCCAAGTATAATGTTTGACAAACATGTATGCAAGGTCTTTAACCATTATGTCGTTTGATCATTTCTTTTCTTTGTCTTTTTCTGATCTTCTTTTTAGTACTTTTAAATCTACAGTACTAAGCCAGACGAATCGTGTGTATAATTTGTGCCATATAGCTTTCTTAGATCTCCCTATTCGTGGATTTAATGGATAGATGTATTGATCTCTTGTTGAATCGTTTGTTGTCTTATTATATTTATTAAATTAAATGGGTATTGATTTGGGTAAACTTGTTTGTTTCTAGTGAAAAAAAAAACAGGAAAAAAATAAAAAATTCTAGATATCTAATAAAAAATTCTAAATTAAATGGGTATTAATACACACACACACACATATATATATATATATATATATATATATATATTAATATATATATAGACCCCATACATATTATCCTCCCTCTTCAATTTTGCACATCTTTCTTCTGCTTCAACTTCATAAGTCAGCTACTACCCCATACATATTATCCTCCCTCTTCAATTTTGCACATCTTTTTTCTGCTTCAACTTCATAAATTCAGCTACTTGGTTACACATATTATCCTCCCTCTTCAATTTTGCACATCTTTCTTCTGCTTCAACTTCATAAGTTCAGCTACTTGGTTAGATTCTCATATATTATATATAATATAATATATATATATGTATATATACTCTCTTTTTTCGTGAATGTGATTATAGCATAAGACATTTGTGGAGACTATATATATGTGTGCTTCAAGTTTTCTTTCCCTAGAGGTCAAGAATTTAATTTTCTACGCAAAAAATATCTCTGTTAGAACAATTCCGACCATGTTTCCCATTTCATGACTTTTAACTAAAATAGTGAATGATTTTTCTTTTTTTATTTACTTTTCTTAACTCCAATCATCAACTAAAATAGTTAGTTATTTTAGACACGCTAGCTAAATATACCTAACATGAATAGACTAATCATTTCATTTTTTTTTGATTATTTTATTCTTTCATCTTAAGGTTCTTTTATTAATTCAACAAATTATGTATATTTAAAATTCAATAAATAGCAAAAAAAAAAAAAAAAAAAAAACTCTACGTTTAGCCAAAATGAAGAGTATAATTAGAGCGACTGAGAAAAAAGATACTAACTAAAATTAGCTTTCTTATTATGTTAATTAAAATTTAGCTAAAATTTAAAGAGTTCCATTGAAGATTCTCTTACTCCATTAAAGAATCCATAAGGTAACCAATTAGTTGATTCAATAGGTAGTTAATAAAGTGTTACTTATACAGATATACTTGAACTATATATATAAATATATATGTATATATATATATATATTTATATATAAGATGAGTTCAATTGTCCCCTTTATGTCCCCTTGTTGGGCCCAATCATTTTAGATTGCATTGGGATCTATTCTTACTAACGAGGAGGCCCCTAACTTGAATTAAGTTATTTAATTTAGAATAGAGAAATAGTAGAAAATATGTCAATATGAAAAACTTAAGAAAGTATATAGACTAATTTTTAGTTATAGAAATTAATAGGTCATAACTTGTCATGTTATGGTTCATAACTAGATAAATTATAGACAAACTTGTCAAGTTATGGTTCATAGCCAAAATAGCCAAACAAGTTATGGATAATTATGGACAGACAAGTTATGTAAATAACTTGTCAGTAATTTAGCTTATTTATTAACTTATGTAAACTATTGACCTATTAATTTTAATTCATCTCAAGTATTGGCTTATTTTCCTCTTTCTCCCTTTAAAATATTGTTATTCCAACTTGACAATAGGCTGAGGTGTAAGCCCTAAATAATTAAACGAGCAGTTTTCTTGAAGGCCTGACTTCGTTATCTGTAGTGCTAGAAATCGTACTCCAGGAGGAGAAAATGCTAAGTATAGTCTTGCCCCATACTATGAAACGAGTAGTTTTCTTATCCATTCTTGGAAGGCAAATATATGTTTTCATAAATAAATGTATATAAAAGTCTCTTGAATAGTGTAACTTTACATCATTTTCATCAATAGCAAGAGCATCCGTGAAATTAAAGCATATCTTTTACCCCAGCATTAATATTTTTGTCAGCTTTGGTATATGTATTATGTGTGTCTATATATATATATATATATATATATATATATATATATATGTCTCAATATAGTATAGAAAGAGAAATCTACTAGATTTTTAATGAACTATTGCCATATATATAGGTCATATAATGTACAAGGAGTAGAGAGATGGCAATAATTTATTAAAAATTAGTAGATTTCTCTTTCTATGATATTTGAGACATAATATATATATATATATATATATTTGTATGTATGTATGTGTGTTTACAGGAACATTTTAATTTCTTCTTTTTGCTTCCTGTCTGTTTCTAGGGTAGAGAGAACACATATGTTTAAGAGATATACATACGTTAACGAGATATACAAGCGATTCATTAAAAATTTACATTAGCTAGCTGTTCTATTACGCTTTTCATGTCTCCAAAGAAGGTCATGACTTGGTTACTATATAAGTTTACATATTAGATTGTATTTTTAATTATGTCGTAGCTAGTAAAACTCCATCAGGAATGATATATCATTGATTTATGTCAATTTCAACTTTTGCTTAACTTGTGATAGTTCCTCTAGAGCTCTAATATATATATACATATATATATATATATGTATGTATGTATGTACATATCTAGTGTGTGTTTGTGTGTGTGTGTGTAATGTGTAAAGATTTATGCATGTATGCAACTTGATCAGCAACTAAAGTGCAAATGTATGGTGTTTGCCAACTTGCATTAATGGGACAATCGATTGAAAAGGTAAGAGTTTTTTTGTACTTTTAGTGCTTTGTCCTTTTAGAAGGTTCATTTTCTGTAAGTTTTGGCTTGTTGTGGTCATGATAGTATACACAACCCTAATAGATCAAATGCGTCCTTCCTCAATCTTTAGTTATCATGATTTGAAACGTGAGAGGTTTCCTTTCTAAAAAGGTTGGTGAATAGTGACAAAGACCTAGCTATCTAGATTTCACATGCATGCAATATGTGCAATTTTAATTAATCTCTTATGAATTTGATTGATTGGTTAAATCATGTCTGGAAATCTTTCTTTATGACGTGATCGGTTTATATTTTTGACTATTTATGAATCTGATTAAAGATCGATAATTGGTGTTGAATTTAAATTACATCCCTTTAGGGACTACTATATGGTTAGTACTTTAAATTATTACACTTTTATGGAACTAGAGGTCCTACAATCTTTGTATCTAGATATAAACAGGACGTTAATAAAGTTTAATTTGGCATTACATGGTTTTAATCGATCATGCGTATTATTGACATGAATTGTGCATTGGCTCCGTTTGTTTTGTCTGAAGCTATATAATTAAATATTATAGCATATCCTTTTCAAGCTCAAATATGACGGCAGCAACTGTAAATTTTCCCAATTATCATGTGTTGCTTAATTAGAACCAAGGAGCGAGTTAAATACAAATTTCTAGCAATTAATGAAGTCAATGCATACCAATTGTACGTCATGGATTCAGCTGGCAAATTGAAATGTCTTCTCAATTTCTCTCTGTGCATGCTCATGATAAAAGATTTTTGCAATAGCGAATTAAATAGACAATCTCAATATATTTTTGGATTTTTGTTCTGGTAATTAATGTTATTTTGGATAGTTGTTTTGTGGATAATACAAAAAAAAAAAAAAAGACCTTTTGGGGCTTCTTGTGTCAAATTGTTGATTTGACAGTTACCAGATTCAAATTTTTAATTTTAAGTTTTTATAATTAAAAATTTTTAAAACATGTCACATTTAATTTATTATAGTTAAAAGTTCTTAAAAAATGTTATATTTCAATTTGAATTAAAAATTTAAATTCGTGAAGCGAATGAGGCATATATTTTCAGCCCACGGTTTCTGTAGCAACAATAACTCTGTTGATTATACTATATATGTATACACACACACACACATATATATATATATATATATAACTATATGTATATATAGGTACGCAAGTGTATATTTTGATCAAATACTGATAATTGAAAACTATACAAATGACATGGAAGCAAGCAACTAGCCTATCTCTTTCTGTTCATTGACCTCTCATTCCAGTACTCATCATTGTCGTATACACAAGGTTTGTTGTTCACGTGGATAGTTAGGAGCCGTAGGTTTCGGATATTCATGGCACTGTCATGGAGAAGATATACAACTAAATATATATAAAGCAGCCCATTAAAATATTGAGATATTCATTTCATCATGCGCAATTCCTAAACCAAATAGTCATCCATCAACTCCAACAAACATATTTCAATTTAAGGCTTATAAATATTGTGTTAGAAGAGGATATTATATATATATATATATATATATATATATATATAATATATAATAACACTACAAGCCGGCTGGTTGGCGGCCCTTGCTAAATCTTTTGCATTTAGATTAAAGGAAAATTTATCGATATAAATTTTGTTGTTTAAGGTTTTTTTTTTTCTTTTTTTTTTTGGAATTGAATTTGAAGTTGGGAACGGGGATGCAATGCATAACAAAATAACAATATGAAGATTAATTAACGATGGTCAGAGATATTATCGAACTCAATTTATATAAGAAAATTAAATTCTAAAAATGAAAAATGGGACTTGGGGATACCCCATCTTATTAGAGCCATCCTAAGTAATTAATAGGGATTAATATTGAAGACGTGATAGAGATGGTAGCTAAGATTGTCATGAACTATATATAAACGACCAAAGACCTGGCCGCTGATGTCAAATGTAACATTTTTCGGTCTCGTTTCTATGAAATTTAATAAAAAAAAAAATCACCTTAAAGATTTTTTATGACATTCGAAGAAAAAATGTTTTAGGGAAAATAAAATTGTCAAGAAAAATTTTGTTTTAAGAGATATGCTAGCATTACTCTTTTTATCTCTCTTTTTGTCACTATTTACATTCATTGTTTTACATGTATACTCTATTAATATGATATGTTATTATTTAAATAAAAAGTGATATCATAACTTTTTGTACGAAAAATTCACCTGTCAAGCAATGAATATAGAAAGTGACAGAAAGAGTAACATTGATATTTTTCGTACAATAAAATTTTTTCTCGACAATTTTCTTTCTCTCAAAACAAAAAACAGAAAGAGCGATGGCAACATTTCTCTTTATTGTAGTAAAAATTTATAATGATTAAAAAAGAAAAACAGAAAAGAAAAACCTACTAGGATCATGGATAATAATAGTTTTTAGCTGAGGCATTAATGTTGGATAGGACAACTACTAGAGTTAACCAAAAGTTGTTTGCATGTATTGAGCTTCAAGTTATATGACTTTCTGGTAGGATTGCATATTTACCATGTTCATGTAGACTTTCCCTCTCAAACGTGATGACCTCAAATAGTTTTTTTTTTTCACTATTTATTTACACTTAAAAATGCCGTATGGTGAGGGCCACCCATGAAGATGACATCACGAGGGGAGAAACGCCTCGGATGTCAACACGGCACGACAAGATAATAGGCGCCGATGTTCGCGACACGGAAGGTAGAAGAGGAGGATTGGACGGCCGCAGCCCATGGAGAGTGATTGCCATTGGCGGAATAGGGAGGAAGGGTAAGAGATAGAGAAGCAAATGATAAAAGGGAAGAAAATGAGGGCTAGATCAGTTTATTTTGCATTAGTTTTTGATATTTTGAATGCCGAACGTTGTATATTTGAAGAAAAGAGTTGTTTTTCTCTTTTGAGCGCTTAGATAAAAACATGTGAATCAATAGAAATTTTGGCGATATATTAATTATTAAAAAAAAATTCTAAACAACCTGACTCAGCTGTTAGAGATTAGCCCCACCAAGGTTGCAAAATACTGTCGAAACTACTGAAATTTAGGTGGAAATTTTGGTATTTTGAGGGTTCCGTCATTTTTTTTTTCAACTATAATATCAATTTCCGCAGAAAATCAGAAAATCATTAAAAATTTCAATATAATATTGATTAATATATTGATTTCGGGTTGCCAGTAGTGTAAATTGGACAGAATTTCGAGATATTTCGAGACAATTTCAGAAAATATCAACAGTAAAGAGTTCTTTTATTTTTATATTTTTATATTTTTCTTGTTGTACCATATGATAGACATAATTTTGTCATTTTATAAGTTGTAACAAGCTTTAAAGAAGACCACATATCATATGATCCAATTATAGCTGTGATCCTCCAATGAGCCTCCTCACATTCATTATCCACATAAACCTGATTTTGAAAATTATGATTGATATAGAATTTTCAATTATCCTAATCAACATAATTTTTAAAAAAATTTGAGAGAATTCACAGTTTCTCATTTATGAAAATATTATGAGAAAGAATCACCAAACTTACATGTGACATGTTCATAACTATATTTAACATTATTCAAATAGCATGTCATGACAACAATATTATTTGAATCAGGATGAAATCCCAACCACATTTGAGCCTCATAAAATTTTCTTTCGGTATTGAGAAATCTAATATATATGATGTTTTTTTCTTTAAAACTTATTTATTTATACAGCTGTTCAATGTTTATGTTATCATAAAGTATTAGAAATATGTTCAAATATAAATTTCCATAGTTTCAATAATTTTTCCTAATATTTCCACCGATATCAATATTTTCTCTAAAATTTCCGTAAACCAAGAGTAACGATATTTCTACCAATACCGATATTTTCATTCTCTCTCTCACAACCTAATTCATCCGAATCGGGTCGCATAGAAGTGACCTATTTATTGCACTTTTTATTTACTATACCTCATACTACAGCGTGACAAATTTATAACCACGCAACTCTTGAAGAAGAGATACAAATAAGCTCTTGTATGATGAAAAAATTGCAACATTACACGAGGTTGAGAAAATGGTGCCCTAACGCTTTTCCATAAATAATAGGTCACTGAATATTATCCTATTTTGGCTAACCAGGAAATTATATTGTTATTATGGCAGATATTTGTAAAATACAAAGAACATGCTAATGTAGACTTTTTGGCAACATACTTTCCAATACTAAAAAGTACCACTTCTAGTTGAAATCCTAAGAAAGGAGACCTCAAATTTGCAGGCCGTTAAGCTCACTTCGGAAAAAATGGTTAACTTTTGCCTTTTTCTTCCTTCATTTCGGTTTTTGTGTTTGACCCTCTGCCATTTTAAACTTGACAACAAAACAAAATGATCAATTGTAAAAAAAAAAAAAAAAAAAAAACAGCAGAAATCACACAGGAAAACACCTAAAAAGCACAAACATTTGTTGACTCCTCTTATCTGTGCCTTGAACCCTGAAAAGGAAACGGGACTTAGTTCAGTTTCTGACAGAGGCCCTTTCGATTAATCCTGATCGGGGGATAAAGCGGATGACACTAGGTGGTTTTCTTCCTTTGGGGAAGTCGCCATCATTTGATCTTCCTGCCATTTCAAGAAACCCTCCTCCAGAGCCTTTCGCATCCATTGATGCCGGCAACGCTCCATGGCTTCCGGGATGGTGAGCCAGCTTCTTTGGCGAGTGCTTTGCTCTGGCCAGAACTGAAGCTCCTCTTTCACAAGCAGCACAAACATGGCAGCCTTGCACAAACCTTCCGGACAAAACTCATCTTGCAGGGTTTTGCTCTTGAAACAGTAGTACCCCAAGAAGTGCTGAAAAAATAACAGCCTTGCATTGTAAGTAGCGACTACTGCGGCAATTACCTTAAATAAAAAGGGGTATAGAAACTTGTATTTACGGAAGCTATTAAGCAAATAAACAAGATATTTGTATTACACATATTCCTTGTATCTTTGTTAGTTGTCAATGACATCAAACATAACTCATAGAGATCCATACTTGCACTCACCGATGGTCTCCATATGAGCTTTATATTAAAAGTTTTTAGTTTTATTTTTATTTTTGTAATAAGAGCCTTATCTTAAAGTCAGGGCTCTGATGCATAAAAAGAAAATATTAAGAAAAGAAAAACTTATTAAACTTTCATCCTCATCCATCAAGAGACTAAAGAAGAGAAAAATGCGTATGAAACTATAATCAAAGAAGAAACTCCTTGATAAAAACGCAAATTACTGTACATAGGGTGACCAAAAACTTAAATACATCAGCAACCAAAAAAACAAAGACTGAGGTGATTGCTTCTCTCGTGAACAAGAAATTAACGTTCCACATGCTCAATGTGTCCATCACAGCACAGACCAATTCAATCTATAACTAATCAATATGGGAAGATTAGATATTGGAATTTTAATTTTTTCCACAGATGCACGTTTTCTACAATCGATGTCTGATGTCTAAAGCTGATCCCAAATAACTAGCTTTTGTAGAAGGAGCAAAAAATACGGTGCTTGTAAGTTAGAGGGGGCAAAAATAAATATATTATGAGTTTTCCTCCCTGTATTTTTAGAAAACAAAGAGAAGTACAATATCAGATTACTTTTGGTTTTTAGTTCTTCAGAAAATAGGCATTGTACTACTTGCTGAACTTTTAAGCTTGTGACTTAAAAGTTTTTGTGACTAAGGTCTTTGCTTCTTACCAAGGTTGCTAATACTGATCTCGATAAACACATATTACACAATTGATGATCCATACCACAAAGATAAGAGGTCGCTACATTCTTACCACTAAATCACCTCGAACTCCAGCTTCTTCCACAGCTTCACGTACTGCTGCTTGCTCAACAGTTTCGTCATTTTCCCAGCCACCCTATGATCAAATAAAGGGTCACTCACA
Organism: Morus indica; assembly: GCA_029231665.1. Classification (NCBI taxonomy): domain Eukaryota; kingdom Viridiplantae; phylum Streptophyta; class Magnoliopsida; order Rosales; family Moraceae; genus Morus; species Morus indica. Next base: position 109,410 of record JACAGA010000090.1, read on the forward strand.
AATATACAAGAATAACCCGAAAGCTTCCCCCTCTAATATTGAGAGGTTGGGCGGGAGAAAGAAGTAGCAGAGAAAACAAAATGTATATTGGTAATTACTAGGGTACCAATTCAACAGTTATCATTTTTTAAAACAACATAAAAGTGTTGTTTGTAGCTCAAAAATAAGGATTTGCATTGCTTATATACAAAGCTACACAAGTAACAGAGAAATTGATAATTTAAAGTTAACTTTAGACTACTAGTCTACCACAAGGAGCTAAAACTGAAAAGTTGGTCACCCGTCAAGATAAATATACACACACACATTTAAGGCCAAGTCTTTTAACTAGTTTTGTTTAAATAATTGAATTTAAAGCAAACAGTGAATGTCCCGTAGTTTAGTAAAGTGGAACAATGGAACTGCTCATCATTATGGGGTAGCTGAGGAGACGGGCAGTGCCTAACAGGGATTCTTGAGAGAGCCAAAATGAGATGATTTTCATTCTGAGAAGGAGAAAAAATGAGAGAAAAGGAAAGGACAGGCACATATGGCTGTACACTTTTCCAGACAGGTTTTTATCAGCTCAGGGAAACAGCATTCAGATATTTTTGGATGCTTATGTGCAGGTACTCCAAATACATGTGAGGTAAATTTCCAAGATACCTCACTCAGGATCTTTGGATGCGAGAATAAAAACTTTTCCAAGACAAACTTTGTCAAAACCGATTTATAAATTTCATTGACCACAGAATTTAGTGAGTGGCGCCAAATCTTTCTATGGATATGCTTCTTTCGCCTCTTTAGCCGACAAAGTGCTTATGGTACCGGTTTTCATATTTGGTTACCTGGAGCTCTTGTAGAGGTACCTATGGATGCCTCCTCATCTTGGCAGAAATTCCATTAAAAATGGAAACCAAGGCATTTTAAGATTTTCAATACCCATGTTTCCCAAAGTGACACTTTATTCAACTTCGTTAATTTATACTCCAAGCATGAGCATCGTGGTGGTATGATGCTGCTGGATGAAAAGCAGAAACAGGCAAACCATCACCAAATATGTAAAATCAATAGTGCCACTGCCACAGACCAAATATAAGAGTTTAAGGAACTACATCAATCCCATGTTCTTTCTCGTTCCTCTTACATGTAAACCATTATCAGGATAAGGAATCAAAAGGGGCTTTGCCACATTCAGGAATTCTGCGCTTCTGCAAAAGTATTAGAGCCTACTCTCAAATGAGAACCATGGCATCAGAAAGTGTTGAGATATTTCTTTCTGAAGGAATTCCACAAAGAGTTGATGTTTCCACCCGGAGCTGAAACTTGGGTGGGGATTGTGTGGGGAAGTTGCAAAGATTTCCTTAGGGGGTGGGGGTGTAAAAGAACAGAAAAAAGCAAGGGAAAAAAAAAAGAGCTTTCATTGTGGTCGAAGGGGTTTTCCTTTTTAGTCATTTAGAGTGTATTTGTTAGGAGGGGGAGATGGAGGGAGGGAAAGGGGTGGGAGGAGAGCACCATTCCATTGTTTGGTTGGATGGATGAGAGGAGGGAGGCTTTCCCCTTGGGCCCACTAATTTGGATCCTTCCCTTAACTGAAGGATTTATCAAATCCCACAAATTTCAAATTAAAAGTCTATTTTACCCTCCAAAAGAAATTATAACCAAATGATAAAATGGACAATATAGTAATTGGACAACCAACCATCATCCATCCTTTCAACTCTCCCACCCTCATACCAAACAACATAAAGGATTACCATAATCCTCTACATCTTTCATATTCCTCATCCTTCCGACTCTCTCCATCCTTCATACTTTCCATCCCTCCTACCAAACGGAGCCTTGGTCATTTTTCTCACAAATATAGCTGATATAAATCCATAGAAGAAATTGCTGGGTGGTATGTGATTAGTAGATGTTTAAAAACAATTTATTGCAAGAAGCTCTTGACATTTTTTCTGGCCAAAATGCAGATGCAATAGGAATATGAAGCATAAATGTCAACTAACTAAGAGAAGTCAAAAGTGTTAGTTTATAAATCATATCTAAAATAACAATTAATTCCTTTTCCTCTTTAACTTGATGGATATTGTATGGACAACGTATTAGAGCATGAATTTCTTCAAGGCAAAGCATTGTACCTTTGGAAACACAAGATTAGGTCCACTTGTTGAGTTGATCATTAGTACCTCAACAACATTCTCATATGCACCGCGATCATCCTTGATGTGATTTCTATACCTGAAAGGAATACACCTGCAGTATTGACAATCTGTGTTAGAACCTATCAAAAGCACATGCTTAACTCAAGAAAATCAAAATAAGACAGGAAAGCAAGGCATTCTCCACCAAGAGGACAGGACTTGTGTTCAGAATAACCAAGTGGACAGGCTGAAATTTCTTTAGCATCTACTACATTTTTTGAGTTATTCTACATAGTCTAAAGCTCCGATAGGACTAAACATCCAAAAGGGTATCTATACACACACACACATTACAAAAAA
>JACAGA010000090.1:112392-379541 GCA_029231665.1 Morus indica
GATGCATCGAGATCACTGTCGAGGTATCCTTGGGTCATCGCCGAAAGAGATATATCGAAAGAATTCTAGATAGACTCAACATGAAGAAAAATAGACTAGGAAATACGCCCTTTGATAAGGGAGACAAGTTCAGTCTCATTCAGTACCTGAAGAATGACCTTAAAGTTAAAAAAAATACAAAAGATTTCTTATACATCAGTAGTAGGAATCTTGTGTATGCTCAGGTATGTATGCTTCCAAATATAGTGTATGTTTTGGAATTTTAGGAAGATATTTAAGGAACTCTGGAAATGGATCATTAGAAAGTAACCACATGGGTCATATGGTATTTTAGAGAATAAAGGATTAAATGCTCACTTATCAGAAATCAGATCTTTGGGAGATCATTGGGTATTCTGTTTTCGATTTTGCTGGATGCCAATACAGTAAAGATCCACGTTGGGCTATATTTAACTGTTGGCCCGAGGTGCTATTTTTTGGAAGAATGTTAAGCAGACACTCATAGCTTCTTCCATTGTGGCAACAGAGTTTATAGTCTGTCAAGAGGCATCTGATCATGGAATATGGTTGCCAATCTTTGTCACTGGGCTGCATGTGGTAGATGGTATTGAAAGGCCGCTAAAGATATTTGTGACAATAATTCGGGCTTGCTATATTCCAATAACAACAGAAGTTCTTTGAAGTTGAAGCACATAGACTTCATGTTCTTGTTGTTAAATAATTATTTTAGAGTTTTCAAGTGTCTATAGAACATATTGAGACAAACTCCATGATTGTGGATCCACAAACCAAGGGTGTACCACCCAAGGCCTTTCACGAGCTTACTCCTTATACATGTATTGTCTTATTTGACGATGTGCGTGTTTAGTGGGAGTTTGTATTTTGGATTTTTTTTTTGGTCAAGACACACTTTTATGTTTGTTTTCGCGAATAAAAAAGATGGATTAGGTTTATCTCTAAACTTATTTGCTTTCTAATTGCGGGTTTGCATTGGGTTTAGAAAGTTTTGGATTGATCTCACTAAAGACTAAAGCAAGACTAGTTAGAAATAGGCATGTTGGAGATCACATTGCATGAACTTTCTATGCCACTCATCCATACTCGATTTATGTCATTGAATATGTTGGTATGGTGACCATGGAAGGTTTAGTTACGTTTGAATGTGCCGAAAGCTGCCATGATTTCATATTGGTATAGCAGATGGACCAGATTGTAACTAAAGTAGAGTCTAAGGATAAATATAATACATATGACATCTTAAGAAACGTATGATATAATTGTTTCAAAAATCATATGTAGTCCAAGTGGGAGATTGTTAGAAAATTCACGTTAATTTCCTAATATTAATATGGGCCACATATTTATATGACAATTATATCAGGCTATTTAATAAATGAGCTTTAAGTGATCTAATTAGGAGAGCCCAATAAGACTTCTAATTGGGTATAGGTTTAATGAGTGGATACCTAATACTGATCCAATTAGATTTAATAGAACCCTACTAAAACAGTATAAGAACATGTAGGTTATGGTCTCCAATACGTCAAATCATTCAGACGTTTTCTCTTCTATCCTATCTAAAGAGAAATACCATGTTAAGGACTCTAGAGATTTGACTGATGAAGATAATAATTACTTTACTAATTGTTATAATGATTTTGTAAAAGTGTCGATTGATACTAATATGAATTTATGTACGCTTCTTCAGTATTCTTCTCAGTAGTTTGGCATGATGGTTCTTTGTATTTATGAATTTGTTGATTAAAATCATATTTATAATTAAAGTCTTGCAGTTCTAACTTTGCTAAAACTATGTATTTCTGTTCATAAGACCGAGTATCACGAACAAGCTTAGGGTCAATTTTCTCTTTTATTCTTTGTCTCTTCTAACTTATTAAGATAAGATTAAGACTAAACAAGAATAATATAATAGTAATAGTAAAAAGATCTTACAGAAAAATAAGTTAATTAAAAAAAAAATCTAAACACTTTAGAACGATATCACGTTTTAGCCTGAAAGCGACATGTATTTTCACTTTTGCAAAGAGCTTTTTTTTTTTTTTTTTTTTTTTTTTTTTTTTTTTTTTTTTGGAGAGTTGTGAACTTGTATTCTTCCCCTCTTCTCCTCTTACGTGGAAAAGTAGAACAACCACAGCTTTGCTTTTTATTTTTTATTTCTTAAAATGTGTTTCTGCTCATAAGATGTCACAACAAATGAAGGGTCAATTTTCTCCTTCATTTCTTTTTCTCTATACTTTTTCTTTTCTTTTCTTGTTGTGAACAAGTAAACACACGTGAATATGTATATATAAGTCTCGTTTATTTTACCAATTTAAGTTTTATTACAGTAAAAAATTTTAAAAAATATCATATCTAATTTTTTTGCTATTATAAAAAGTTCTCACATAAAATAATATCTTAATTTGAAATTAAAAACTCGAATCAACGAACTAAACGGACCTATAATCTTTCTATAGCATTGACAAAAGATAGTTTAAAAATAGCACCAATTTTAACTTTTTTTTACTGACAAATAAATACTCGTAGTGGTTACCAAAATCAGTATTATTTTTAAAATGCTATCTTTATTATTGTTATAAAAATTAAACTATCTTTTTCTTTTTCTTTTTTTTTTTTTTAAATAAAGAAAGCACATGCATCTTATAACCTGTCTCCCATCGTGTAAATAAACTATAAAAAAAGTGATCGATTAACAGTCAAGGCAAACTATTTTTCAATAACAGATTAAATGCTATTCATTAAATTTTTTTTTTTTTTGTTCTGTATTTTTTTTTCTTTTTCCTGCAATTCTTTTGCCAAAAAAGGGTAAACTATCCCGAGCATTGAAACATTTTCGTATAGAGCTCCTATATATGTTTAATCACAAAAAATAAAAATAATAACAATAATAAATAAATAAATAAATAAGTTAAACTACTGGCACCAATCGTAGAATGCAAAAATACATATATTCTATAATCTCTTTCTATGTTGTAAATGAAGATATAAGGTTCGAGTACACTTCATTACAAAGCTGTACTGTAAAAATATCAGCGCATCCAGGAAAAGGCCTAGTTCCTGGCTCCAAATTAAGAAGAGTGATTGGAGCTTTAGGGAAGAATACAAAGCTCCTTTAAACTTATTCAAATCGTGTCGTCCCATAAACGTGTACTTTCAGTAGCTGTTTGCGATCTGCGATACTGAAGAATACGTTCCGAGGATTGCGCTGATGATGCCCAACACCACAATTGCGATGCTCGAAACAATCTGATTATGCACAAAATAGTGTGTTAAGTGAAGAGGAAAACAAAATTTATGAAGCAGCAAACATCTAAACAAATAGTATATTGCCAAAAAAAAAAAATGATGCATGATTTACAAAGTAGCAAATTATACACAATACTTGTGATGCCACTGAGACTGAAAACTGGTTTACTCGCAAGCTGACTGGAACAGAAGCATGAAAGTAACCTCTATATACTTAAATATATATATATATATATATATATATATATAAAAGTACTAGGAGACATCAGTGGAGCTGAGCACTACGCACTAATAGATGGTGGGCCAACAGATGAAACTCATTTTCTATTAGTTGCGGTGCTTCCCATGAAAAACGGCATTCAAAATGCTTGATAGCACATACCGTGTGTTCTCTTGATACAATTCCGGTGAAAAGTTTTTATTCATTAAGAGAACATTAAACCTAACTTGTTATTTTCTTTGTCAATCGAGGAAAAATTGCAAAAACTTCTGGCAAATTTTGTAGTACTTGCAAAACTCTGCTCACCTGAACAGTTGTAGCTTTCTTCCCCACTATCTTTAGAAAGCATAATGCCGGCATTATTACTGCCTGAACCAAAGAAACATCCATTTTATAAGATTCGTTGACTTTGATAAGGACACATCTAGTAACATAAACAGTCAACAAAAGACAGAAAATGAAAAAAAAACGAGCAGCAATGTAAATTTGATTTCATGTGACATGTAAGATGAATCAAAACCATGTATGAAGGATTGCAGGCCAACAAAATGCATCTCAGACCTTCGGGTTGTGGTTTGTACTTCTATGGAGAACCATTCTCTAAAAGGTACTAATAAAAAGAGCAAACCAAGAGAATTTATAGAACCTTTGTAATTCCCTGGCTCATGTAAAGTAATGTTCTTAGTCTTCTGATTTTTCTTCAAGATTAAATCTTCATTAAAAGCTAATTTGGCAATTAACTTTTCTATCAGCAGATGTCCTTGCTAAATATTGTCAATTAAGGTATACTAATGTTTTTTTTTTTTTTTTTTTTTTTTTTTTTTTTTTTTTTTTTAAGTTGCAGCCAAATAGCCAAAAAATAAACAAACATCTTCTATAATGAATAATAAACCGATTTTCACAAATGGAATAAATGTATGCAGTTATTAAATTGGTGTACATATGCTTACCACTAGTATGCTTAGGAGAGAACCTATTAAGGCCATCACAAGACCTGCAATAAATAAAAAAAATTACAAGAACTTAGTCATCAAGTTCCTCCAAGTTGACCGGAAAATGAAGTGATCATAGTGCTCAAGGATTTTAATAGCAATATCCTGCTATCTCTGGAGAAACAGCGGAAGAAAAGTAACAATTAGTGAGAAAATATAATAGCAATTATGATTTTGCATTTCCATATTGTCTCGAAAAATTGGATTGGAATGGACAGTAAAATATGTGGTTGAAGATGAAGTACAAAATGTACCAAAGAAAGGAAGAAGGAATGCAGCACAAACAGAAGAAGCCACAAGGGCCGTCCTAAGAAGAATGAAACACCAAGGACTATTCGAGACTCGGATAGGAAGCAGCTCTTCAATACTCCTTGCCAATGGGTTCATCAACAAAGCATACTTGTTAAATGTTAAGGAAGCAAGTATCAGAGGTAAATACGTAAATTTCTATGAATACATCGATATATTTCATCAGCCATTTTTCATTAACAAAAAACTATGAAAAGGATATTTAGTGAATGGGTTGATAACCTGCAAGAACCAAGATATACAAGCTTAGTAACCTTGTAAAATATTCCAGCCCAAGTTCATTTAAACATTCAAACTAAAAACTCTGATACTCACCGTTGTCCACAATGCGACTCTCGAGACAACAGAATCTTTTGGCATATTCAGAGTTATCTGAGACAATGTACTTTGACCAAATATAAGATATCCCATGACTGCAACACCCCCGTATATTAGGACGCACAAGAGAAAACTGCATGAAAAGAGCCAAAAAGGATGAGGCCAGAAAAAAGAAAAGAGGAAGAGGACTCCCCAAATACCAAATGAAAAGAAAACACGCTTCTGTACCATATAATTAGCGCCGGAGTGAATTTTCTTTTGTCTGCCATAGACTGGTATATGTTTGGGAAAACCGAATGGCCAGAATAGCAAAATCCATAGACCCCAATGGCAAATGGAATTCCTCTCCACTTCACTACTTCACCAGTTTGGTCAAAACCCATTCCTTCGGCTGTACCAAGTAAAAATACGCATAGAACTATCAAAATCGTCGCAATGACCCCACCGGCTGCAAAAACAACGAAGCAAAGCAACAAAATCAGGCAATGTTATGATGTAAAATCCATAGTTTAAAGACACCAACGGATTGGGGTTGTATTTACTAATCATATATACATATAGATAGATATATATTGAACACCTGAAAGGTACGAGATCACGCGGAGATCCCTCAACCATACTGTTGGTAGAACAATCAGGGCAGTTAAAATTCCAAAGAAGTGCATCGAGTCGAGCTGAAAATGGCCCCAGTTTAAGGATGTCCCAGGGAATAGACTGGTAAGGTTATCTCCTTCCAAAATTATGAACTCCACACAATAAGACTGCACAATTAGAAGAAGAAAAAAAAAATGTTAACTTGAAGAATGAGGATCAATAACATATAATTAAAAAATAGTATAAAGTTCAAGAATCAGTTTTACTTACATATAATTCGGTGTACAAAATGATCTGCACATGAGAAAAAGATAGAACAATATCAGGACAAGAAAAAACAGAACAAAGAAACTGACATTTAAATATGTTGCAATGACATACAATATCAGGATGTATAATACAAATGGACAAACCAAAAATGAGACGGAAATGAACTATATGCTAACTACACATTTAAAATGCTCCGGTTCAGTGATCTGGTTCCTAACCCTGCAATCAAGACATCAAATTTGTGACTTACAGATATGATCAAACGACCATATTTTCCGAATGCAGCTTCTCCCAGGTCAGGATATGTTACAATGCCGCCTTTGCTCTCAAAGCAGTACCTCATGAGGGAGGCTGTGTAACAACAAATGACAGCAAATACAACTAGCACTACCAAACTTGCCCACCCAGCTTCTTTCACCGTAAACGGCGTAGAGAGAAGCCCAACTCCAGCCATCACATTTATTCCTGTCACAAGCCAACATTACAGGAAATCACTCAAACACAACCACAAGACTGAAAACCTTCGTTTACTAGCATATCAAGTATGAGCGTAATAAGAATAAAATTCAATGAAAACTACATGTGAATAGGGAATTAGTTGTTTAATGGATCATCATACAATATTTCAGACACAACTTTCATTATAGTGGCAGTAAAATAACAATACTTACCATTGAATATGGTTTGAGTGAAGCTACATCCCTGACCAATCGGTAACTCCCCGGTCAGCTGCTTATGCAAATGGGATTTTTCTGACCATGATGATTGTGTTCTTGAGATCCTATCCAAATCGCTCTTCTGATAACTTTTATCAGACAGCAAAGGAGACTTTCCATCAAGGTCTAAACTATCTTTGCTATGGCCGCCGAAGCTCGAGTATATAATGCTCCGAACATGTCCAAGACTACTTCCGAAATTCGGCGATGCTGCTATTGTGTAAGAATCAATTGTCTCCCTGCCAAAAAAAAAAAAAAACACCATAAAAATCTGTTTTATCCATTAATCCAAGGAAAAAGAAAAAAAAATTAATTTCTTAAGTTGTGACTTTCAACATGTACCCTTGTAAATCTCCCCATCCCACCTCCACAAATTCCCCTACTGATCATATATTCAGTCAATAGCTGGAAAAAAGAAAAAGTTCTGCTCTGTCTCAATACTTTTAAGCGCTAGCAATGAGTAACATTAAATATTTTCCACTTTATCATATTCAAAGTCACTTAACTTTCGTGCCATATTATACTTATCAAATCTCATATAAATCACTGATTTTCCCATACAAGGCTTTAAACTAGCATGACAAATGTGCAAAGAAAGAAATGAAATTGAGTTTACACCCTCAAAACTTCTTTTCAAGCTTCATATATATTCAGCCATATATACATACATGCATACATATATATATATATATATAATTACTAAAGATATGCATACTATCTTTAGATACAAGTCTAATTATTCGCAAATTTACATATAATATAAAATTTCTCAATAACAACCATATTAAAAGGGGTCGCATACTTGTAACTCTGAGGCCATTGTTGGGAAGAAAAACCACCAAAGTTCGATCCCTCTCGATTCCTAAGCTCGTCTAAATCCCTGCTGCTGGCACTGCTTTCATTCTCAATCCTGTGAACTTCAATGTCGTTTTCCTGCTCGCTTCCATAATCGTCGTCGTTTTCCCAGAAAAACTCTCTGTCCTTCTCATTTTCTTTCTCAGCTGCCATGATAGGAAAAAAAAAAAAAAAAAATTGAAGAAAACGAAAAAATATATACCAATTTCTCAGAAATGTTTCTTTTATTTTTCTTCTTCAGAGAAACTCAGGTTTTGAAGGAGGTGATTTTCTGTTCTTTGGCTTTTTATGTTTCTCTTCGATAATATTGTTTCCTCATTTGGGAGCTTTTTGTTTTTTTTTGCGTTTGCTTTTAGTATTAGCTGTGCAACAGTTGTATCCTGAACGTACGTTGGAATCGTATTATAGCTGTTTTTCTATTTATTTATTATTTATTATTTCCCATATTCATTATTTTATTCTTGAATATACTTTCTTTTTTCTTTTTCTTGATGCGGAATCTTTATGAATTAACATAGTATTCTTTTGCACCGAATATTATAAGTATTTTAGGATTCTTTTAGTTGTGAATTTGAGTTTTTAATTTAAATTGAGATATAATTTTATATGTAAATTTTTTACTGTAATAAAAAAATTAAATGTGATTATTTTTTAGAGTTTTTTATTATAACAAAACTCAGGGTCTGTTTAATTCGCTAATAAGTTTTTAATTTGAATTGAAATGTGACTTTATATGAGAGTTTTTTACTGTAATAAAAAAGTTATATGTGATTATTTGTGAGAGCTTTTTACTGTAATAAAATTTAAATTCTAAACTTAAATCAGTGAAAAAAATAGAAATGAGACCTTAAATTTTAAACTCAATTAAAAAATGAACGAGACTTTAAGATTCACACCAACCAATAATATCTATCTAAGAAGTTTTATCCTTTTTCCTACAGTTCGTATACTATTATTTTATATTTTATATTTTGCATTTTTGCTTTTTTACAGTACAATGTTTCTTTCATTTTAAAGGTTAAATAGAGTTAAAATTACATTAAAAAAAAACACCAAACATAATTATATTTAAAACGGAATTTTTTTAATTGCGTATAATTCTATTTATTTTGTCGATTTAAATTTAAAATTTAAATTTTATTACAGTAAAAAATTTTAAAAAATAATCACATTTATTTTTTTTATTACAATAAAATTTTTTTACATAATATTATATCTTAATTTAAATTAAAAATTTAAATTAACAAACTAAATGGGACTATATCAAAATAGATGAAATTCTCATTATTGTTATATTTTCATTTTTCATTTTATTGGAAGTCGATCAGATAAATTTCGGTATTGATCCAAGGGGAGAGTTTTGTGTGGCTGAGGATGAAACTCCAGAAGGTTACGAGGTGTGAATTAATTTGACAAACAAACAAACTGCAATTAAGGTCCGTTTGATTCAAGAATTTAAATCATATAATTTAAATTATTTTAATTTACATATATTTTTTAAAAAAAAATTTACTGTAACAATCACAAATTATAATTCAAATGGGAATGAATCCCCTAACTAACGGACCATCACTCACTTCTGAGCATGGCAGACAGAGATGAATCATTGTGGCACGGCTATGACGTGGCATTCATGCATGCCCGAACTTTCTGGAAAAGGCTGGAAAAAAAAAAAGCAAAACAAAAAACAAAAAATAAACGTCAAAGAAATGATAATTAAAATCAACGATGAACCTCACAAATATTCTGTAAAGTTTAACCTCAATTTTAATTTGGTCCTTTATTTTTAAAATATTTTACGGTTAGTTTATGAAATTTTATGTTAAATTTTAACAGAATGTGTGATTTTTTAGGAATAAAATGTGAAACATTTAAAATTTAGAAACTAAAATAATATAAAAATAAAAATTATTTTTTGCAGATAATTCTTAAACTCTATGTATCTATTTCACATTTGATCCTTAATTTAAATAAATTATAATAAATATTTAACACTAAATTAATAAAAACACCGAAATTTAAACATAATAAAATTTTAAAAATTAATTATGAGATATTTTTTAAATAAAAATAAAAATTAAATTTTTGAGACTATTTATGAGATTAATCCTCAAATTAAATAATAGAAGAGAATGGCTAATCATCGAATGATCTATATCCATGTATTGCATTAAAAACATAATTTAATGATAATATCACACTAGACTCACCCCTTGGAAAAAAAAAAAAAAAAACTTCTGCACACTCCACTAGGCATATAATTAATGAATCTATCAATCTCGGCACATTTTGGAACATGATTGTGGGATTTTATACAAACTTTTTTTTTTTCTTTTAATTGACTTTTTTTTGGTGTTTTTTATTTTTTTAAAATATGGATATTCTCTATTTATTAATTATCATATTTGTATTATGTTTTGTAAAAAAAAACATCAGATTAAAATAATATAAATTTAACAGCTAATAAAGAAAGAAAACTAAGGGCATGTTTTTTTGTTCATAAAACTCAAAAAAAGATAACTCAAGTTTTAATTTTATTCAAGTTCATGTTCTTTTAAGTTTCAATTTTATTCAATTTTATTTAAGTTCTAATTTCAACTCAAATTATAACTCAAATTCAACTCAAAATTACACTCAAAGAACAATCCCTAATATTTAAAAAAAAAAACACTAGAAAAATTCTTCTTTTACTTACCAAATCATAAACTAATATACATGTTACCAAGCGTGTGATCAAATTCTTGTAATCTGATTATTTATTTGTTGTTTACAATGGTTAAAAAAACATTTAGAACGTATTTACCAAACATGGAAAAGATCCTAAAGGAAGGGAAAATAAAATTAAGAAATTAAATAAGAATTGTTGTTTATCTTTATGCTTTCTAGTGCTTATTTGTCTATGGTGATGGGAAATAATTCAGGAACTTTTTTTAGTATTTACTAAATTTAGTATTACTGTTCTTATCAATATAATTAATAATTAATAAGTCTAGTTTTTATATAATTTTGTCATTCGTTTCCTATAATTAATCAGAAATAAATATTTTATGAGGATGCAAAATGTATTCAGTTTTTTTTTATTCTTTATATTTTGTGGGCTTGATTAACTGATTTTCGTTGTTGATTTTGTAAGGAAAAAATGACTAGAAAGGAAATTAGAAAATTACTCTCCCCTTTTCTTAGTCTTTGGTCCATAAGATTTATCCAAGTATCTAGTAGCCTCATGTTTTTTTAGAGCCAATATGAAAAGGTTTTCATGTGTCTATTGATCATGATTTGTCAAAACAATTTATATTCTACATTATTTTGCAAATAATTGGGTGGAATAAATAAATATATAAATTATATAGTTTGTCATAATTTTATGCGGACTTATTACATATGTTATTTTAAATAATTCAGTGTCATGGTGGCCTTTTGTAATTTTCTCTTTGTGAATTCAACGTTGGTTGTGATGTGATAATCCTTATTAAGATATGAACGAAAATAGTCTACATGCGTTTTATATATGTTAAGATAAGATTAGATTAGCTAATAATAGTTTTAAGGAATTGTAAGAAAAACTAAGATTTGATTAGATGGCTAAAAAAAGAAGAGATGAAGTTGAGATGTGACCATAGATACTTTACATATGTTAAAATAAAATAAGATTAGCTAATAATAGTTTATAAAGAATTGCATGAAGAAACTATTTAGAAAAGAAATATATGTGGAATAATAATGTTTACTAGACTAATCATAAAAATTACGCATAAGGTTAACTTGTGATATGAGAGGAATTACAAAGAAAGCATTAAGTTAGGACACATTGATCGTAAATTATTTTAGCCATTGACAAAAACAATAAACGGAATAAAAAATTATATAAGAACGCATATGAAAGAAATGATTTTCATAAGAGTAAAATTAGAAAAGATGAGAAGAAACAAAAATAAAGGACCAAATAAGAAATGGAGGACACACACAAAAAAAAAAAAAAAAAAAAAAAAAGGTTTAGGGCAAAGAAAAGGGATAAAAACTGGCCAAAACGTTTCTTTCTAGCTATCTCTAAAGCAGGAGGTAAAAAAAAAATTGAAAAAGGGAATGAAACGTTTCGTTCTACCCTTTAGGACAAAACATTTTGTTCACATCAAGACGAAACTCTGGAGCCGTGTCTGCGGCTGTTTTTTTTTTGAAAGGAAACTGTGATTCATAGATTAACTAGCAAAATCAGTACAAATAGCATTGAAAGCTAGCAAGAGAATGAGCGACACCGTTAACAGCTCGGGGCGCAAAGATACAAGAACATTCAAACTCATCAACTAAGTTATAAATATCTGCAATCACAACGCCATGAAGGCCTAAAAGGTCCTTTTCTCTAACACAAGCCACAACCTTACTAGCGTCCAGCTCTGAGATAGATATGTTCCAACCATTGTCCTTAGCAAAAAGCAGCCCCTCTCTTAAAGCATGGCATTCAGCAATGAAGGGGTCTTCCATGGGAGTCATGTTTTGAGCCCTCAACGACAGCTGCATCGACATTCAGTTTTAGATCCCCAAGCAGAGGGGCCTTCCACAAAACTGAGACTTGGTTTTTAACACTAGTAGGTTGAGAATGAACCAATTACATGGCATCTTCGAAATTCCTTTAAGATAAGAACCCGCACTTTCAATTAATTCTTCCATCTGCCTAGTTCGATTGTTGTGGAGCAGATCGTTGCTATCCTTCAACTGCGACATCCATATCGATATGGAATTTGTTATAGCTCTTGATAATATCCACATCAACAACATCTTTCCACAAAACCATAAGCATCTGATTACCCGTTCTATTCACTTTGCCACCCTTCAGCCTCGTCTCCGACAGGAAAACCGGCTCCAGTTTGTGCTTACGGAGGAGCATCCGTAAGCATCTGATTACCCAACCCCCGAACTTTCCACAATAAGATTTTGATTGTGATCAGCAGCGTGCGAAGCAGTGCCCACCGCTGGTAAATCATTTGAAGTAATTTCTGAAGTTCTACGAGATTTACCTCCGTTCTCGCTTGGTAATTTCTGAACGTACTGACAACTATTCGGAGCAGTTCCTCTTAAATTCGGACCGTACCCAAAGCCACTGTTGGGAGGTTCCATTGGGGCATCCTCCACCGTACATCTCTTCCAACAAAAATCTGGGAGTTTTTCATATTTCATGTCAAGCCAGACCATCCTCCCTCCTTTACCAAGCTGTGCTTGAACCACTTGCTGGAGAGGTTTCGATACGTCCACCAGATTGTCCTTGACCTCCTTTATCTCCAACCTGCTGGAACCATTCGATGCATGGGCCATGGCAGATTTAAAAGCTCTTTTTTTAAAAGCTTCATCGGCCAGTAGTCTGCCCAACAAGCCCGTGCTGCTGATAACCTTTCCTTTGCTCACCACCGTCTCTTCCTCTGAAGTGATTGAGAAAGAGTTCCGTTTTTACATATCTTCTCTATTTTAGCTAACCACCTTATGATCACTAGGGTTCACCTTCAAGAGTCTATGACCGGAGAGCCAGCGACCAGAAGACAAGCTTAGAAGAAACTTCAATAGGAATTCCACTCACACTCAGTGACCCCCGTCTGCTGAGGTTTTCTATGAAAAGAAGTTTGATATTAATGGACTGGAGACGAGAAGAAAATCGGCGAGGGAAGGCTGTGTATGCTGCTTTTAAATATAGTAAACATCAAATACTTATACTGTATAGAAACTATTTGGTTGTTAGATTCAGAATAAGTTTTAATTTATGTATATTTTTTTAAAATAAAATACTGTAATAAATTATAAATTATAATTTAAATTATTGTTTGAATCTCCTCACTAAACGGTTAATAAAAAGAGAATGAGTTAAATAAAGACACATTTAAAAATTATTTAATTTATGTATATTTTTTTAAAATAAAATACCGTAATAAATTATAAATTATAATTTAAATTATAATTTGAATCTCCTTACAGTGTTAGTAAAAAGAGAATGAATTAAATAAAGACACATTTAAAAATTATTATTTTAGTAAAAACAAAGCGAGAAAAACAGCATTTAAAAGAAAAACATGTTGTAGAAATTAAACTGTAAAGGAGCTTCTGACTAAAAAGAACAAAAAGGAAAGAAATAAATAATTATGTTGCAGATCAATGATTTAGATTGAGATTAGATAATTTAAATTTTGATATATATTTTCAACTACTTACGCTTGCTTTTTAGTAAGCGAAAAAAATGGTTTTTTCTGATTGCATTGCATCCTCCAATGTGTTTTTTTCACGGGACAGCCGACAGCATGCCATGCGGATTTTCGTCCTTTTGTCAATTAAAAATGGGCTTGGGCGTGGCCCATTATCCTGCTCTGAAAAGGTATCAAATATAGGAAATTACAGCACCCACAAACTTTATGAATACCCCTATCAAATATAGGAAATTACAGCACCCACAAACTTTGTGTGTGTGTGTGTGTGTGTGTGTGTGGGAGAACACACTTACATTGCATATATGTTTTTAATAAAATTACATCAGTTTCCTTAAAAAAAAAAAAATAATAAAAGAGTAATGCTAGGGATATCAACTCAAATCTCAATTTTTTTATACCAACTGATGGAAGTTTTCATTTTTTTATTACTAGATATAATCTCTTATCATTAATTGACGTGATAATATTTAAACACCCACTAATATTAAAATGACAATTCACAAAATTTAAGTTGGTGTCCTGAGCATAACATAGTCCCACGTTTAAGATTCTTTTGAGGGAAATATGTTGTTCAAATAAAAATACCTACGACCCTAATTTCTTATCAACCCTAAATTTATATACATAAAATTCTCTATCAAGAAATAGTTGAAACATTAATTGAGATTAGAAAGAAAAAATGTCTCTTATGGAATTAATGGAAGCTAAAGCAAGTATTTTTGCTTTTTTTTTTTTTGTTTTGTTTTTTTCCTTATGAAGTACTTTTTGTTTTCTCGTTCACTTTATGTTTTCCATCTGGTCTTCCAAGCAGATTAAACGAAATTCAAGCTGCAATTTTGAGACAATCCCTAAATCATTGAGGTTTCTTGGTTTTGTAATGGATTTTTAGCATACCCATCTATTCAATTGGTTATCTTTTGTGCTTTACAATTACTGGTTATGTTAAGATTGATGAAGTTCAGATCATCTAGCTACTAATTCTTAATGTGCGATATAGGTCATGGGCGATATAGGGCTTTATCTACAAAGTAAGAAGAATGCTTACGGCAGTCTCTTGAGATGGGACACCATCAGAGAGGAAAAACATCCCAAGTTAGAGCCTACAAAACAAGCACCTCGAATCTCATATGATCTACTTTCTCTATCTTTTATAGACGAGAAAGGCCTCATTAAAATCCGGTTCCTTTAGTAAAATGACAAAGGAAAAACCTAAAAGATCAGAGAAAAAGAGTGCACGAATTAGTATGGGTCTTTAGAGGATGAACGATTACAAAAATGATCATGAAGAAACAAATCTATTATGACCCTTTGATTCACGCGTTTAAATAATTAGTGATTTTGATTCATTAGTAGGAGCTTTGTGAGAGAAGTATTAGTAGGAAATTAATTTTTAAATTCAAATTTTTTGTGAAAGAAAATGACTGTAATAGAATTAAAATCATCAGTTTAAACATATTTGTCAAACGGGCTCTTAGTCACTCGCTAGAACTTTCGCATCTTTACCGATCAACTAAGAGCAAATATTCGAAGAGGTCCACCAATACTAAAGATCCAAATTCAAAGGGACGTCAACAAAATATGCCAATTTTTCTGCAATAGAATTACCCTCGAGATGAAATTAAAAAACAGCGCAGCATGAGAGATATTCATGGGCATTAGTTCATTGAACCTTACAACTCCAAGGGGAGTCTGGAGATTTTGAAATCAACAAGAGTTCGCGCCACGTAAGAGGAGTCGGATTCAGAACATAAAAGTCCCAGCCAAAACGATTGGCTTGCAAAACAACATGAATGAAGCTCCCATTATTTCAGTATTGTAAGCTTAGAGAATACCTAAAAGATGAGCAAAGAAAGCTTTTGATTAAACTTCTATAAGTTAAAAAGTTGTACTGGCGCAGCCAGCGTTACCAGCGGCACCAAGAGCCGCACGAGAAGGATTCTAATTAACATGTATATGATTTTCGATGCCTTGGAAGCACAACCCTGTAAATCGAAACGTCTTTTCAGGATTTTCTACTAAATCCAGGAAATTATGCCACACGAATATTGATCAGTTTATTTTCCAAAATGAATTTCTGTTGCATAACATAACCGGTAATACTAATTCTATATTTATTTAGTATATTACAGTGTGGAAATATTGAATTTAGTACATCATTTTATGTTTTGCTCTAATGATATACATACACTAGAGTGTGAAGGATTTTTTTTTTTTCCTTTGATTTGATGAGTAACAAAAATTGTGTTTGAAAGAAAGAAGGCTACTAGAGATCTTAATTATAGACATTTAGTGGGAGAAACAATATATTATATGAAAATGTGTTGTAATAGAGCAACTCCAACCATATTAAAATATGAAGTATAGTTGGAGTGACTCACTAAAAGATTGTTACCTAAAATACCTTTCTGAACATTTTAGCTAGAATTTAGCTAAAATTTAGAGAATTCTCTTAGAGATGCAACAATGTCATAAGTTACTAGTGAACAAATTTATTATCGTCCCTTGTATTCTCATATTTAGAAAGCATTGTTTATATTTAAATACTCTTCTAACTTTTTTTGATATATTGACATAATCTAATGCTGGGAGTGTAAAAGGGTCTACAAAAAAAGTTATTTTTTCTAAATGAAAAGAATGAGCAACTGACATAAGGAAATATTCGAACATCCCAACTAGATCGGAAAATGATCAACAAAATTCATTTCAATTCTACTTGATTCTACACTATCAATATGTTTAGCTCTAGGGACTAGTGAATCTTTTTTTTAAAAAAAATGTTTTTCACAACTAACAACTTAAAATTTAATTTAAAAAATCAGTGAATGCTCATATGACAACGTACATAGATTGAATATGGCATGAAAATCTTTTGATAAGAATAAGAGAAGTATAAAGTGAGAGGACAGAAAACTAATCAAATAGTATTGGCTAGAAGTTAAAAAAAAAAAAGAAAAATAATCTAAATAAATTAAATTGGAGTACGTTCAATAAAAAAATATTTGTTTGGAGCGCGTAAATCAACATGTAGAGACACATGAACTTCAGAAAACCAAAAAATATATAACGCAAACAGAGAGAGAGAGAGAGAGAGAGAGAGAGAGGAGAGAGAGAGAGAGAGCACATGCATTTGCTAGCATGTGCTAACATGATACGTCTGATCCTAACATGGATTCGTGGGTCATATCATGTGCTGAAATTCATCCTAAATTTAACTTTATATATTGCAAATGCTATAAGTCAATAATTGCATTCCTCTTATTGTTCGAGTTTAATGAAACGTCACTACAACAATTAAGCCCATTTGCGACGACAAATAATACTCTATTTGTGATGACCTGTCGTCGCAAATACCTACCGTTAAATAAAATAACCATGTTGTCGCTAATAACTTCAATGTCATGCGCGGATTTTTGGCGCCAACAACAAGTCATCACTATTTGTGACGACATTTATCGTCGCAAATAGTTTTACCTTATTTGCGACGATATTGTTTTACTGTTGTCGCTAATAATCTTATTTGACGATAAAGTAGGCGCGGGAAAAAATCATTACTTGCGACGATGTTAAAATATTTGTGGCGAGAAAATATCGTCGCAAATATTTTAGTATTTGTGACGACATTTATATTAATTTGTGACGACATTGTCGTCGCAAATATTTTAGTATTCGCGACGACATTTTAAATTTATTTGCGACGAATATGTCATCGCAAATAACTCTGACCTAATATATCCATCTTCTTTTTCTTCATTTTCTCCCGACGCTTTCTCTCTCTCCTGCAAAATCTCTCTCGCTCTCTCTCTGCCTCCTTTTCCCGTCGCCGCCCCAGCCGCCGGCCTCTCCTTGTCTCTCTTTCCTTCTCTCTTCCATTCTTTCTCTCTCTCTCTTCCCTTCTTTCTCTCTCTCTCTTCTGAGCGGATCTCTCTTCTTCCCCTCTCCTTCCGCCGCCATTGTCCCCCGCCGCCGGCCCTCCCCTTCCATCTCTCCCCTTGTCTCTCTTCTGTTCTTTCTCTCTCACTTCTTTCCCTTTCCTGCCGCCCTGCTCCCGCCGCCCCGGTCCCGCCGCCCTGGTCCCGCTGCCCCGGTCTCGCCGTCCTGGTCCCGCCGCCCCGGTCATAGAGGTGAGTTTTGTTTTGTTTTTTTTTTTCTTAACAATAACTTGTTAATCATTATACTTGTTATTAGAACTAGATTATACTTAGAACTTAGAATCATTTCCTAAGCATTATACTTAGAACTAGATTCGAGCATGAAGTGCATAGCTTTTTTTTTTTTTTCTAGAATTTGTAGTCGTAGCCTTTCATAAATTATTAAGCTTCGTCAAATTAGACCAGACTTTAGATAATTATCTTCTTATATTTTCGAGTGATTGCTTAAATTTTCATATTCTTTAATTTAAATTTAACTTTATTGATCAATATTTTCTATTTATATGCATCATATAGATCAACATATGACTCATTAATTAGTAACAATTATGTTGAGATTAAACTCTCATTGAATATCAATGTGAGAGACATATGAGAACATTTAATATTAATCTTAATGCAAAACTTTTTTATGAATAAGCAATTAATTTGTTTGTGTATCAAATTTAAAACAATAAAAAAGTAAAGTATTCATTCTTTTTTGCGTTTTTTTTACTGTAGCCCTTTTTTTTTTTATACAAGCGGATCAAGCCCATAATATTTTTTTAAACTCTCATTGTGTCTATATGTTACTCTAGATGTTAATAAAATGTTAATTTTGGTGTTTGAAAATTATGTTTGATGCTTTAATTTGATGTAGGCATTTGAGTAGACGTTTGATTTTTCGCCTTCATCCTTGTTTGCACGGTTCCTCCGACGTAATCCTTCTATTTTCAACCCCCGTTTAGTTGGTTTGAACTTTGTAAGATTTCTGTATTTAATACTCGCTGTCGGGCAATTAGGAAGATGACCCCCCTCACATTGGATACTCATTTGCGAGAGAAAGCTGAGTGGTACGTCCTACGAACTGTCCAGAAATTCAGCAGTTCATTGAGTACGTATTACTTTCACTTTTGTCACTTAATTGGTCATTGATTGTGTCACTTACAATCATGTCATTTACTTTCATTCTTTGTTTAACAGTGACCATAGGAAGGAGATTGATGCTGACGGTCGAAACATACCATCGGATGAAATTCAATCGAAAGAGTTTTCAAAATGGTTTAAGAATAAGGTACATTTATAATTAATTTGTATTAACATTGTTAAGTCATTAAAAAGTTTCGTTTTAAACAAAATTCATATCTCCTTACAGATTTTCAATATTCGAAAGCAGAATAGCGTAAAAGCGAATGATCAAATACTTTCGCTTTCAAGTGGTTCAAGCATCTCATGTTGAAATTATCCTAGTTGTGTGGTAAACGGTGTCAAGTTTCTGACACACAATCGGGATATGAATCGATGTACTTAAAATAGTGGTGTTTATGTTCACGGACTTGATAACCAAATGTTTTATGGAGTTTTGGAGGATATTTATGAACTATCTTACTTGAATGACAATTCTGCTATACTTTGTAAATGTCTGTGGCTTGACACTCATTCGGGGAAGAAAAGGATTCAACACTACAAAAATAGAATAAGTGTTTTTGTTAAAGACACGTGATACGAAAATAAACCTTTCATACTTGCATCTTAACCCGAAAAAGTTTTTTACGTAGACAATTTATTTAACGATCCAAGCTGGAAGGTTGTAGAACATTTTAGACATTGACATATTTGGGACATTCCAGAAACTGACATTGATGACGTGATGATAGTCTAGGATACAGAGTCTACAAATATTGAGTTAGTAGTGGAACTACTAGAGATTGACTCATTTGTATTGAATTGAGATGATGGATCGTCTAATGTTGTCACCTCCGATGTTGATGCAATTATGAAAGTTAAGTCTCTCGTAATTGATGATTTTATTAATGACGAAGACGATGAAACTTTAGAGGAGTACGTTGAAGAGGAAGTCAATGAATATGAAGATGATGATGATATAAATGATGATGGCGACAATCAACAATGTAGCAGCGACGATGAGTAGAACTGCATAATAGTAATCTTTGTCATTTTTCTCAGATTTCGTTTTAATATTATGATCTTCTTTGAATTTATAAATATTGTTATTAATATGAATTTGTTCACAGACATTGATGGCTGGTACGGTAGTGACTTGCGCTGGCTCTTCAGGGGGAGCGCAGCCTCCTCCCGGTCCTCACAGAGTCCCCGCATACTGTGAGTCTGGTATGTTACTCTGACTTTTTTTCTCGTTCTATCATATAGTAAATAAATGTAGTAGTACATGTTGATTTGAAATGCTTTCATATGCTTACAGCACCTGAACCTCGATAACGTAGAGGGCGAGGTGGGGCAAAAGGTCCTTCAAGACAGAAAAATCACAGTGGAATTTGATGAGGCGGGAGGTACTTGGAAGGCGCTTGGTAAATATGGTGCCTGGTTTGATAGTGCGGTTAGTATTCATACCAGGGACATATGCGAGTCTTTTCACGATGCTTGGAAGGACAATAGCGACATGGACAAGAGGACAATTCGGGACCGGATGTTGGTATTTTTTTATGCAATAATTTGTATAGTTTATATTATAGTTAACAATGCGTTTTAATGATGTGAAACTATTTTGTAAGGATTGGTTTAACGTGGACTATAACTACAAGAACGACATTCTTAGGTCCGTTGTTGATAGGGAGGCAACAAAGTACTACAAGGACTGGAAAAGTTCCCTGCACCACCACTACAAACGCTATGGTAGAGAAAGTCTCCTGAGTAACATGAGAAATCAAGTTCATTGGGATCGTTGTTGCGATAGGTTCTCCGGCGACAAATTTCAAGTAATTATAGATTTGTAAGAACTTGCTAATTTTTTATACTTAATTTCAAGTAACTATTACTTATTATAGTTAATCATAAACAGAAAATATCAGAGACAAATAAAACTAATCGCAGCAACCAAAGTATCCAAGCTTACATGGTCGGTTATCGTACTCTCAGCATCGCAATAAGAAGGTTAGTACTTATTTTGACTTCATTATCGTATTTAAATGTTTGTGATTCTTGTTCTGGGTGGCGCATCTTGCAATTATGGTGTGCCGAAATCTTTTAAAGTTATTTTTTTTACAGGTTTGATTTTTGGATCATATGAAAAATAAGTCTTTATGCTACCGAAATTTAGTTAGAATTTAAGAATTTTAATAAATGTAATTTATTTGATAGGCCAGTACGGAGACCCAAGAGCTGATGTCTGCTATACACAACTAGGTGGACATGCATCGTCGCGGGGACTCTTGGGTTAATACCCATGCGGAACAGACTTTTGTAAGTATTTTTACTTTTCATATTAAATTTTTTTATACTGAAATAGTGGTTTTATAACACGTAAAAATAATTATAATGTCTTATTATGTAGAAAACCCTGGAGGAGGAGAGACAAATCCAGAGAACACAGACTACTTCAAGCTCGACTAGATCCCCCCTTGACGATCATGGGGTTTTGGAGCAAGTTGTTGGCATGCGTAGAGGACATAAGATAGGAGTGGGTCCGACGCTCTCCTAAAAGCATTACTCCGGGCTTCTCCTTCATCTATTGGTTCATTCTCAGACGCAACATCATCGGCTCAACCTGACCCACATATGGATCGTTATTTAAAGAAATCGTACTGGGAACAAATGAAGATTTATGACAATCAGATGAAGATGTTAGAGTTGGTGTCTAAATTGCAGCCCAACATCCAATTACCTACAATTGCTCGTCCAGAACCAGTTAACCTAGACGCTCCTCTGTCTCCTTCAGATGATGACAGTCCTGATGATGATTTAGCTATTGGCGATGCTGCAAACTTAGACGAATAGTTCCGTTATATGTTCTATTTTATTTTTGACTTTATTTAGACTTTTATATTTTGTTGAACATTATATATGCACTTCATGTAGTATTCATAATATATTTTATAAATTTATTTAGATTTACTGTTTTTAATATTAATTTATATTTCACTTTTAATGTATCTTAATAAATTATATTCAGTATGTAACATAATAATGTTTAATTAAAATTATTAAAAATTAATTAATTGCCATTTTTTAAAAAATTGAAAAAAATTTATTTCAGTTTTTTGTGATGACTTTTTTATACTTGTCGTCGCAAAAAAGTTAGATTATTTGCGACGACATTTTGAAATTTGTCGTCGCAAAAAATATTATATCACGAGAATTTAAAAACGGCGTATTAGCGACGCTTGTCGTAGCAAAAAAAATATGTCGTCGCAAATATATTTGCGATGACACTGTGGCGTCGCAAAAAAGGTTTTTGCGACTAATTTTTTGCGACGACATATCTACGACAACATATTGTCACCAAAACGATTATTTACGACGACATGTCGTCACAAAAACCCTTTTTTTCTTGTAGTGCCAAGACCCAATTGCGAGTAGACCGAATAAGGCATGAGGTTCACACTCGATCCTAAGTCTAGTAATGCTTGGCCGAATTCATGTGTCCCGATCTGGCAAGAAATGGTAGGACAACCTGGATCCTTATACTTCGGCGGTGTTTTCTGCTCAATCACCGCGCTCACTTGTTCCGTCAAGAATGCAGTCTTCTTGACGTGGTGCTTTCTTTTTATGGTGCACAGATCCTTTATAACCTTGGCATAGGCCGGCACTTGCTTGATCACATGTAGTAAGGGAAGATTGATCTTCAATTGTGTCAAGTGCTCCAGGATCTCACTTTGGTTTTCCGGCACTTTCCCAGCAGGTCGGAGAGCCTGGGGGAAGGGCACCTTTACCGGAATTTTAATTGGCTCTTCTTTCTCCTGAGCCGATTCTTCATTACTCGAAGTGGTTGTACTTGTCGATGGCATGTCTAAATTCTTAGCACTTCGAGTAGAGATGGCGTTAACTTCCTTGATATTTTGACCTTCAGAGTTGGAAGTTTGAGCCATGTTTTGTCCTCTCAAATTGGACTGGACTTGTGATGGAAATCTACCGCGCTCTTGAACGGTTAAAGCTTCTGTCAGCTTTGTGATCTGACTTTTTATTTCCTTGTTCTCTTCCACCAGTTGCGTGAGCATTGAATCAACCCTTTGATTCGTCTTATTTTGCGCATCCATAAAAGCTTTTAAGGTATCCTCTAGAGAATTCCCTTTCGGCTGCATGTTATTCTGAGGCGCAAAATATGTCCTTGGTGGTTGAGATTGTTGCTCTGATCTCCATTGCCCTCCAGATGATTGTGCATTTTGATTTGAATCTCGCCAACTGAAGTTCGAGTGGTTTTTCCAACCAGGATTGTAAGATTCTGAGAAAGGTCCATAAGGCTTCTTGTATGTGTCCAATGCATTACACTGCTCCTCATATACCCCTCTTATTTCACTTAAAGTGTGGCAATCCTGAGTTAGATGATCCATTCCACCACAAACTAAACAGGGCTCATGTGCCTCTGTCCTTGCCACCATGTAGGGTTCTTTACTATCTTTACTTTTGAGGGCCTCAATTTGCTTCGTCAAAGCTTCAACTTGAGCCTTGAGATTGTCCTCCTCCCTTAATTGATAAACTCCAACTGGTCGGGACCTACTGGTGCTCTCAGTAGCACTCGGCCCAGCCCAAGTATGAGCTTTCTCAGCTAGCTCGTTCAGGTACTCGATAGCTTCGTCAGGATCCTTCTGGAGAAAATCTCCATTGCACATCATCTCAACAAATTGGCGCTCTCAGATTGTGAGTCCATCGTAGAAATAGCTTACGAGGTGCCAACTTTCATATCCATGGTGGGGACACGATTTAACAGATCTTTAAAGCGCTCCCAACCTTGATAGAGTGTTTCATTTTCCTTCTGAGCGAAATTTGAGATCTGTCGTTTCAAATTATTAGTCTTATGGTGTGGGAAATACTTGTTGAAGAATGTTGTCGTCATTTCTTCCCACGTACCAATAGACCTGGGCCTAAGAGAATACAGCCATCTTTTTGCCTTGTCCTTCAGAGAGAAAGGGAAAAACTTCAATCTGACGGTGTTTGCGGCCTCAGCACGGCTGTGAAAGGTGGCCACCACCTCTTCAAACTCCCGAATGTGTACATATGGGTTCTCATTCTCTAACCCGTGAAAAGTTGGGAGAAGTGCAATCATGCCCGGCTTGAAATCGATAGGCGGTGCATTCGGTGGGAACAGGATGCACGATGGGGTGGCCGTGCGCGTTGGGTGCAGGTAGTCTTGCAACGTCCTAGGGTGAACTTCCTCGTGTTGTGCCATTGCGAATAGATTCTGAAATGCGAATTCCAATGACGAGTGTGAAGACGGAGACGTAGAAGACGAGTCGGATAGAATTTCACTAGGGGTTTCTAAATCTGGACATTGAGCAAATCTCCCTAGTTCGTCTCTATACCGATGCATTCACCCTAAGCGGCTCTTTTTTTTTAAAAAATTTTTTTTTTTGTTTTTTTTTTGTTTTTTTTGTTTTTTTTTTATTTTTAATCAAAAAGAAAATAATTATATAGTAACGTAAATTGTAATCACCGAGAGTGCTCCCAGGAAAGACTATAGCTCTTGGCTCAATGAATAGTCTCCTAGACAGAGCAACGTTCCCAGGAAAGATTGGTGGGGCGAGGCCCGCTTAAGTACCAACTTTTCTAGACAGAACTCCCTCAGATTATACTTTCCACGTAACGACACAATTATTCTCAAAATTAATTATTAAATTTTATTAAGTAAATTATGAAATGTAATCTAATCAATGGAAACTATTCCTAAAGTCAAAAGCCTAAATCTACCAAATTATGAAAATCTTAGATTAGGAATCTAAATTAATCAATTAATTACCATCTTAATTATAATCCTACAAATTAATGAAACTATAAAAGGAAAAATTAAATTAGGCAACAATATAATAGTTAACAATTAAATTACTCAAACATGGAAACAAAATAAAATCCTAATCTATCAAAAATAAAAGATTACAAAATCAAATCACAATCAATTTTAAAACTAAAAGGGAAAATAAAATTAACAATTAAAACAAATCCTAAAAGTGTGAGATTTTTTTTTTTTGTTTTAGAAACAAGACTACGGGAATTAAAAAAAAAATGAAGAACGTAAGAACTTTGCAAAAGAAAAAAAAAATGAAGAACGTAAGAAAGAAAGGAATACAACAAACGCAAGTTTTTTTTTTTAATATATATATAGGCTAACAATCAAATCAGGGAAACCAAAGGAAGATTTTTTTTTTGTGTGTTAAGAAACAGATCACACAAACCAAAGAAAAATAAACAAAGTAAAATAAAAATACAGAGAATATGTACTTACCTCTTTGGCTCAAAATCTATTGATCACTCTTGTTAGTAGTACCTCCCCAGCAACGGCACCAAAATTTGATTAACGCCCAAAAGTGATATTCACAAGTGGTCAATTATAGCATAGAAGGGCAGTCGTATCCACAGAGAGATAACAAAATAACAAGACTAACATAATAAGAGCGTTAGAGAAAAGTGAATTAAACAAAAAGAAGAGTTTTCGAGATTTTGTTGCAAATAAAATAGAAATGAGGGAATTTGTATGAAGAAAATTCAATAATAAAAATGGTAAGGTGTCAAGAATTCCTAATGTTTCGTTCACCAATTCAAGTTTTGATTCACAAAATAAAAGAACCGAATAAATTAAATCTCTATGTTGACTCCGGAAATATTATTATTACAAGTTATCTAAAATCGACAATATATCAATCTGAAAATATTGCAGTAAAAGATAATTTACAAAATAATTTGAATAACAAAACATTGCATGACATAATTACATAAGAAAAGCGTGACTGAACTTATATAAAAATTGGCACACAATATTTTGAAAAGTAATAGAAAAATAGATGAGATTTAATTCATTCAGATGTTGAACTTTACAGCACAAGGAATCAAAACTCTGAATTGGATCGCTCAACAGAAGTTCATCTCTAACCTCACCAAAAGAACTCTAGCCTATCTTGCAAAACATTCTCACAAGTTCTAGAGAGAAAATATGAGCCTGACAGCAAGACGACAGAAAATTGAATATTAAAAGCTCCCTAAAACCTAAGGCCAACCCCTCTATTTATAGTGTTCAGAGGTTGCCTGTCAAATAAGGAAATAAATTATAAAACTAGAAAATTACAAAAGAAAAGGAAACAAAATAAAATTACACATAAATTAGGAGAAATGACATATTTAATTTGGAGAAGAAATCCGGTAATTTGAGGAGAAGAAATCTGGATTGATCACCGCCTCAGACACGTGTCGCAACGTGATTGGAACTGAGGAGAATCGTGCCACGTGTCGCATGAGGATTGGTTGGCATGTGCTGGCGCGGTCAGTGTGGAGGGCCCGTGTTGGACAAGTGGCGCACGCAGAGAAGCAGCAGGTCTATTACTGTCGTGCGGGACCCACGCGGATTGAAGCTCGGACGCGCGCTAACGGTTGCGTGGAAGGAACGCGCGGTCTGATGTGCGGCGTGCTGGTGACGCGCGAAGCGTGAGATGGCGGAAAGAAGTGTGCGCAGATTCCTGCGCTGAGTGGTGGGGTCCACGAGCTGATGTTGGCTCGGCTAAGCTACTCGGCTCTCTCTCTCTCTGATCGGCTTGTGCAGCTCGGCTGAGAGCTTGGCTCCGAGTGCTTTGAAAATATGGCTTTCATGGCTTATTTTTGTGTGGCTTTTTACACTGCTTTTTATCTGTAAATAATTAAGCAAAAGCTAGACAAATTCCAATTAGAAATATTATGAATAGAAATAATGGAATTGCTTAATTAAAGCTTAACTATTTTAATATTATATAAATCAAAAGCAGTATTTAGGGTGCATTTTCATGCACTAATCATCCATCGAAGTGAATAACCAGTAAAATTTGCTTTATTTGGCATAGACAATGGCTTCCTATGAGTCATAGGATGAGGACTAACAAAAAGTTTGATGGTAAGGTTGATCGACGACCTCCCCCACCTCAAAAATCCTTTAAGCAAATATTGGCTCAATTAAAAAGGGTGGATTCTCGATTGCCTGGTAAACATGAAAAATTTGGCGGTAAGAAGTGAAAGAGATAGCCGACAGAGCTTAATTAGACGAAGAAGAGCATCTTTTGGGAGTTACCGTACTATACCTCATTGTCACTACGTCAAAACTTGGATGTCATGCATATTGAGAAGAATGTGTGTGATAGTTTGTTGGGCACAATTCTAAATATTGACGAAAAAAGTACAGATACAGATATGGTGAGGATCGATTTACAAGATATGGGGGTACATAAGGAGTTGCATTTGTATAAAGATGGTGATTGTTGGTTGAAACCATATGCAGTGTACACTTTGACTCCGGCAGATTGTAAAAGGTTTTGCGATTTCTTAAAGTTAGTACAGTTTCCTGATGGGTTTGTTTCAAATCTTCAGAAAAATATGATCGATTGAAACAATAAACTTACTGGGTTAAAATCACACGATTGTCATGTCATACTGCAACAATTGTTGCCAACAGTGATTCGACCATTTATGAAGAAAGAAATTGTCAATGCAATCACTGAATTAAGCAACTTCTTCCAGTTGATATATTCTAGGACCTTGCGGAGGAGTGATTTAGAGAGATTGCAACAGGACATGTTCATTTGAGGTGGATGTATCATTTCAAACGATTCCTTGGTTCATTAAAAAAATATGTGAGGAATCGGGCGAGACCGGAAGGTTTGATTGCCGAGGCTTATATTGTCAACGAAGTATTGACTTTTTGTTCAATGTATCTAAGTGGCGTTGAGACAAGATTTAATAGACTTGAGAGAAATTGGGTAGACGACATAGATGGTAGTGTGAAGAAAATATATGTTTTCCAATCAAAATACCGTCCAATTGGGAAGATGATCACGATCACATTAGAGAACCAATTATGAAGTAAGGCTGAGTGGTACATATTACAGAACTATTCAGAAATCCAACACTACATTGAGTAATTATTACCTCACCGTTTCATTACACAATTGAGTCACATGAAATGATAACACTAACTCAAATTTATAATTTCAGTAAACACAAACTCCGTTCACTGTGTGGTGAACGGAGTCAAGTTTCTGATATACAATTGGGATATCAATCGAAATACCCAGAATAGTGGTATTTGTGTTCGCGGAGTAGATAACCATACATATTACAGAGTATTGGAAGAGATTTATGAATTGTCATACATAAACGACAACTATATTCTTCTGTTTAAATGTAAATGGTTCGACACTCATCCAAGAAGAAAGTGAGCTCAATGATACAAGAATAGAACAACATCTTCGTAAAGGACTCCTGGTCTGAGAATGAGCCATTTCATGTGGATGATTTATTCAACGGGCCGAACTAGAAATTGTTGAACATTTTAGACATCGACATATTTGGGATATTCCATATACGGAAGTCATAGAACTCCCCGAGATTGACACTTTGATGTGGAATCGACCTGATATATCAGATGTTGTCTTGTCCAATGTTGATGCAATTTAAAAGACAAGTCTTCTGTTGGGGATAATGACTCTGATATACTGGTCGAGGATGATGAAGAAGACTATGTTGAAGAAGACATCGACGATTCTAAGGATGATAGTGACATAAACAAGGAGAGCGACAATCGAGACATTAAGAGTGACGATGAATAGAAATTATGTACTGCGATTATTGTTTTAATAATTATAATTATTTATATAACATAAGAATTATATAAATAAGATAATAACATTTATGATGAATTCTTAATAGGCAATCATGTTTGGCCCAGTCGCTACATGTCTTGGCTCTTCGGGGGGAGCGCAGCCTCCACCCGATCCTTATAGGTTGCCATCACACTGTGAGTCTATTATGTTAGAACATAATTATAAATTTGTTAAATTAATTTCAACATTATTATATGATCACTAAATATATTTCATTCTACAGCACCCGATGCCGCACCTCGAAGACATTATGGAGGCTGAGGGAAGGCTACGGGTCACTGATGTGAAAATTGCAAGTGCACAATATAAGTAATAAAGTAGTGAATAGAGTATCGTTCCCACGGGGATTGCGTTAATTTTAATTAAGTACCGAAATTAGCTAACTCTAAAATTATTTGAACGACCGAAAAAAGGAGAATAATACTAAAAAAAATAAAAATAAAACAAAACAAATAACTAAAACACTAAAGCAATTTATGTAACCATAACCAGTCCACTTTAATTCCTCAATTCTCATTATTCATATTTATTATCCAAGTTCACAAATCGAAAGTCCCTAATTTATTCAATGCTCTCTTCCGAGTTATACTAAAAGTCCCCTCAATTGCTAACCCACTATATTCCTATGTGAATTACAACAATCAAAGTGTCATGAACGATTCATGAATTTTCATTTAGCGACCACACAAATTATGCAAGTATATTCCTATCTCACATGCAATTAATGACATTCAACACAATGAACTCAACACATAATTCCGCTTCCAGTTCTATTATGATTAACTAATCATCTAATTAACGGCCAATTAATTAGAAGCATTAAGAACGATGATGAACACTCAATCTTGAAAAAAAAAAGTAAATAACTCGAATAAGAGAAATTAAAATATCATAGTAGGGCTAAATCAGAGCTCTAGCAAAATAAAACTAAAACATAATTAATTTAAAATAAATCAAGAGTTTCAACATCTCAATTTACAAAAATATAGAGATAGAGAAATTAGATAAAAAAAACTCATATGGAGGTATTACATGCTCCAAATTTGACTCTTTAATATCCTCAATTTTTAATTTTTGATCTTCAAAATATTTTCTTTCTTACAAAACCTAAATCTAAAAATAAAATTCCTAAGATAATGACCTTAAATTCCCCAAAATAATTTCCCCTAATATTTTCTCTCAGCTTTTCCCACTGGGCTTTTCTTGGTTTTGGGTGCTTTGCTCTGTGAAGTAATCGCAGGTGGTTCTTTCGTTATCCAAAGAGAGGGGGCAGCCAAAAGTAGGGCTGTTATTGCTTTCCACGTGTCACTTTGTCAATGGAAGAAGCTATAGTTGGCTATGTGGCAACGCGTGTAAGGGAGGATGCATGTTTGTGTGGTGTGATGAAATCGTCAACGTGGAGATTCCTTTTACTTTTAATCCCAAATAGTCTCCTTAATTGCCTTTTCGCCTAATTGAAACACAACTGAGGATTAATAAAATAATTAGAGGAAAAACTAAATAAAATCAACTAAAATAAAATAAAATAAAATAATAGAATACAAATCTAAAAATAAATTAAATAAATAAGTTCTTTAAGAATAAAGTAAATTTAAATACAAATAAGAAGGAAAATAAAGGAAAGATTACTTTCATATTTGACGAACGTGAAGGTACTTGGAAGGTATTTGAAAATTACAGCACCTGGTTCGATAGTACCGTTGGAATCCATGTTAGGGATGTCTGTGAGCATTTTCATGATGCCAGTAAGGATGTGGACATCCAACATAATAGAGAGATTCAGTAGCGCCTGCTAGTATATATTATTCAACTTTATTGTTTTTTAATTTAATCTAAATTTTAATATAATAAAATCATTTAGCATGTTTATATTGTATTACAGGAATGGGTTAACCTCAATTATGACTGCGACTATTGTATACTTAGGTATGTGGTCGACAGGGAGGCTGCAAAATGCTATAAGGATTGGAAAAGCGACATCCACGACTATTTCAAAGATCTTGGTGGTTCACAAAATGAGAGTGCAGTTAGGGCCCACCCTCCTAAAAATCTCAGGAATCCAGCTCACTGGGGTCATTACTGCGATAGATTCATGTCCAATAAGTTTCAGGTAATTGAATCTATTTTATCTGTTGTTTTTATAAAATATATAATAAAGGTTAATTCTACTAATGCTGAATGTAATCATAAATAGAAAAGGTAGGGGATCAGTAAACTTAATTGTAGCAACTAAAAGTGGTTGAGTTTTCATGGTCGGCTTTCGTACTCCCAACATCGCGATAAGAAAGTAAGTATTTGTTAATAATTTATTCTATATAAATGTTAATTTGATAATCGATTACACTATATTCATATACATTTAAACTACTATACAGTCTACCATAGAGACTCAACATCAGATGCCCGTCATCGATAACTAGGGGGACAAGCATCGTCGAAGGGGATACTTGGATTAATCCCTAAGCTGAGCAGACTTTTGGAAGTATACTTGTAATCTTTAATTATATTTATTTATTTAAATCGCATTATGTATTTAATTATTTTTCTTATAATATTTGTAGCATTGGATGGAGGGAGAAAGAGAAACGCAGATCCGGACGCAGTCTGCTACTTCTGAATCATCCGCAGTAGGAACAACTAATGAGGAGGATATTATGGAGCAGTTTCTGGGCACCTGCAGAGGACAGAAGACTAGAGTGGGTCGCACACTCCCACAAAAATTTTATTGAGGGGATGCGTCGTCATCTGGCTCACACTAGGCAAGATCTTCTACGACACGTTCTGACCCACACGTAGAATAATACTTACAACAGAGTTACCAGCAAAACCTCCAGCTATACGAGAGCGTCAGAATGATGCAGGATTCTATCACTCAAATGCACCCCAACGTACATAACTTTTCTAACGGTTACTCCTACTGACCCACACGTAGAATTATCGTTGTTATTCTTTAGGTAGACGATTTAAGTATTTCGTTAATAAAATACATACCACGTGCCCCGTCTTACTTTCAGGTAGACGATTTAAAATATTTAGGATTATCCTTACACTCAATTGAAAAGTCCATATTTCATCATATGGTAAGGATCATATGAGGAACCATCTAAAAGAAATCAAAATATAGAGATGCAAATTAATACAATAAGTATTGAATTAATCACAACAATATTAAGAAAAATTTCACCAACATCAATCAAACAAATTCAAAAAATTATTTTTACCTCATAAATTAAACTGAAAATTCCACAATATATCAAACAAACGAAACTTAAAATTCATTGAGCTCTAATTTCTAACTCAGGCTCCTAAGATTGGGTCTAGGAGTTCTCAGGGCGCAAATACACACATTTATGTCTGATGTGTGTGTGTGTGTATATATATATATATATAATATATATATATTATGTGATAAGCATCCTTGGTCATCTTTTACAGGTTTACCTAACACATTTAGTTAATTAATCGATTTAGGTAGATTGTATTAGTGTCAACAAAATTGGTTGCTATGATTTATAAATCATATTGTGAACTAAATTTCCATTTTCATGAGCTAATTCCATACTCAACAACAAGTTGTTTTTGTTAACACGTTTAGAGGAGGAAAATATGTGTTAACTTGTTAACATACATAATCATTTGTTAAGTTATTTATTACGTTTAGAGGAAAAAAAAATATTTTAGCTGCTTAACTATACCAGTATATCGTTATCTTTAGAACAGATTATGTGGGACTATTTTATTGATAAATGTGACCAACACCATAATACGAGCATACTTATTATGTCTATTCTAGCTTAAGCACTGTAATTGATCTTGGACTTTTTAAATGAATGAAGTCATATGTTTCCTTTTCATATTTATTTTTACTAAGAAAATTTTACACACTTAGCTCTTGAATTTATATGATTTCAGCAATTTATTGTCTAAACTTTTAATTTTGACAAGTTACATCTTTAACTTGTAAAATTATCAATATGCCTTATCTTGATGATAATTGTGTTAAATTAGTGTCAAAAAAATGCGTTCGACAAAAAAAATTCCAACATCACAATTTAAATGAAACACAAATCTTTGCATTTCTCAACCTTTAATCCTTTAAATCTAAAAAAGAAAATATAACCAAATTTAGTAAAATAGTTTTTTTTTTTTTTTTATACATTTTTTAAGAAACTATATCTTAAATATTAAAAATATAACAAAATTTAGCATCAAATTTAAAATACTTAGGACTATCCTACACTCAGTCAAAGAGTCCATATTTCATCAATTAAGACCAACCAGTAAATTATAATCCTATAAATTTGATGCTCTTCCAGCATTTGTTGTCAACAGTTTTCAGTTTTTTGTCACTCTTCGGTTGAAGTGACATCTTTTGTCCCTCAATGTTGCAAGGCCACCCTTCATAACAATAGGCCGATACCAATATCAAGTCTAAAAAAATTCTCTACCAATACATTAATTGATCATACCAATGGGGCTCCATCGGAAAAGCAGCAAGTCCACAGAGACATTATATGGCCAACATAAGCTCAATTCCATCCAGGTATATGTATACATTAATTAAATTTTTATTTATTTATTTATGGTAATCATGCAAATTTTGTGAATATTAGTGTCATATATCCTTATCCATCAGCCAAATATTGTTATTTGTATTTACTTAATTTACGTTAATGTGAAATGGGACTCGCGAAGATTTCAGTTTTCAAATTAGATCAATGTTGAGACGCATGATTTCAATTCAACCTTTTTTTAAAAAAAATTGTGATAGGCACGCGCTCAAGTTGAATCTGCTGGCTCCGATTCAGTGCTTGTCCAAATATATCGTTGTGGATCCGCTTTCAAAAAATTTCTACGGCCCTATGTAATTCTACCAACAAGTATATCGGTCATGTAAGAACTTTTACAGAAAAAATAGAGAAACAAACTTCTCTTCTTTTTTTTTTTTTTTTTTTTTTTTTCTAAATTTGGAACGAGAAATTTCAATTTTGAATTTAACAGCTTATGATAGGGTCAAGTGTCGATTTACTGTTAGGCTTTACATACAACTAAATTTACTTATCTTTCTCACAAACTCAACCGGGTATAATTAGTTTGTGGCTTATATGGCTTAGTTTTGAATTGTTGTGCTTTGGAAAGAAGTTTAACTCTTTTTTTTTTTTTTTTTTTTGGAATTCAGAGGTGGGGATTTGAAGTTTACACTCCACTTCGCCTTACAGTAAAGGAAAGCTGAAGCCGAAATCACGAGTTATAAAAGTTAAACTTCTCAAAATTGTTCCAAGAATACATTTCTGCATTAATTTATTTTTTATTTGTTTTTATTTTATTTGAAATTCGGAGGTGGGGATTTGAAGTTAAACTTCTCAAAAGTGTAAACAAAGTACATTTCTGCATTATTTTTGTCCAACACAAAAACATCAACACTAACATGGTGTTTGATTTTCAAAGCACTTTTGGTGTCTTCAAATGTTATACCAAACTAACCCTACATAATTCATGTATGGTTGTGGTCTCTTTTCTTGTGCAGTTGCTTGTTTGCAAGAGTATTACTTGAGAGCCCACAATTGTTTAAATGGTCTCTGCTGATTAAGGCGTTCCCTTGCCTAATTGCGATATTGCTTGCGCACGCTTATTGTGTTTGCATCAACGATATATATGATGCCGATATTGACAGGTATGCTTGCCAAATTCCATATATACAGAACCAATCCGTCTTATGAATTGTTAGGAAAAAACCTTTTAGTTTATTTTTATTTTGTATGCTTGCCAAATTCCATATATACAGAACCAATCCGTCTTATGAATTGTTAGGAAAAAACCTTTTAGTTTATTTTTATTTTGTATGCTTGCCAAATTCCATATATACAGCACCAATCCGTCTTATGAATTGTTAGGAAAAAACCTTTTAGTTTATTTTTATTTTTATGTTTTATTTTCAGGATAAATAAGCCGTATTTACTTATACCGGCCGGAGAGATTTCACTAAAAGAAGTATGGTTCTTTATAATATTTGATGTATCTTTTGGCCTAATGATTTTGTGGCTGATGAGCGCGGACCGAATAATTACTTCTCCCTACTGCTTAACTCTTTTCATTGGCACCATATATTCTGCTCCTCCCGTAAGATTCAAGAGATCTAGTGTCGCAACAATCATTCTGCTTGCTTTGGTATATTTTCTTCCAATCCTCTTATTATTCTTGCGATGAAATCTTTGGAAATTCAGTGCTGCTCAGAAAATACATTATGATTTGGAAAAGCATTGTGTCATGTATCCGGAAGTCCTTAATAACTGAAACAATAATGAAATACTTCTTTCTAGAAGCATGAGAAATAGTATACTTCAGTATACGAAAGTCACTTTGCTTTCTATTGGGCTATAATATTGAAGTGTAGTTTCGTTTGTCTTATTTTCGTTTTGCTGAGTCATTATATTCTTGAGGTCAGCATCTCCAATTCTATCTTTGGCTAATATAAAAAGGTGAACTTTGAACATGGTAGCCTGTCATGGTAGCTTGTCATATATCTGTTTAGAGAAGGAAAAACAAAAAGAAACAAATGGAAAAAACAAAAGGAAAAAAAAAAATAAAAAGTGATATTTGATAACAAAAGCAAATTATGCAGACCGCGGGCGTCCTTCAGAATGTTGGTGTTATTTAAGCTGCTACAACATCCCTTGGACTTCCATTTTGGTGGAGGTGTGTATAACATTTTTGTTTTAATTTTATTTTTGTTTATTTGTATCGTTAATTATCTAAAAAATTAAAAAGTTTCGAGAACTTTCAGGTTGTGTGGATGAAATAGACGAAAATTTTATCATTATTCTCATTGATTTATTAATTAATTTATTTTTATTAATCTCATGTTTGGATTTTTTTTCTTCTATGTAGCGCCCCAATTGTCTTTATCACTATCTTTGGGACACTGTTTTATGTGGCCATTGGCCTTGCGAAAGATCTCCCCGACGTCGAAGGAGACATGAAGTAAGTTGTTTCTTTATTTTTATATATATATATATATATATATATATTTTTTTTTTCCATTTTGATCACGTTTTAGATCATGAAACAAATATTTTAGCCTTTATCTTTAGCATCACTAAAACAATATTCAACAATATTATAGACAAAACATACGGACATTTGCGGCAATATTTGGGCTCAAACACATTGCAGTCTTTTGCATCCGGATGCTTCTAGTAAATTATATTGGTGCTGTAGTGATTGCCATTTACATGCCTCAGGTAAACAGTTTTTTACTTGGAAACTTACATTTTTTTTTTTTTTGAGAAATATTGGCATCAATAATTTGACATCCTAGGCCTTTTTCTTTTTGTTTTTTTTTTTTTAAATTTCCGTGAATTATTCCTTCCGTTTTATGAACATTTAATTTTCTAATTTATTGATTACTAAAGGTAAACTATTTGCTTTACTCCCACTTATGTCATTTGTCTTCTCTAGTCATTTTACATAAACTATTGATTTACTCCAAGTAAATTACCAATAAATTATTCAATAAATTAATTACAATCATGTACTTAGCTAAGTAATCCTAAATTAACCATACAAATACTATATTTAAAACAACAGAAAATATATAAAAATGTATACACACATGTATATTAACATTTATAGAACTTCATCACAGTTTCCTACTTTTTTTGTTTTATTATTGTCCTTTTTACAGAAATTACGATAAATAGCATATTTTTGAAACATGATTAATAAATAATATGTTTTAAAATGGTTTGAAATAAATTACAATTTACTTTATAAATATTTCATTTACGACTAGTAAAATGTAATTTACGTGATTAAAAATCTTTTTATATATCATAAAATGAAAATTTATTTGGGAAAACAATCTTTTTTACTTGTCATAAATGTAATATTTATATAGTAAGTTACTATTTACTTTAAATAGTTTTAAAATATACTATTTACTTTTTTGTCTTATTATTTCTTTCTAAGTTCTGGAGAATATATAAGAATTGATATACAAGTTCTATTTATTTCTTATTTATAGGCTTTCAAGTGTGAGTTAATGTTGTCCGCTCACGCAATCTTTGCATCGTGGTTAATTTTTCAGGTTTGTTATATATAAATTTAAAAAAAAAATAAATAAACTTAAATTAAAAGTAAAACTCTTAGTAATACTCTTTCTCTTGTTTCTTTTCAGGCTAGGAAATTGGACAGAGCAAATTATACCAAGGTGACATGCAGGTTCTTGTAATAACTACATGTTGCTCTAGTTAATAATGAATTATATATTGATATTGATTTCAAGTTTGTTTCGTCATATATGCAGGAAGCAACAACAAATTTTTCTAAATTTATTTGGAGGCTTCTAATGATGGAGTTTATCTTATTTCCTTTCATATAAAAAAAATCCGTACAACACTTTCTCCCTTTAGTCCTTTCAAGAAAGTTGATGTGTGTAATATAATATTGTCAAAACATTGCTTTTTTTCTTTTGCCGAAACAATCTAATGTTATCGTAACTATAAATTCAATAAAAATATATCATTGTTGGATGCGAAAATTACACAAACAAAACACGAGGAAATTAAGTCTCTGTTTATTTTATGTACTTAAATTCAAACTAATGACTTTGCTATAATGTGTTCTTTTCATAAAATTTTAAATTTTAAATATCAGAATTAAGAATTATAATTTAAGTAGTATACATTTTAAATAGATACCTCACTTAATTGGATTTAAGAATTATGGGGAAAAGCTTCAAAGTAAATTCATATTAATTCTCAAGTCAGTTAAGAGCGTACAATTATCCACCTCACATCTATACGCTAGAGCGTGGGAGAGTTCCTTCCAAAGATTTAATCTTGTCAGTCGATTTATAACTAATCAAACCAGTCCGTATATTTAATTTCCATAACTTTCTATTTGAATCACGTTCTTATTTTAAATATCAGAGTAGTTATGTTGCTCAGCAGCTCTTTTCTCCATCTGCTATGAGTCAATTAGTTCATATATAATTCTTATTTGTTTTCGTTCAATTAGCCCCCATTTGTTTTATAAATTCAAACTACTGTTGAAATCATTTTGTTAAAATATTTTCTCCTACAAAATTTAAATTTTAATTTAAATTTTTTTGTTCAAACCTATAAACTATACGGGCTACTAATTTCGTTCTACAGAGGTTCCATATGACTTGCACGATCTTAACATGTTCTCGATTTCTTTAAATGATGTTGTTTCATCAATTTCTTTTTGATCCTTCTACTTTTTCTTCGCGATTAAATAATATTTAATACAAAATTAATTTCTAATAAGCTTCGTATTAATTGGGTAAAATTCTTCCCAACATCACCTGCATTTTCCTATAAATTAGGTAGAGTATTCAAAAAAAAAAAAAAAAAAAACATTATGCCTTGGGAAAAAGTTTTTAGGAGTCTTTAGCCTTTCCGTGCTTTTCCTGTTCGATTTCATGTTCACTTTCTTTCTGAAATCACATCTGGATCCCAAAGGTGTGAAATTATTTCCAGTGAAATA
Organism: Morus indica; assembly: GCA_029231665.1. Lineage (NCBI taxonomy): Eukaryota > Viridiplantae > Streptophyta > Magnoliopsida > Rosales > Moraceae > Morus > Morus indica. The sequence goes on from JACAGA010000090.1 coordinate 150,345, forward strand.
TGTTCACGTCTCAAAATCCCTGACCATATCATCTCCATTTTTTTACTTTCTCCTCAAGCCAATGAATATACTCAGGAAAGTATAGAAACCAGACTAAGGAGTTTCTCTTTTTAATGAGAAATACTAGCATCACTCTCTTTTATCACTCTCTAGCATTTATTAAGACGTGAGAGTCCACGTGTCAAATAATAAATGGAGAGAGTGACAGAAAAAGTCTACTATGCATGACGCTACCTATTGTTCGTTGAGCAATTTGACATGACGGACCTGCGTTCAACGTTTCCATTACTTACTTGTTCACTATCCCTGTCGGCGTTTACTCCTTGGTCACCACTATTTTTGTCACGACACTAAAGTCAATAGCAATTTTGCCAGCTTTCTTAAATATTGGATTTATTATCAAGCATCGACTACAACAAATAAGAGATTAGACTACATTTTACAAAAAATTGTCGTTTATTGTGTTAAAAAATTGTGGAACAGAGACTTACGTATTTCAAAAACTTATACGTACAAATTAGACTACTGTTTTTTAAAAACCGTCGTCTAAAGCTACATTAGACCACAGTTTTCTAAAAACCGTCGTCTGATGTTAAAAATTTTCAAAACAAAAGGCAGACTTTTTCCCGCTCATTCTTTTTCTAAAAATTTTCAAAGTTTCGATATTCTTTTATAACTCTAGCACATTTATGTCTGATGTGTGTGTATATATTTAAATTATGTGATAAGCATCCTTGGTCATCTTTTATAGTGTCAACAAAATTCTTTTTGTTAAATAATCGATTTAGGTAGATTGTATTATGGTGTCAACAAAATTGGTTGATTTGATTTATAAATCATATTGTGAACTAAATTTCAACCTTCATGATTAACCTAATTCCATACTCAACAACAAATTCCTTTTGTTAACACGTTTAGAGGAAGAAAATATGGGTTAACTTGTTAACTTACATAATCATTTATTAAGTTATTTATTACGTTTAGAGGAAGAAAATATTGTTGGCCGCTTAACTATTCCAGTATATCGTTATCTTTAGAATAGATTATGTGGGACTATTTTATTGATAAATGTGACCAACACCATAATAAGAGGAGACTTATTATGTCTATTCTAGCTTAAGCACTTTAATTGATCTTGGACTTTTTAAATGATTGAAGTCATATGTTTCCTTTTCATATTTACTTTTACTAAGGACATTTTACACACTTTACCTCTTGAATTTATATGATTTCAGCAATTTGTTGTCTGAACTTTTAATTTTGACAAGTTACATCTTTAACTTGTAAAATTATCAATATGCCTTATCTTGATGATGATTGTGTTAAATTAGTGTCAAAAAAATGCGTTTGAAAAAAAAATTCCTACATTCCATTTCTCAACCTTTCATCCTTTAAATCTATATATATATATATATATATATATATAAGAAATTTAGTAAAATAGTTTTTTTTTCATTTTTTAAGAAACTATCTTAAATATTAAAAATATAAGCAAATTTAGCATCAAATTTAAAATAATTAGGATTATCCTTACACTCAATCAAAGAGTCCATATTTCATCAATTACGACCAACCAGAAATTATAATCCTATAAATTTGATGCTCTTCCAGCATTTGTTGTCAACAGTTTCCAGTTTTTTGTCACTCTTCGGTTAAGTGACATCTTTTGTCCCTCAATGTTGCAAGGCCACCCTTCATAACAATAGGCCGATACCAATATCAAGTCTAAAAAAATTCTCTACCAATAAATTAATTGATCATACCAATGGGGCTCCATCGGAAAAGCAGCAAGTCCACAGAGACATTATATGGCCAACATAAGCTCAATTCCATCCAGGTATATATACTTTTATTTATTTATTTATAGTAATCATGCAAAGTCTTTGAATATTAGTGTCATATATCCTTATTCATCGGTTGTTATTGCTAATCTAATTAATTGCTCTTGTGATTGGATAATTACCCTTGTGTTAGTTGCTCCAATATTTGGTTTTGCTATTCAATTTGTAAAGTGATCAAATAAATTGTGATAGACACGTGCTCAAGTTGAATCTGCTGGCTCCGATTCAGTGCTTGTCCACATATATCGTTGTGGATCCGGTTTCAAAAAATTTCAACGGCCCTATGCAATTATACCAGCAAGTATATCGGTCATGTAAGTAAACTTTATTTTTTTTTTTTTTTGTTTCTAAATTTGGAACGGGAAATTTTGATTTTGAATTTTGAATTTTAATTTTATTTCAAGTATATCGTTGTTTCTTATGGTAGGGTCAAGTGTCGATTTACTGTTAGATTATACATACAACTACTATATTTATCTTTCTCTCAAACTCAACCGGGTATAATTATTTTGTGGCTTATGTGGCTTAGTTTTCAATTGTTGTGCTTCGGAGGTGAGGATTTGAAGTTTACACTCTACTTCTCCTTACAGTAAAAGGAAGCAAAAGTAGAAGCGGAAATCACGAATTATTTTTGCAAGAATACATTAGTGTAAACAAAGAACATTTCTGCATTATTTTTGTCCAACACAAAAACATCAACACTAACATGGTGTTTGCTGTTCAAAGGACTTTTGGTGTCTTCAAAAGTTATACCAAACTAACTTTCCATAATTCATATATGGTTGTGGTCTCTTTTCTTGTACAGTTGTTTGGTTGCAAGAGTATTACTTGAGAACCCACAGTTGTTTAAATGGTCTCTGCTGATTAAGGCGTTCCCTTGCCTAATTGCCATGTTGCTTGCGTACGCTTATTGTGTTTGCATCAACGATATATATGATGCCGATATTGACAGGTATGCTTGCCAAATTCCATATATACGGAACCAATCCATCTTATTACCTCTAAATCTAAATAATAACCAGACCGTCCACAACCCTTCAAGAAAAATTGTAAAACATATCTTTTTATTACTTGAAACAACGTTTTTATAAGTTGAAACAAGGTATATTTAGTCCCCTACTTTCGCTAATGTATTAAGGATTGTGAACAAAGTAATGTGAATATTTTTATTTTAAACCATTATGTTTATTTTTAATTTATTTTTCATCTTATGAATTGTTAGGAAAAAAACCTTTTAGTTTATTTTTATTTTTTGTTTTACTTTCAGGATAAATAAGCCGTATTTACCTATACCTGCTGGAGAGATTTCACTAAAAGAAGCGTGGTTCTTTATAATATTTGATGTAACTTTTGGCCTAATGATTTTGTGGCTTATGAACGCCGACAGAATAATTATTTCTCTCTACTACTTAACTCTTTTCATTGGCACCATTTATTCTGCTCCTCCCATAAGATTCAAGAGATCTACTATTGCAACAAGCATTCTGATTGGTTTGGTATATTTTCTTCCAATCCACTTATTATTCTTGCGATGAAATTTTTGGAAATTCAGTGCTGCTCAAAAACATTGTGTCATGTATTTGGAAGTCCTTAATAACTGACACAATAATGAAATACTTCTTTCTAGAAGCATGAGAAACAGTACTTCAGTATACGAAAGTCACTTTGCTTTCTATTGTACAGTACTTCAGTACTTCAATATTGAAGTGCACTTTCGTTTGTCTTATTTTTCATTTTGCTAACCAAAAAAACAAAAAAGTGATATTTGATAACAAAAGCAAATTATGCAGACCTCGGGCGTCCTTCAGAATGTTGGTATTATTTACGCTACTACAACATCCCTTGGACTTCCATTTTGGTGGAGGTGTGCTAACATTTTTTTTGTTTACAATTTTTTTTTGTTTATTTTTATATTATCTCAAAAATTAAAAAGTTTCGAGAACTTTCAGGTTGTGTGAATGAAATAGACGAAAATTTTACAATTATTCTCATTGATTTATTTATTAGTTTATTTTTATTAATCTCATGTTTGAATTTCAATTTTCTATGTAGCCCCCCAATTGTCTTTATCACTCTCTTTGGGACATTGTTTTATATGGTCATTAACGTTGCGAAAGATCTCCCGGACGTCAAAGGAGACATGAAGTAAGTTGTTTCTTTTTTTTTTCTTCTTTTGTCATCACATCTATTGAATTTAAAACATTTTTTTTTCATTTTAATCTAGCTTTAGATCATGAAACAATATTTTAGCCTTTATCTTTAGCAATATTACAGTAAATTATATTCGGGCAACAATATTACAGACATAACATACAGACATTTGCGGCAATATTCGGGCTCAAAAGCATTGCAGTCTTTTGCACTGGGATGCTATAGTAAATTATATTGGCGCTATAATGACTGCTATTTACATGCCTCAGGTAATTAATTTTTTACTGGGACACTTGCTTACATAGTTTTTTTTTGTTTTTTTTGAGAAATATTTGCATCAATAATTTGACATCCTAGGCTTCTTTTAAAAAAAAAAATGTTGGTAAATTTGTTTCCTTCCGTTTTATGCCCATTTTTTCTTTTCTAATTTATTGATTACTAAAGGTAAACTATTTGCTTTACTCCCACTGATATCATTTGTCTTCTCTTGTCATTTTACATAAGAAAATATTTATTTACTCCAAGTAAATTACCAATAAATTATTCAACAAATTAATTACAATCTTGTATTTAGCTAAGTAATCCTTAATTAACCATACAAGTATTAGACTTGAAACAATAGAAAACATATAAAAATGTATACACACACACGTATATTAACATTTATAGAACATCATAGTTTCCTACTTTCTTTGTCTTATTATTCCCCTTTTTACGGAAATTACGGTAAATAGCATATTTTTGAAACATGATTAAGTAAATATTATAATTTTAAATTATTTAAAATAAATAACAGTTTACCTTATAAATGTTTCATTTACATTAGTAAAATGTAATTTATGTGATAAAAGATCTTTTTATATGTCATAAAATGAAAATTTATGTAGAAAAAAAATCTTTTTTACTAGTCATAAATGAAATATTTATATAGTAAGTTACTACTTACTTTAAATGGTTTTAAAATATGCTATTTATTTTTTTGTCTTATTATTTCTTTCTATGTTCTGGAGAATATATAAGAATTGATATACAAGTTCTATTTATTTCTTATTTATAGGCTTTCAAGTGTGAGTTAATGTTGTCCGCTCACGCAATCTTTGCATCGTGGTTAATTTTTCAGGTTTGTTATATATAAATTTCAAAAAAAAATAAATAAACTTAAATTAAAAGTAAAACTCTTAGTAATACTCTTTCTCTTGTTTCTTTTCAGGCTAGGAAATTGGACAGAGCAAATTATACCAAGGTGATATGCAGGTTCTTGTAACTACATGTTGCTCTAGTTAATAATGAATTATATATTGATATTGATTTCAGTTTGGTTTTGCCATATACGCAGGAAGCAACCACAAAATTTTATCGATTTATTTGGAGGCTTCTTATGTTTGAGTTTATCTTATTTCCTTTCATATAGAAAATCCGTACAAAACTTTTTCCCTTTCATCCTTTCAAGAAAGTTGATGTGTGTACTATAATATTGTCAAGACATTGCTTTTTTCTTTTGCCAAAACAATCATGTTATCGTCACTATAAATTCCATAAAAATATATCATTGTTGGATGCGAAAATTGCACGTACAAAACACGATGAAATTAAGTGTTTGTTTGTTTTATATACTTAAACTCAAACTAATGATTCTGTTATAGTGCATTCTTCTTACAAAAATTTTAAGTTTCAAATATCAGAATTAAGAATTATAGTTTGAATATACATTCTAAATAGACCGTTCATACCTCGCTTAATTGGATATAAGAATTATGGGGAAAAACTTCAAAGTTGATTTACAAAATTTAAATTTTAGTTTAAATATTTTTGTTCAAACCTATAAACCAAACGGACTACTAATTTCATTCTATAGAGCTTCGGTACGACTTACACGGTCTTGATATGTTCTCGATTTCTTTAAATGATGTTGTTTCATCAGTTTCTTTCTGATCCTTCTACTTTTTCTTCGCGATTAAATAATATTTAATACAAAATTAGATTCTAATAAGCTTCATATTAATTGGGTAAAATTCTTCACCACATCAACTGCTTTTTCCTATAAATTAGGTAAAGTATTCAAAAAAATCATTATGCCTTGGGAAAAACATAGGGGCCAGGTATAGATGGTCGCATGATCTGGAGGGGGACTATGGGCCCTATCGCTCGGCGCCAGAATAAGAAAATAACAATTGTGAGCGTCGGTAAAAGCATTCCTAAATACCTCGAAAGTAGTTCTTGGTTTAATATTTGACGGATTGACATCAGTAACAAGGCCCATGAGTATCTATAGGAACAACAACAGTAACAACTCTGTCGTCCTCATTGTTGATTGGTTTTTGAGCCCCTTACTAAGAGCTCGACGCCGTGACCTCAACATATTCATCAACTTGTCTGTGACCTCAACATATTCATTAACTTGTCGAAGCAGGGAATCTTCACTATCAATTGAAATCATGCTTGACGTGGCAATCCCTCTGGGGCCAGAACGAACTCTAGAAGTGTGAACCTCTCGACCCTACCTTTCTTAGGGGACATTGTTCTAGAAAGAAAAGGAAAAACCAAATTAAAACCCTAATCATCAAGAGGTCACTACTATATCTACAGATTTAGGATCAACAAAAAAGCCGATAAATTACAAAAAAGGATTTAGCATAAATGTTTGCGATTTTAAGATCAAACATGCCAAAATTCGAAGTTCAAAGAACACTTTAAACCCAGAAATGGGTAAACAAAAATCCCAAACATCCAAAATCATCCGAAAATCCCATAACCACAAAACTTGAAAGCAATAAGCCAAACCAAAGTTCAAGTAAGTCCATAGTCAGTTTTGATTATTTTCGCTCTAACATTAAATTTTGCAGGTTTTGAAGTTCAAGTTTGTTCAGCATAAAAAAAGAAAGAGGTGTAAAAACTTACCAAACAATGGAGAATGAAGTTCGAAACATTGATGAAGAGCCTAGAGTAAGGATGTGGAAATCCAAATCAAAGAAAGAACAATGGCAGCTTCGAAGATTATAAAAGTTCAGAGAAGAAAATGCTAGTGTTTTGGGATGTTTATCAAATAAGAGCAGTTTTCTAAAATCGTTAATGCCAATATTTATAGGCAGGGATCGAGTAATGGGATTCTTGAATCCCCCACTGTTAGATAAAAAAGATGCTCATCCAATGGTAGAGCCAAAGAGACGCAATCCAACAGTCAGAGAAAGTGCGGGAAAAATGAGAAATGATAGGACGGCCAAAATATCCTCGACTGAAAGATGGTGGGACTTGTTCAACATACGTGATCCCTGAAATAAGGGATGTGATTGTTCCACTTCCTGAAAAACTAATCCCTAACGAGCTGTGATGATTGTGCCTCTTGAGAAAAGTAACCGCTCTACTTAATGAAGAAGGAAACCCACATCATCACCTCATCCATGACAGATCCGTGACGAGTTGTGATGATGCGACTCTCCAAGCTAGGGGCAATTGTTACGCCATGGTCGAGAAATACGACCACGAAACCATATATATTCGTCAAGAGATGAGTCATTAATGGAAGACTTCAAGGTCGAGAGGTTGTTATTGACCAAGTGTGACTCCAGTCGAGAAGTCAAGGACTAGTAGGTGATAATAGGCCTAGAGGTGTCCAGAATCAATACATCGAGATGTCACGTGAGTTAGAGAGTAGAAGAGGATAAATCTGTCACTGGGAAAGCAGGAGGGGATAACCCTAATCTCAAATTCAAATTCAAATATAAGATAACAACTAGAAGATTAGATCAGATAAGGATTATCACTTCATGATATAACAAAAATCTCAATAGATGTATGGAAAAAGCCTAGAAATAAGGGCTTAATCCCTCATTTATTTTCTACGCAAAACTTTTTGTTCTGAGAAAGGTTGAGTGTACTTTCTGAGAATTAGTATGTGCACAAGTGGATGCAGGCAACGATATTTCAGAGAGGTTATTTTTTGCATTTATATTTCAGTCGATTCGCGAGTATCATAGCATGAGTGTTCTTAGTGAGGTTAAATTCCAAGTTGATAAATTTTCACCGTCAACAATTTTCCTCGTAGGTACCTTTTAATTGAGCCAATATTGTACCTATTGTGGAGCTCAATTAAATTCATTTTTCACAGTGTGAAGCATGTGAAGAATATGATTTCACTTCTTTTTTGAGTTTTCTAAGAGGGACATGATGAGAGAGAAAGAGAATTGTGGTCTTGAAAACTGAAAATGGAGAGAGAGGGGCCATGGTGAGGATGATTTTTTTATTAATTTAAAAATTTTAAATTATTTCTGCTTAATATCCCATTTGAATAATAAGAAAAAGACATCAATGCCCTTTAGTTATTCATTTGATGATTGGTTAAAATCCCTTTAACACTTAAGATCGTCTTCTCCTGAAGACTGCAAATTCTTCTTCCGGAAAACATTAAACTCGGACTTCTCAAAATAATATGCATGGAACCCATGAAGATAACATTTTCTTTTGATTTGGGACTTACAGAGCAATCTAGTTAGACTCCTCTCAAAGTTGAATGGTAAATTCAAGTAGAAGTAGAATTTATCTCTAATTACATTAGTAATTGTCTTCTTTTTATTTTTTTGCCCAATGAGATAAAATATAATCTTATATTGATTATCTTTATGATTTCAATCTTCTTGTTCTTATCTTCTTTTGAACTTGATTATGAATCTATCATGCTTCCACACACTATCTTCTTTTCAATTTTTAAATTGGACTCAACTTAAACAATAACTTGGGTTTTGCCATAATATATGCCAACACTAAAATACCTAACAAGGACCAAAGTCAAGGGCATTTTTTTTTTTTGGGGGTTTAATATTGATGTTTCAAGTTGTGTCTAATCAACCACAGTATGTCAGGTACGTCATTTGAAATTTTTTTAATATTTCTAAATTAATAATTTATGTGCTGTTTTCCATTTGAGTCCATTATATAGTGTGGCATCTTATAGTTAGTTAGACACTATGTAACTTTAAAATTGGACATAAAGCATGAATCCAATAATGAGAAATATTTCTGCTTTAGCTGCTTACTTGAGAGGTTAAGGTGCTTTCCGTTTCGGGCGATGAGTATATAAGGTGCGATTGATGGCTAACAATTTTGTTAGCTTAAATAGTAAATTGCCCATTTGCGCATCCATTCCTTAAGGATGATACTACGCTATTCCATGTGCTACCTATATCAAAGCTAATACTTCTCCAAGGCTTTGGTTATTGCCAAAGAGATGCAAATATACTATTCCTACTAAACAAGTCTCGTTGACCCTATAGGTAGGATTACCTCCAAAACCATATAATTCTCTTCTTGTCACTTCCATTTATCCAACGATTAATAAATTAGCAATCACTCAAATTATATTTCGCAAAACATCCAATTGCCAATATGGGCAAATCCCTTAAGAAATTTGCTCCAGGTACTCTGTGTGTGTGTGTGTGTGTGTGTGTGTGTGTGTGTGTGTGTGTGTGTGTGTGTGTGTTGTGTGTGTGTGTGTGTATATATATATATATATATATATATCTTTTTTTTTTGTCTCATGAATTGTATTATTGTATTGATCGGATAATCATCAATATTATCTTTTGCATTATTATCATTAATTCATGGAGGAAGTGAGGAGAATAAGATGAAGGAAATTGTTCCCATAATAGAAAAACACTAAGCATTTTGGGAAATGACCTTCTCAGCCTAAGTTGGCTGATTTCTATAGGGAAGTATGCGAAACAGTCGAGTACTAAAATTTTACCGTTGCAGTTTCCTTGTTCACATTAATTGTTAGAAATTGTTACAATTTGGAAGAAATTTCTTTATACCATACCGCTACAAAAAACACAAACAAAATTAATTAATTAATTAATTTACTTGTTAATCCTATTTTGGCAGAGAAATCAACAAAACATTTGGTAACACAATTCAAAGTACCGAGTGCTTTTGCGATCAGGGAGACTAATAACTAACTAATGATCGTGACCTCTTTTCTAATCAAAGAACATTTTCTTAGTTTGACAAAACTAGAATTAAAAAGTGTCATCCACCAAAGATTTTCTTCTACCTTTTTCATTTCAGGGACAACGATCTTAGAAGCCATTTGAGAAGGAGTGGGAGAAGAAACCGAGGTGATTCACGAGGAGAGTCCATCGACAGAGACATTACAGGGAGAAGACATCTCTCTCGCGATCGTCGCCGTCGGAGAATTCCCGTACGCGGAGTCGTTCGGCGACGATTCGAAGCTCGAAATTCCGAAGGACGGGAAAGCAGCCGACATCATAAACTCAGTGGCAGACAGATTCCCGACATTGGTGATCATGATCTCGGGAAGAACGTTGTTTTTGGAGCCAGTAGTCTGCCCAACAAGCCCGGTGCTGCTAATTACCTTTCTTTCTCTGAAGTGATTGAGAAAGAGTTCCATTTGTTACATATCTCCTCCATTTTTAGGTAACCACCTTATAATCAATAAGGACCACCTTCAAGAGTCTATGACCAGAGAGCCAACAACTAGAAGACAAGCTTAGAAGAAACTTCTACAGGAATTCCACTCACACTCAGTGACCCCCGTACGTCCGCTGAGGTTTTTAGTAAAAAGAAGTTCGATATTAATGGACTGGAGAGGGGAAGAAAATAGGCGAGGGAAGGCCGTGTATGTGGCTTTTAAATATAGTAAACATCAAATACTTATACTGTAGAGATACTTTTAGTAAAAAGAGAATGAATTAAATAAAGACACATTTAAAAATTATTATTTTATTAGAAGCAAAGCGAGAAAAACTGCATTTAAAAGAAAAATATGTTGAAGTAACTAAACTGTAAATGAGCTTTTGACTAAAAAGTACAAAAAAAAAATAAATAAATAAATAAATAGGGAATAAAAAGAGAGAAGTTGACACTTAACAAATGGAGAAGAATACTATTGAAGATTAAATATTTAGATAGATTAGATTTAGGTTAAGATTAAATTAGATAATTTAGATTTTGATATATATTTTCAACTACTTACGCTTGCTTTTTAATAAGCGAAAAAAATGGTTTTTTCTTATTGCATTGCGTCCTACAATGTGTTTTTTCACGGGACAGCATGCCATGCACATTTTCGTCTTTATGTCAATTAAAATTGGGCTTGGGCGTGGCGCATTATTTTGCTTTGAAAAGTTATCAAATATAAGAAATTACATTTGCACCCGCAAACTTTATGAATACCACTATTAAATTGTTACATTTGCACCCGTAAAATTACAATAAAACAATAGTAGGAATATACGCAATTTTTTTTTTTGTGTGGGAGAACACACTTACATTGCATATATGTTTTTAATAAAATTGCATTACTTTCCTTACAAAAAAATAAAAGAGTGATGTTAGGGACACCAATCCAAATCTTAATTTTTTTTATACCAATTGATGTTACATGTATGTTTTTATCTTTTTATTACTAGATGTAATCTTTTATCATTAATTGACGTTATAATATTTTAAACACTCACTAATGTTAAAATGACAACTCACATGCCACATCAGTTAATATACAAAATTTAAAATTTGAGTTGGTGTCCTTATGCTAACATAGCCCCACGTTTAAGAATCTTTTGTGGGAAATATGTTCAAATAAAAATACCTACGACCCTAAATTCTCTATCAAGAAATAGTTGAAACATTAATTGAGATTAGAAAGAAAAAATGTCTCTTATGGAATTAATGGAAGCTAAAGCAAGTATTTTTGGTTTTTTTTTTTTTTTTTTCTTATGAAGTTCTTTTTGCTTTCTCGATCACTTTATGTCTTCCATCTTCGCTTTAGACAATCCCTAAATCATTGAGGTTTCCTGGTTTTGTAATGGATTTTTAGCGTACCCATCTATTCAATTGGTTATCTTTTGTGCTTTACAATTACTGGTTATGTTAAGATTGATGAAGTTCAGATCATCTAGCTACTAATTCTTAATGTGCAGGCTTGCCACGTTTTGTTTCTTTTCCTCTGAAACGTTTGTTTGTAATTAGTTTTGTTCGTTTTGCAAAGTTTTGATATAAATTAGAATAATTTTGTACCTTCAAACTTGAGTTAATTCCATTAATCCTTTATGAGATTTACCTTCAATCCTACTAAAAAAAGAAAAAGTTTTGCTTGTGAGACACAATAAGGTTAAATTGGGCATTATCTACAAAATATTCATAGAAGATAGATTTTTTAAATATTTATTAAGAGAATATTAATTGGATGGGGTATCTATAACTTTGTTGTAATTTTGTAGACGCATCACAAAAGGACGAATATAATCAAGTACTCCAACCTCATGAAAGTAAATTTTTAAGGGAAAAAAAAAACTTTCAGTTGCATAAACATTTACAACCTCATGAAAGTGATAACTTTTCAGCACACAAAAAATAAATACGTACAAAGTGAATGACGATAGATACTTATATATTTATAAAATACATTTTTGGGTGCATGCAATATCAGTTAAACTTTTGGCATTTTGGCGCACGAATTTACCGTTATATTACATTGAAGATGCTCTTAAGTAGAATGCTTACAGCAGTCTCTTGAGATGAGATACAATCAGAGAGGTAAAACATCCCAAGTTAGAGCCTACAAAACAAGCACCTCGAATCTCAAATGATCTACTTTCTTTATCTTTTATAGACGAGATAGGCCTCATTAAAATCCGGTTCATTTCGTAAAATAACAAAGGAAAAACCTAGAAGATCAGAGAAAAAGAGTGCATGAATGACAAAAATGATCATGAAGAAACAAATCTATTATGACCTTTGATTCACGCGTTTAAATAATCAATAATTTTGATTTATTAGCAGGAGCTTTGTGAGAGAAGTATTAATGAGAAATTAAATTTTAAATTCAAATTCTTTGTGAAAAAAAAAGACTGGCAGAATTAGAATCATAACTTTAAATATATTTATCAAACGGGCTCTTCGTCGCTACTCGCTAGAACTTTCGCATCTTGACCGGTCGACTAAGAGCAAATATTTGAAGAGGTCCACCAGTACTAAAGAACCAAATCCAAAGGGACGTCAACAAAAGAGGCCAATTCTTCTGCAATAGAATTACCCTCGAGATGTAATTAAAAAACAGCGCAAATTATAATACATGAGAGATATTCTTGGGCATGAGAGTTTTTTTTTTTTACTTTTCTCCACTCCAATTATTAGCTAAATGGTTAGCTATTAGAAAATGCTTCTCACCCTGACTAAATATAACTAGCATGGAGAGACTAACGATTTAATTTTTTTATTATTTATTCTTGAAACTGTTATAATGTAAAGATCCTTTTGTAAATTCAATAAAATTATTTATATCTTAAATTCAATAAATATTAAAATTAATCTATAGTTAGTTAAAATAGAGAGTATGATTGAAGGGACTCACTAAAAGATTATTAGTTAAAATATATTTCTAACCATTTTGGCTAGAAATTAACTAAAATTTAGACGATGCAACAATGTCATAAGTTACTACTGAACAAATTTAATAGCGTCCCTTGTATTCTCATATTTAGAAAGCATTGTTTATATTTAAATACGCTTCTAACTTTTTCTGATCTATTGACATAATCTATTGTTGGGTCTTTGATAGGATCTGTAAAAGGGTCTACAAAAATAAAAAATAAAAAATAAAAAATAAATAAATAAATAAATGAAAAGAATGAGCAACTGACATCAGGAAATATTCGAACATCCCAACTAGATCGGAAAATGATCAACAAAATTCATTTCAATACTACTTGATTCCACACTATCAATATGTTTAGCTCTGGGGACTAGTGAATCTTTTTTTTTTTTTTCTTAATGTTTTTCACAATTAACAACTTAAAATTTAATTTCGAAAATCAGTGAATGCTCATATGACATCTAATAAGTAAACGTATATTGAATATAGCAAGAAAATACTTTGACATGAATAAAAGAAGTATAAAGTGAGAGGACAGAAAACTAATCAAATAGATTGGCTAGAATTAAAAATAAAACAAAGATAAATAATCTAAATGAATTAAATTGGAGTACGTTCAATAAAAAATATTTGTTTGGCGCGCGTAAATAAACATGTAGAGACACATGAACTTCAGAAAACCAAAAAATATATAACGCAAACAGAGAGAGAGAGAGAGAGAGAGAGAGAGAGAGAGAGAGAGAGAGAGAAATTTAACTTTATATAGAGAGCAAAATTTAACTTTATATAGAGAGCAAAATTTTTGCTCATATACATGCTAAATTATAGATTAGCATGGAATATATAACAGCTCCATGTAAATGCTATAAGTCAATAATAGAATTCCTCTCATTGTCTGAGTTTTATGAAACGTTCATAGTTTGATAGGTAGCATCAGAGATTGCTCGGCTTTCAAGCAAATATGAAGAAGTTTAACTACTAATAAATAATTCGATGGGATTATATTAAAATTTTTAAGGAGTGCATGCACATTGAATTGCCTGCGGATCAATTACTCCATCCTCTCAATTGACTACAATCATATTCAGCCCGCCGAAGATCATGGTTCTAGATTGAATAACAAGCGATAAGCTTGTGTGATCTTTTTCAGATTTTTTTCTTTTCTTTTTCTAATTTGATTGTGGACAGATCTCTGCATTATCTTTTGCATATATGTGCTTTATTTAATTAAGTAGTTTGTACGCAATATATGTGGACATGTTGACAGCTGCATTTTGGTAGTTATACTTTTTTCGGGAACAAATAAAATATAATTTATATTAGGCCCTTTAATATTTTTTTAGGGTTTACGACCGCGCGTTTGTATTGAATTTTCATAATTAAGGAGTACTGAAAGTCAGACTAGACCATAAGCGTCCTTTTTACACATTTATTGGAGCAAAACTCTATAATTAACTTTTCCTTTAACAAAAATTAACATTTAAAAAATATTAAAGGTCCAATAATTAGTCAGAAATAAATATTTTATGAGGATGCAAAAATGATATTCAGTTTTTTTTATTCTTTATATTTTGTGGGCTTGATTAACTGATTTTCGTTGTTGATTTTGTAAGGAAAAAAAATGACTAGAAAGGAAATTAGAAAATTACTCTTCCCTTTTCTTACTCGTTGGACCATAAGATTTATCCATGTATCTAGTGGTCATGTTTTTTGAGAGCCAATATGAAAAGGTTTTCATGTATCTATTGATCCTGATTTGTTAAAACAATTAATATTCTACATTATTATGCAAATAATTGGGTGGAATAAATAAATATCTAGAGAAAATTACATGATTCGTCATGATTTTGTACAAAGTTGTTCCTCATATCATTTTGTACAGAGTTCTGAGGTATGATGCAGTTACCGATTTTCAGACTGTATTTAAGAATGACGTATGAAACACTGTGTTAAACCCACAAGTGGGTAAACACATGAATATTATTGTTAAGAAATGGAAAAGAAATGAAAGACATCAATTGTAGGGTTTTAGAAACAATCAGAACGAAAAACAGATGAAAAAGGAGTTCGGAGAGCTGAACTGAGAAAATTGAGGCTTTCGACCGAATATGGTTGACCAAGTCAAAATTTATTGACTAAGAGTTAATTAATAAGTCACCCTTGGAAGGATAGTCAAGGATGACTTTGTTGACTAACTGTTTGAAAAATGCATACCGGATAAGAATTAAACTGAACCAAAATAAAATAGTTATTAGAAACAGTCGGTTGAGATTTAAGGTGAAAAAATTAGATGGAAGGTTGACATTGAGGCACGTAGAATACAAGGTGGCCGGCCTAGCTTAGTGAAGAAGGAAAGAAAAGATTTTTTGGTGAAATTTTGTAAAAAGGTCCCTCGAAAGTACCAAAATTGCATTTTAGTCCTCCCACTTTATTAAGTCCGGTTTTTAAGAGATAAAAATACCACCAAATGATCATTTTTCATGCTAAGAACAGAGAAAACTCAGCCAAAGAGAAAGGAAGAAAATAAATTCACCCAAAGTGAGAAAAACAAGTTTTGATCGAAATTGACGAAACGACACCGCGTCACTAAGGATTTCTCTTAATTCTCTAAGGTAAATTCCGGTTATCTTTTCACTTTTTTCTACCTTGGCTGCTCATTTAAGTATTGGAAATAGCATGAAAAAGCATTGCTTAAGATGATGATTAAGCTTCTGGTTGTTAAGAACTTGAAAATCTATTGATTAAGGAGGAATTCTAGTTTAACTGACCTAATTTGTTTCTAGAAATTCTTGGTAAGGAGAATTTTTGTGGAAATATGGAGAAACCCTAGAATTGTGATGTCATTGAGGATTTAATGGAATGAGAATGAATGTGAATTGTGTTTGATGGTGGAAACAACAGATAAAACGAGCTAAGGTTAGCTCGGAAAACCTAGGAAAATAGACAGAACGCTGTAAAATTTAATGTGAACATTTTGAACTAAACTGGTTTTCATGAGGAATAAGGGATTAAGATGTGAAAAATAAGCTACTTTGATAATCGGTGATGTGTAGAAACTGAACACAATGAGAATTCACAACTTTGGACCAAAATTGAAAATTAGGCCTATAACTGAAGAAGGTGCACAGTTTTAGTGCAAATTCTTGAGATAGGAAATATTTTGGGATTGACTACAAAACATAAGGATTGTAGACATTTTTGAATTAAATTTTAATGTAATTATTGATCTTAGATTTTGAATCTAACGATCAGAAATTTATGCAATAGGATCAATTAACAATTGAAGTCAAAAAGCATCAAGTGAGACAAAGGATGCGACATTAGCAAAACCTCAACAAGTATCAATAGTTTTTCTTATCTACGATGCGAATAAATTTATTTCTCTATGTTGCTCAATCCAAGCATATTGTAGACTAAATGTATGCTAGAACGTGAAAGATGACTCCTTAATGTTGGATACAATATTATGCATGTATCTACAAGACTTAAGTATTAGTAGAATTTTATTCTGCGAAAATATGTATCGACATCAAGTTGATGTCAAGTTAAGAGAAAAAGTTAAAATTTAATGAAAAATTGATAAACGGTAAGAGATGAAACATCTTGTTTGTACCAGCCTTCAAAGGAAGGGTTATTATGTGACTATGAAAAAAATGAAACTTTGCCTGAGTTGGATTAGTTAGCTACTCCACTCCTCACTTGTTATGCGCTTTATGGTACAACAGGAAAGGGCCCATAAGAAGTAAAAGACAAGAAAATGAAAAACAGAAACCGTTCCATGTATGGGTACATTATTTGTAAAGAAGAATGACAAATAATGAAAAAAAAACAATATGAAAGTTGTTCAGAACGTGAAAATACAATGTGAATGACTAAAGAAAGGCAAAAACTGAACAAAGTGTGTAATGAAAAAAGAAGAACATAAGCCATACATGTCCTTGTAGTACAGAGAGTCTTAGGATATATGACATGAATGCATATATAGGTATGCATAATTACTGCATCTATTATGACCTACAGTTACTTGCTGAGTGAAAGCTCATTAAGTTTATTCATGTTGTAGGAAGCTCTACTAAGGCACCGACTCCCTAAAACTTGTTGCTGGGCATACAGAGGTGATGTAGCAGCAGAGTGTGGGCAAGTGGGTAGTGGATGCATTACATGTTTTGGAAACACTGCTGAGCTTTATGTGTATAAAGTAAATAATGTTTTATCAATATAGATGAGTTTTGTAACGAAAGTTGAGTTTACGAGACAGTGTGGCTATGCATAGCAACCTGAAGTCACAAGGTATGATTAATGTATCTAAATGCTATATCATTAACAGAATGCATAGTAAAATGCTTTAGCATTAAGACGTATGAATGGTTGAAAAACATTAGCCTAAATTTTTAAGAGGTTATAATTAGAATGTAGTAGAGGATGAGTAATGTTAAGTATGAATCTAGGATGATGATCAAAAGTTAGGATCGTCACAATTGGTATCAAAGCGAAGGTTCTACCACCCATCAACATTCTACTAAGCATATGACTCTACAATGTCCAAGTAAGTTATTATTTCTAATGAATTTAGAATTCAGTGTGTGGATTTTGTCCTTATATGATATACGATATGGTTCAAACAAGACGAACTTGAGCGGTACCACATGGGTTGCATAGAAGAAGTATCTGGGGCCTAGGAAGGGGAAGACGTCCGCATAGTATACCCTCAATACAAGAAGCAAAACCTATTCCTTTAGAGGTACCTCTGCAACCCCTATGACCTAATAGAATAGCTGAGCCACTCCCAATTGATTAGGAAGTGCAAGTAGCTATGATTAGAGACCCAATAGGATCCAGGGTTGTTGCAAAAGCTGTTTTTGCACTTTATCAATGTAATCCACCTATGTATGATGGTCAAGCTCACCCAACTAAGTTGCATGATTGGCTACACCGAATTGAATATCTGATGGTAGCTTGTGATATTTATGAGATTGATTGGGTGATTCTAGCCCCGGCCTATTAGAGTCCGATGCTAGACAATTTTGAAGAGGTATGGTGGAAACAAGAAATGCATATGAGGTTCCATGGGATAATTTTTGTAGTTTATTATTAGCTCAATTTCCACCAAGGGAGGTACCTGTTAGGATAGCACCAGAGGTTGCCTCTACCTTACAGGCTCAACCACATACTAGGGAGACATAATTTGTATGAATGGAAAAGTATATACATAAGGTGGATAGATTTAAGATGCGACCTTATGAAACCGTGGCAATTTATGCTGGACAGTTCTTTAGTGAGATTATGACTGATCGCACTATCGAGTTAAAAGAACAGGATGTATGTTTCATATTTTGGAGGGGTTAACTAGAAGAGTTGCGAACTATGGTATTTCCACGATGGGAAGTTACATATAGCCTCACCCAATTTGTAGAAGAAGTAACACAATTAGAAGAAACATTGGCTATTGAACGAGAGGAACAAGAACAACGTGACAATGAGCGTCGAATGGAGTTTGAATGTAGGCAGAGAGAACACCTACATAGAAACAGATCAGTGTAGGTGTATTCTGAAATATAAGTTATAACAACATCATCACCCCAACAACAAGGACAAACAAACGTGAATCCCCAAAGCACTATAAATATAAGTGAGGAGGAAGATCAGGAATGGATTTGCTGAAAAATTCAGTCATGCTAAGAATAGAATTGATCAACCATTTAGGACTACCTTGCCCTCTGGGGAAATTCTATTGCCTGAATATAGACTAGGGCACGTACTGATAGTTGTACCTAATAGGGAGCTATACACAGATCTAGCCGTATTAAAGATAATGGACAACAATGTCATCCTAGGAATGGATTTCTTAGGAAAATATCCAGCTACTATCGATTACCATAATAGGAAGGTGATTTTCTGACCCGACGGGGAAGAAACGTTTGAGTATGTTGATCGCTCTAAGTGTACCCCCAGGCAAGTAATTAATGCAATGAAAGCAAGAAAATTACTTACCAGTGGTTGCGAAGGATATCTAGTTCATATTGTTGATACAACTAAAACTAGTAAGTTACAACCAAAAGATGTGTTGATAGTTCAAGATTTTCTGAAAGTCTTTCCAAAAGAATTACCAGGATTGCCACCAGAACGTAAGATTTCGTTGAAATCAAACTTTTACCTGGAACGTCATGATTTCTAAGGCTCCTTATAGAATGGCTCCAGCAGAACTTAAGGAATTAAAAATGCAACTGCAATAATTATTGGACAAACGATTTATCCTACCAAGTTATTCTCCTTGGGGAGGTACTGTTTTATTTGTAAAAAAGAAAGATAGCACGTTAAGAATGTGTATTGACTATCATGAACTTAATAAGATCATGATAAAAAATAAATATCCTCTGCCTAGGATCGATGACTTATTTGACCAACTCAAAGGGGCAACAATATTCTCAAAGATTGATTTGCGATTTGAATACCACCAATTGAAGATTAAAGAGCAAGATGTATCAAAGGCAGCTTTCAGAGTGCGTTATGGACATTACGAATTTTTGGTAATGCCGTTTGGACTAACTAATGCCCCAACAGCTTTTATAGATTTAATGAATCGAGTTTTCAAGAAATACTTGGATAAATTTGTTTTTGTTTTTATCGACGACATACTAATTTATTCAAGGAATAGTAAGGAACATGAAGACCACATAAGAATTACTCTTCAAATGTTGAAAAGACATCAGCCATATGCTAAATTCTCGAAATGTGAAATTTGGCTTAATTAAGTTCATTTCTTGGGGTATATAGTCTCAAAAGATGGAATCTCAGTGGATCCAGCCAAGATAGAAGCAGTTAGTAAGTGGCCCGCACCAAGAAACCTAATAGATATTTGTAGTTTCTTAGGTTTTGCAGGATATTACAGAAGATTTGTAGAGGATTTTACAAAACTAGTTGAACCACTAACTGCCCTCACGCAGAAAGAAATGAAGTATGAATGGACTGAGAACTGTGAGGAATGTTTTCAAGAATTGAAATGAAAGCTAACTACAGCACCAATCCTTACTATCCTGAAGGATGGAGTAAATTTTCAAATATACAATGATGCTTCTAAATTAGAATTGGGAGCAGTATTGATGCAAAATGGGAAGGTAATTGCAAACATGTCTTGACAATTGAAAACTCATGAGAGAAACTATCGAACTCATGATCTTGAATTAGCAACAATGAATTTTGCATTAAAGATATGGAGACTTTATTTATATGGTGTGCAATGCTAGATTTTCATTGATCATAAAAGCCTCAAGTATTTCTTCACTCATAAAGAACTTAATATGAGGCAAAGCTGATGGTTGGAATTAGTAAAGGATTATGATTGTGAAATCCTTTATCACCCTGGAAAAGTCAATAGGGTAGCTGATGCTTTAAGTCGTAAGACTACCGAATTAAGTCATATGTCATTTGATAGATTCCCAAAACTTTTACAAAAGGATATTCATTCATTACGATTGGAGCTAATCACGGAGAAATTAGCCACTTTGCAGATACAACCATCTATTTTTAATAAGATAGCAGAAGCTCAACGTCAAGATTCTACTCTTGACAAGTATTGGAAGGACGTGGAGGAAGGAAAATAGACATAATTCAAAGTCTGTGATAATGGAATACTCACATTTTGAGAAAGGATTTGTGTTCCAAAAGATGAAAATCTTAAAAGTCAAATTCTTTTTGAAGCTCATAATACCCCATATTTGATACATCTTGGAGCAACTAAGATGTATCAGGATCTAAAACATCACTTATGGTGGAGGTATATGAAAAGCCACATCGTGGACTATGTTAGCCATTGCTTAACTTGTGAAAGGATCAAAGCTGAGCATAAACGTCCAGCTGGAGAGTTGTAACCTTTAAATGTTCTAAAATGGAAATGGGAGCATATAACCATGGATTTTGTGGCAGGATTACCCAAAATAAGTGAAGGTTATAATGCGATATGGGTAATTGTTGATAGATTGACTAAATCTGCCTTTTTTGTACCCATAAAAGTGATGTATACCCTAGAAAAGTTAGCAGAGTTATACGTCACCAACATAGTTAGATTGCATGGAATACCTTTATCCATTGTCTCAGATCAGGATAGCTACTTTACATTTTGGAAGAGTGTACAAGAAGCCATGGGCTCAGAATTAAGATTTAGTACAGCTTTTCATCCTCAGACTGATGGACAATTAGAACATGCCATCCAAACCTTAGAAGATATGCTTAGAGTGTGTGTGATAGATTTTAAAGGAGCATGGAATAAGAAACTGTCATTGATTGAATTTTCGTATAACAACAGTTATCAAGCTTCAATCGGTATGCCACCATATGAAGCTTTGCATGGAAGAAAGTGCAGATCTCCCATTCATTAGTATGAAACTAGGGAGAAGCAATTACATAAGACATAATTCATTCAAGAGGCAGTTGAATCTATCCAGAAAATCCATCAAAGAATGAAGATGGCACATGATCGTTAGAAAAGCTATGCTTATAAGCGTAGAAGACCCTTAGAGTTTAGTGAAGGGTATTTAGTTTTCTTGAAGGCCCATGAAAGGTGTTATGCGTTTTGGCAAGAAAGGCAAATTGAGCCCAAGGTATATAGGACCTTTCTAGATTATCAAATGAATAGGTAAAGTAGCCTATCGATTAGCTTTACCGCTGGAATTAGCTACAGTACATAATGTGTTCCATGTCTCGATGTTAAAGAGGTATGTACCCGATCCATCTCATGTTATAGAACATGAACCGATTCAGATTCAC
Source organism: Morus indica (assembly GCA_029231665.1). Lineage (NCBI taxonomy): Eukaryota > Viridiplantae > Streptophyta > Magnoliopsida > Rosales > Moraceae > Morus > Morus indica. The sequence goes on from JACAGA010000090.1 coordinate 172,488, forward strand.
GAAGACATGACTTATGAGGAACAACCGTTGAAAATTCTTAAACGAGAAGGGAAACGTCTTCGGAATCGAAGAATTCCACTTGTAAAAAAATTATTGAGGAATCAAAAAGTGGAAGAAACAACGTGGGAAACATGAAGATGAAATGAGAAAGAAGTATCCCCATTTGTTCTGATTTTTTAGGACAAAAATTTTTAAGGAAGGGCGATTGTCATTATCGAAAAATTTATCAGAATTATTGTATGAGATAAAATTTCTTGAGATCTTTTGTCTTATCAATATGAATATTTTTATGATAATTATTTGTGGATATAAATATGGAATAGTAAGTTATAAGCTAAAGTTCAGAAATTTCTGAGGTGTGATACAGTTACTGATTTTCAGACTATATTTAAGAATGAGGTACAGAACACTATGTTAAACCCACAAGTGGGTAAACACATGAATATTAAGGTTAAAAAATTGAAAAGAATTGGAAAAACATCAATTATAGGGTTTTAGAAACAATCAAAACAAAAAACAAACGAAAAAGGCGTTCAGAGAGCCGAACTGAGGACATTGAGGTTTTCGACCGAATAGGGTTGACCAAGTCAAAATTTATTGACCAAGAGTCGATTAATAAGTCTATCTTGAAATGATAGTCAAGGTTGAACAAAGTTGACAACGTTGACTAACTGTCCGAAAAACGCGGGTAAAACGAGTACCGGATAGGAATTAAACTGAAACAAAATAAAATAGTTATTAGAAATGGACGGTTGAGATTTAAGGTGAAAAAAATTAGATGATGAAATGAGATTGAGGCAGGCGGAATGCAAGGTGGTCGGCCAAGGTTAGTGAAGAAGGAAAGAAAATATATTTTTGGTGAAATTTTGTAAAAAGGTCCTTCAAAAGTGCCAAAATTGCATTTTAATCCTCCCACTTTTTTAAGTCCGGTTTTTAAGAGATAAAAATACCATCAAATGTTCATTTTTCGTGCTAAGAACAGAGAAAACACAGCCAAAGAGAAAGGCAAAAAATAAATTCACTCAAAGTAAGAAAAATAAGTTTGATCGAAATTGACGAAACGATACCGCTAATTCGCGTCACTAAGGATTTCTCTTCATTCTCTAAGGCAAATTCCCGTTATCTTTTCACTTTTTTCTATCTTGGCTGCACGTTTAAGTATGGGAAAAGGCATGAAAAAATATGATTAATCTTGTGGTTGTTAAGAACTTGAAAATCTAGTAATTAAGGAAGAATTCTAGTTTAATTGACCTTTGTTTCTAGAAATTCTTGGTAAGGAGAATTTTTGTGGAAATATGGAGAAACCCTAGAATTGTGATGTTATTGAGGATTTAATGGAATGAGAACAAATGTGAATTGTGTTTGATTGTGGAAACAACGGATAAAACGAGCTAAGGTTAGCTCAGGAAACCTAGGAAAATAGGCGGAACACTGCCGAAATTTAGTTTGAACATTTTCAACTAAATTGGTTTTGATGAGGATTAAGAGACTAAGATGTGAAAAGTAAGTCAATTTGATAATCGGTGATGTGTAGAAACCGAACACAATGAGAATTCATAGATTTGGACAATCGAAAATTAGGCCCATAACTGGAAAAGGTGCATGGTTTTAGTGCAAATTCTTGAGATATGAAATATTTTGGGATTGAATACAAAACATAGGGATTGTAAACCTTTCCGTATTAAATTTTTATATAATTATTGATCTTAGATGTTGAATCTAACGATCAAAAATTTATGCAATAGGATTGATTAACGATTGAAGTCATAAAGTATCAAGTGAGACAAAGGATGCGACATTAGCAAAACTTCTGTGAGTATCAATAGTTTTTCTTATCTACAACGCGAATAAATTTATTTCTCTATGTTGCTCAATCCAAGCATATTGTAGACTAAATGTATGCTAGAATGTGAAAGATGACTCCTAAATGTTGGATACAATATTATGCATGTATCTACAAGACTTAAGTAGCAGTAGAATTTTATTCTATGAAAAATATGTATCGACGTCAAGTTGAGGTCAAGTTAAGAGAAAAAGTTAAACTTTAGTGAAAAGTCAATCTCATGATAAATTGCTCAAAAAGGCACAAACTCATAAGATTTAACTAAAGTTACTGTTTCAATGAGAAAATTTAATAAATGGTAAGAGTTCAAACATCCTGTTTGTATCAGCCTTTGAAAGAAATGTTATTATGAGACTATAAAAGAAATGAAACCGTGACTAAGTTGGATTGGTTAGCTACTGCACTCCTTACTGGTTATGCGTGCTACGGTAGAACATGACAGAGCCCATAGGAAGTAAAAGACAAGAAAATAAAAAATAGAAACCGTTCCATATAAGGGTACGATATCTGTAAAGAAGAATGAAAAGAATGAAAAACACAATATAAAAGTCATTCAGAACGTGAAAATACAATGTGAACGACTAAAGAGAGACGACAACTGAACATGCTAATCAGACATTACGTTATAGAATTGATCCTATTGATGTCTATAAATGACATTCTATTAACAACGTATACTTATAGATCTCAAACTTACACTTTTTTATGTGTATGCTTAGCTACGGTATAGTCCATAATTAAATAAACTATTTACTATTGGATTTTTTTTTTCTGAATATAACGGAATCTCATGTGAACTTGAGCCTGTAATGTGAAGCTTTAGGAGAAAAACAAGAAAAAAAAAAAAAAGAGCCTCAAGAGCGCTATTGATGATCTGTCACTAAAATGTCCTATATATGCACTCCGCCAAAGTATTCCCAAAGTTTTCCAGAAACTTTTGTACAGAAACATTGCAAATATTAATGAATGAATGAGTGATTGTTTTTCTGATTGATAGATGTAGGCATACTACATTAAATCTCGTCTTGTTCTCTTATATCTTTATTTTTTTTCTTATTTCTTTCTTTTTATTGTATGTACGTATAGTTGTAATGCACGTGCAGTAGACATTTAAAAAAAAACAGTTAAAGTTGTTGTTCAAATCTATCAACAACAACAACAACGGCAAGTTTTAATCCTAACTTAATTAGAATCAGTTATATAAATTTCATTTCTCTATACAACTCTGTTCAAAATTATCAAAAATATTGATTCCTGTTAACTAAACAGCTCAGTTCAGCAATAAATGGGCAACAAATTCAAAACCAATCGTGATATCTATCAGGAAATCAATTGCCAATATTGCAGTGGATATAAAATTGGATATCGTCACCATGCATAATTATGGCAATATCTAAACCGATCTTGGTCAATTCCATGAGCTTTGCGTGGGTCGTCTTCTAAAAAATACAAGTCAACCCTTTCCTTGTTCAGATTTTTTATGATATATCATTTTTTTCTTAATGCAAAGCAACATTTCATTAATAACAAAGTATAAAACTTAAAAAAATTCAATACAGAAAACATGATAGATCTGCTGGCATCTGATGGCGGACACAATTTATTAGGCACTGCTGTAGGCTTTTTTAATTCTCCTTCTATAGTTGATTCTCCCAAATGAGCTATAGCAAACTCTCTGCAAAGACCGGTCCAAGTCAACCTCGCCGAAACGGGAGATCTGGCTAAAGTATACAAAAGATGAAAAATAACACTAAACCCACTCAAATCTAGAGATTGGTGGGGGGAAAACAACCAAGACCAACAAACAAAGCCCACACAAAGTTTAGAATTTGGTGGGGAACACAACCAAAATCAACAAAAATAACCAAAATCCCTATAGGTCTAGAGATTGATGTGGGGGAGGAGAGGGGGCCAAACACCAACATTGACAGAATGACACCTTTATTTCACCTATAACTAGAAAAAGCGAAGAAAACACCAACACGGAGTACTCTACCATCGTATAGATCGGTTGACTTAGAGAGCATGGGTATATTTTGAGGGCCGACAGACCAAAAATATGTTTTCAGTAGCCGGTTGAACTATTCTCCTTCTTTCATGCTCTCTCTTTCTCTCTGTAACTCTCAGTTATTATTATTATTATTTTTTTCTTATATCACTTCTTTTAATATTTCGTTAATATATTTTTGGCCAAGTATTTCCTTAATATATTATATAACACGTGCCCCCATCTTACTTTCCTGTACATACTCTACAAATTTAAAGTATTTAGAATTGTTTATAAGAAATTACTCAATAGACGGTTATTGGAGTGTTCGCGGTTAAAAACTGCCAGTTTTGGTCAGTTCGGTGGCTGAACCGACCATGTCAGTTTTTTGACCGCATATAATATTATTCAATCCAGTTAACCGAACTTCAGTTTCGATTCGGTTTCGGTCAGTTTTTCAATTTTGGTAATCAGGAAGGTGACTTGAGTTAACCATCAGGTTACCAATATCTTTTGTTTTATTTTTTGACCAAAAAATACAGACAAATGTAAAACTTTCCTTCTATATAAACCTGTAATCACAATAAATGAATATAAAGCACAACATCCAAATTGATAATATCACAAATACAAAATATCTAAATCCAATGTCCAAAATCCAAAGTAAAAAGTAGAAAATAGAAACTAGAAAGTTACAACAAACAATACTAATGTTCAAAGTTCACATATAAAGTCTACAACACAAGTGTAAAAAACATCTATAAGAATTAAGAAGCCAAACCATTCCAAGATCAAATTTAAACAAATTTAAAACCATTCCAAGACGTCTATGAGACAAGGTAATTAACAGTGTTAGCAGTCGGCAAACCACTAAATATAATCATACTTCGTTAACTGATTAAAGAGATATTGGTCAAGTGCAAATAAGAAATAACTCGAGTTTGATAATCTGAAGTCACTTTTTCTGCAATGCGACCACAAAGCCCATATGAGCACAATGGACTGCTAAACAAGGAATTCATATGCAATCCATTTAAGATTCACGGAAAACAATGTTCTCTGTCATCAATGCATTTAATGATCCCAGCTCTTTTTTTTTTTTTTTTTTTCATTTGTTACTCTTTTTTGGTGTTAAGTCAAATTTTATGCAGATGGAGATTTCCCATAAGGAAATTCTATCTAGTACTAGTAGAGGAGTTCACTTCAGCAACTAAGCTGCACTAGACTATAATAGGCCTTATTAGGCAATTTTAGCCCACTCGATCTTTTCGCTCTTAATTACTTTTCAAACTATGCAAAGGGCTTAATCTGTTTGATTTCTATTTGGAAAAAAAATCATCATATGATATTTGTAGTCCTGCAGAAACAAAACTTGCGCTCGTTGTATAGGTATGTGAACTTTGAGAGTACTTGTGTACAAGCATTTGGTTTTGGAAAAACGAGAAATTATAGAGTGCTATTCAGTATTCAATTGCCTCAAATGTATTTGTTGTTGGTTGTTTGATTGTGAAGCCTGAAACCACTCATTTTAGAAGCACTATAAAGTAATATGACACATTAAAAGAAAACCGATGAGAAACAAATCCCTTTTTATCGGCCAAGCTTGACGCAAAAAGAAAGTGGAGAATTAGATTAGAAGAAAGTGAAACCTCTTTGTACTCTGACCCAAGGCTGGGAATCTTGATTCGGAACTACTTCATCGTTCGCACTTATCCGAGAGAATTTCCACCATTTGATCTAGAGAGTGGAGAAAATGAACAAATTTCCACCGTTTGGCAGAGGGCATACGTGCGAGGAGGACTGAGGAGAGAGGTGGTGCGGGGACCGGCGGCTAGGGTTTCTTTCCCCAAAGTTTCATGGTGAGAGAGACAGAAAGATGAAATGAATAGAGTGAGTCTATGTGTGAGAGTTCAAAGACTTTAGAGGAGATATTAGAGAGGAAAAAAAGGACAGCAGAAAGACTAAACTCTAAAGCCAAACCTAAAAAAAAAATGACAACATAAAAATAAATTTCTTCATTCAGTCGGTTCAGTTTTTAACCGAACCTCTAAACGCAAAACTGAAACTAAATTGCCATTGAGACAGTTCGGTCAGTTAACTGAAACGATTGTCTTCAGTTCCACGTGGCACTGTCTTTTTCGATTTCTAAGCGATCAGTTTTTTGGTCGGTTTTGGTTTTATGGTTTTTTGTACAGTCCTAGATGGTTATACTAAGTCATCATGCTTATAGTACACTCGCCCAATAAAAATTGTACATTTAAATATATTGTGCATTTAACCCTTTGTAACTATATTCCTCTCTCCAAATATGTTTTACATTAATGTCGACCTATTCAAGATCATTATGAATAGTCTAATTAAATGATTAATGCTAATTAATCTTTCCTACTTTATTCTTATATGCATTATTCTTAAATTTATCTGCATGCTTTATGTTTTTTTATACTTCAACAGTTGTTAAAAGCATCAGTGTAGATGAAAATTTTTTTGATATCGTCGTCTAACCGCAATATGGATTCCCGAAACATGGAATTCTTCCTTGCTACGTTTTTGCTTGGCGCTTAGACAACGGTTTTAGGAAAAATCGTCGTCTATCATTAGTCATTAAATCGACTTCTATAGTCATTTCTAAAACTACGGCTGGCAATCCGAATAGTGAAACGATGATACGACTCGAAACCCGCATGAAGTTAGCGGGTTTGAGTTTATTATAAATGAGTTTGGGTCATAATCGGATTAACACGATTAACACGATTAATAAATGTGTTGGCTTAGTGTTGACCTCCTAACACAAAGTGACACGAATTGACACGATTAACTATATGTGTCATCTGCAATCTAATGATATGTGATATAACATGAAAGTTTATATGACATATTAAATACAAATAATATGGATTTTAATATTTGTAAGTAAAATTCATTTATTTTTCTTAAAGGAAAAGATAAATTGACCAATAAACATGTTAAACCTGTCATGACCGTATTAAATAAGTCATTATTGTATTAGTTATTTATTCAATATATTAATTTAAACGGATTGTACGGGTTAACACAATTAACACGATTAATAAAATGGTCGTATTTGGGTTAACATTTTTGACATGTTTAATAAACTTGTCATGTTTAGGTTGATGTTTTTTGACACAGTTAATAAATAAGTTAACATGTTATGAACACGACTCACTGACAAGAATTCTCATCCTTATCTAAAACTTAAAACACCTGTTTAATATTATTATCAAAAAGACAAAATACTTTTGAGATATTTTGATATGATAGGAGGTATATATTAAAATAATTTTATCTCAAAATATATAGAGACAAGTTGCGAACTCATCGTGGCTAAATAATGATTGTTGAAAAATGACAAAAGAAAGCACTGCGTGGGTCTCATGTTAAAAGTCAGCCTCCTAATCCACATTTTTTATTATAAAATATAAATCAGTTGCTTAAACATTCGGTTAATATATTTTTGCTCAAGTATTTCGTTAATATAATACACACCACGTGCTCCGTCTTACTTTCAGGTAGACGATTTAAAATATTTAGGATTATCCTTACACTCAATCGAACAGTCCATATTTCATCAATTAAGACCAACCAGTAAATTATAATCTTATAAATTTGATACTCTTCCAGCATTTGTTGTCAACAGTTTTCACTCTCTTATCTGCCCCATTTTCCTTGTTGATTGGAGCTCTCAGTTTTTTTGTCAATCTTCGTTTGAAGTGTCATCTTTTGTCCCTCAATGTTGCAAGGCCACCTTTCATAACAATAGGTCGATACCAATATCAAGTCTAAAAAAATTCTCCACCAAAAAATAATTTGATCATACCAATGGGGCTCCATCGGAAAAGCACCAGGTCCTCAGAGACATTATATGGCCAACATAAGCTCAATTCCTTCCAGGTATATATACTTTAATTAACTTTTATTTATTTATTTATGGTAATCATGCAAATTTTGTGAATATTAGTGTCATATATCCTTATCCATCAGCAAAATATTGTTATTGAATTTACTTAATTTACGTTAATGTAAAATGGGACTCGCAAAGATTTCAGTTTCAAATTAGATCAATGTTGAGACACATGACTTCAATTCACCATTTTTATTTACTTTTTGGCGAGAAAATTTTTCATCGGTTATTATTGTTAAACTAACGTGCTATAATTAATTGCTTTTGTGATTGGATAATTACCCTTGTGTTTGTTGCTCCAATATTTGGTTTTGTTATTGAATTTATAAAGTGATCAAATAAATTGTGATAGACACGCGATCAAGTTGAATCTGCTGACTCCGATTCGGTGCTTGTCCAAATATATCATTGTGGATCCGCTTTCAAAAAAATTCTACGGCCGTATGCAATAATACCAGCAACTATATCGGTCATGTAAGAACTTTTACCTCTATCAATAGAGAAACAAACTTCTCTTCTTCTTCTTCTTCTTCTTCTTCTATTTTTTTTTTTTTTTCTAAATTTGGAACGAGAAATTTGAATTTTGAATTTAACAGCTTATGATAGGATCAAGTGTCGATTTACTGTTAGGCAATACATACCAAACTATAGTTATCTTTCTCTCAAACTCAACCGGTCAGTTTGTGCTTTGGAAAGAAGTTTTACTTTTTTTTTTTCTTTCTTTGGAATTCGGAGGTGGGGATTTGAAGTTTACACTCTAGTTCTCCTTACACTTCTCAAAATTGTTGCAAGAATACATTTCTGCATTGTTTTATTTTTATTTTTTTATTTTTATTTTATTTGCAACTCGGAGGTGGGGATTTGAAGTTAAACTTCTCAAAAGTGTAAACAAAGTACATTTCTGCGTTATTTTTGTCCAACACAAAAACATCAACACTAACATGGTGTTTGATGTTCAAAGGACTTTTGGTGTCTTCAAAAGTTATACCAAACTAACCTTACATAATTCATGTATGGTTGTGATCTCTTTTCTTTTGCAGTTGCTTGTTTGCAAGAGTATTACTTGAGAACCCACAATTGTTTAAGTGGTCTCTGCTGATTAAGGCGGTCCCTTGCCTAATTGCCATATTGCTTGCGTACGCTTATTGTGTTTGCATCAACGATATATATGATGCCGATATTGACAGGTATGCTTGCCAAATTCCATATATACAGAACCAATCCATTTTATTTCCTCTAAATCTATTTAATAACCAGACCGTCCACAACCCTTCAAGAAAAATTGTAAAACATATCTTTTTATTAGTTGAAACAATGTTTTTATAAGTTGAAACAATGTTAGGAGCCTTCCTTTTGGGGACAGTTGCATCACTGACCCTAAGGTATATTTAGTCCCCTACTTTCGCTAATCTATTAAGGATTGTGAACAAAGTAATGTGAATATTTTTATTTTAAAATAAAATGTTTATTTTTAATTTATTTTTCGTCTTATAAATTGTTAGGAAAAAACCTTTTAGTTTATTTTTATTTTTATGTTTTACTTTCAGGATAAATAAGCCGTATTTACCTATACCTGCTGGAGAGGTTTCACTAAAACAAGCATGGCTCTTTGCAATATTTGATGTATTTTTTGGCCTAATGATTTTGTGGTTGATGAACGCCGACCGAATAATTACTTCTCTCTACTGCTTAACTCTTTTCATTGGCACCATATATTCTGCTCCTCCCGCAAGATTCAAGAGATCTTGTGTCGCGACAACCATTCTGCTTTCTTTGGTATATTTTCTTCCAATCCATGTTCTTGAGATGAAATTGTGTTTTCTTTTATTATAACCTTTACAGCTGGTCTTTGGAAATTCAGTGCTGCGCAAAAAATACATTATGATTTGGAAAAACATTGTGTCATGTATTTGGAAGTCCTTACTAACTGACACAATAATGAAATACTTCTTTCTAGAAGCATGAGAAACAGTACAGTATACGAAAGTCACTTTGCTTTCTAATGTGGTAAAATATTGAAGTGCACTTTTGTTTGTGTTATTTTTCATTTTGCCGAGTCATTTATTCTTGAGGTCAGCATCTTCAATTTTATCTTCGCTAATATGAAAACGTGAACTTAGAACATGGTAGCTTGTCATATATCTGTTTAGAGAAGGAAAAAAAAAAAAAAAAAGGTGATATTTGATAACAAGAGCAAATTATGCAGACCTGGGGCGTCCTTCACAATGTTGGTATTATTTACGCTGCTACAACATCCCTTGGACTTCAATTTTGGTGGAGGTGTGTAAAAAGAAATTTTAATTTTTTTTTTTATCGTCTTTCTTTTTCGTTAATCAAGGTTTTGGATATATTATCTAAAAAATTAAAAAGTTTAGAGAACTTTCAGGTTGTGTGGATGAAATAGACGAAAATTTTATCATTATTCTCATTGATTTATTAAGCTCATGTTTGGATTTCAAGTTTCTATGCAGCCCCCCAATTGTCTTTATCACTCTCTTTGGGACATTGTTTTATGTGGTTATTGGCCTTGCAAAAGATCTCTCAGACGTCGAAGGAGACATGAAGTAAGTTGTTTCCTTCTCCTTTTTTTTTTTTTTTTTTTCTCATCACATCTATTGAATTTAAAACATTTTTTTTTTTCATTTTGATCTAGCTTTAGATCATGAAACAATATTTTAGCCTTTATCTTTAGCAATATTACAGTAAATTATATTCGGGCAACAATATTACAGACATAACATACAGACATTTGCGGCAATATTCGGGCTCAAAAGCATTGCAGTCTTTTGCACTGGGATGCTATAGTAAATTATATTGGCGCTATAATGACTGCTATTTACATGCCTCAGGTAATTAATTTTTTACTGGGACACTTGCTTACATAGTTTTTTTTTGTTTTTTTTGAGAAATATTTGCATCAATAATTTGACATCCTAGGCTTCTTTTAAAAAAAAAAATGTTGGTAAATTTGTTTCCTTCCGTTTTATGCCCATTTTTTCTTTTCTAATTTATTGATTACTAAAGGTAAACTATTTGCTTTACTCCCACTGATATCATTTGTCTTCTCTTGTCATTTTACATAAGAAAATATTTATTTACTCCAAGTAAATTACCAATAAATTATTCAACAAATTAATTACAATCTTGTATTTAGCTAAGTAATCCTTAATTAACCATACAAGTATTAGACTTGAAACAATAGAAAACATATAAAAATGTATACACACACACGTATATTAACATTTATAGAACATCATAGTTTCCTACTTTCTTTGTCTTATTATTCCCCTTTTTACGGAAATTACGGTAAATAGCATATTTTTGAAACATGATTAAGTAAATATTATAATTTTAAATTATTTAAAATAAATAACAGTTTACCTTATAAATGTTTCATTTACATTAGTAAAATGTAATTTATGTGATAAAAGATCTTTTTATATGTCATAAAATGAAAATTTATGTAGAAAAAAAATCTTTTTTACTAGTCATAAATGAAATATTTATATAGTAAGTTACTACTTACTTTAAATGGTTTTAAAATATGCTATTTATTTTTTTGTCTTATTATTTCTTTCTATGTTCTGGAGAATATATAAGAATTGATATACAAGTTCTATTTATTTCTTATTTATAGGCTTTCAAGTGTGAGTTAATGTTGTCCGCTCACGCAATCTTTGCATCGTGGTTAATTTTTCAGGTTTGTTATATATAAATTTCAAAAAAAAATAAATAAACTTAAATTAAAAGTAAAACTCTTAGTAATACTCTTTCTCTTGTTTCTTTTCAGGCTAGGAAATTGGACAGAGCAAATTATACCAAGGTGATATGCAGGTTCTTGTAACTACATGTTGCTCTAGTTAATAATGAATTATATATTGATATTGATTTCAGTTTGGTTTTGCCATATACGCAGGAAGCAACCACAAATTTTTATCGATTTATTTGGAGGCTTCTTATGTTGGAGTTTATCTTATTTCCTTTCATATAGAAAATCCGTACAACACTTTTTCCCTTTCATCCTTTCAAGAAAGTTGATGTGTACTATAATATTGTCAAGACATTGCTTTTTTCTTTTGCCGAAACAATCATGTTATCGTAACTATAAATTCCATAAAAATATATCATTGTTGGATGCGAAAATTGCACAAACGAAACACGAAGAAATTAAGTGTCTGTTTGTTTATATACTTAAACTAAAACTAATGATTCTGTTATAGTGCGTTCATCTTACAAAAATTTTAAGTTTCAAATATCAAAATCAAGAATTATAGTTTGAATTTACATTCTAAATTGACCGTTCATACCTCGCTTAATTGGATTTAAAAATTATGGGGAAAAACTTCCAAGTAAATTTACAAAATTTAAATTTTAGTTGAAAAATTTTTGTTCAACCCTATAAACTAAACAGACTACTAATTTCATTCTACAAAGCTTCGATACGACTTACACAGTCTTGATATGTTCTCGATTTCTTTAAATGATGTTCTTTCATCAGTTTCTTTCTGATCCTTTTACTTTTTCTTCGCGATTAAATAATATTTAATACAAAATTAGCTTCTAATAAGCTTCGTTTTAATTGGATAAAATTCTTCCCCACATCAACTGCTTTTTCCTATAACTTAGGTAGAGTATTCAAAAAAATCATCATGCCTTGGGAAAAACATCAGGTATAGATGGTCTCATGATCTGGAAAGGGACTATGGGCCCTATCGCACGGTGTCAGAATAAGAAAATAACAATTGTGAGTGTCGATAAAAGCATTCCTAAATATCTCAAAAGCAATTCTTGGTTTCATTTTTGACGGATTTACATCGGTAACAAGGCCCGAGAGGCTACCCATCGACCTAATTCCATAACTTGACTGATGTTAGTATCTGTAGGAACAGCAATGGTAACAATTCCGTCGTCCTCATTGTTGATTGGTTTTTTAGCCCCTTACTGAGAGCTCAACGCCGTGCCCTCAACATATTCATCAACTTGTCTGTGACCTTAACATATTCATTAACTTGTCGAAGCAAGGAATCTTCACTATCAACTCAAATCATGCTCGGCATGCCAATCCCTCTGGGGTCAGAACAAACTCTAGAAGTGTGAACTTCTCGACCCTACCTTTCTTAGGGAACATTGTTCTGGAAAGAAAAGGAAAAACCAAATTAAAACCCTAATCGTCGAGAGGTCACTACTATATCTACAGATTTAGGATCGACAAAAAAGCCGAGAAATTACAAAAGGGGATTTAACAATTGAAGTTCAAAGAACACTTTTAAACCTAGAAATGGGTAAACAAAAATGCCAAACATCCAAAATCATCCAAAATCCTAGAACCACAAAACTTGAAAGCAATAAACCAAACCAACCTTCAAGTAAGTCTATAGTTAGTTTTGATTATTTTCCCTCTAACATAAAATTTTGCAGGTTCCGAAGTTCAAGTTTGTTCAGCATAAAAAAAAAAAAAAAGAGAGAGAGAGAGGTGTAAAAACTTACCAAACAATGGAGAATGAAGTTCGAAACACAGATGAAGAGCCTAGAATAAGGATGAGGAGATCAAAATCAAAGAAAGAACAATGGCAGCTTTGAAGATTATAAAAGTTCAGAGAAGAAAATGCCAGTGTTTGGGATGTTTGTCAAATAAGAGCAATTTTCTAAAACTGTTAATGCAAATATTTATAGGCAGGGATCAAGTAATGGGATTCTTGAATCCCCTACTGTTAGATCAAAAAGATGCTCATCCAATGGTAGAGCCGAAGAGACACAATCCAACGATTAGAGAAAGTGCGAGAAAAATGGGAAATGATTGGACAGCCAGAATATCCTCGACTGAAAGATGGTGTGACTTGTCAACAGACGTGATCCTTGAAATAAGGGACGTGGTTGTTCCACTTCCTGAGAAACCAATCCCTGACGAGCTGTGATGATTGCGCCTCTTGAGAAAAGTAACCGCCCTACTTAATGAAGAAGGAAACCCACATCATCACCTCAACCATGATAGATTAGCTTGGAAAATCACGATGCGACTCTCCAAGCTAGGGGGAATTGTTGTGCCATGGTTGAGAAATACGACCACAGAGCCACATATATTTGTCGAGAGATGAGTCAGTAATGGGAAGACTTCAGGGTCGAGAGGTTGTTATTGACCACGCGTGACTCTAGTCGAGAAGTCAAGGGTCAGTAGGTGATAATAGGCCTAGAGGTGTCCATAATTAATACAGTGAGAGGTCACGTGAGTTGAGAGCAGAAGAGGATAAATCTGGCACTGGGAAAACAGGAGGGGATAATCCTAATCTCGCATTCAAATTCAAATACAAGATAACAACTAGAAGATTAGATCAGATAAGATTATCACTTCATGAGATAACAAAAATCTCAATAGATGTATGGAAAAAGCCTATAAATAAGGGCTTAATCCCTCATTTATTTTATACGCAAAACTTTTTGCTCTAAGAGAGATTGAGTGTACTTTCTGAGAAGTAGAACGTGCACAAGTGGATGTAGGCAACGATATTTCAGAGAGGTTATTTCCTGCATTTATATTTCAATCGATTCGCAAATGTCATAGCATTAGTGTTCTTAGTGAGGTTAAATTCTGAATTGATAAATTTTCACCGTCAACAATTTTCCTCATAGGTACCCTTTATTGAGCCAATATTGTACCTATTGTGGAGCTCAATTAAATTCATTTTTCACAGTGTGAAGCATGTAAAGAATTTGATTTACCTTCTTTTTTGAGTTTTCTAAGAGGGACATGATGAGAGAAAAAGAGAATTGTGGTCTTGAAAACTGAAATGGAGCGAGAGGGATCCATGGTGGGGGTGATTTTTTGTTAATAATTTAAAAATTTTAAATTATTTATGTTTAATATCCCATTTGAATAATAAGAAAAAGACATCAATGCCCTTTAATTATTCATTTGATGATTGGTTGAAATCCCTTTAACACTTAAGATCATCTTTTCCTGAAGACTGCAAATTCTTATTCCGGAAAACATTAAACTCGGACGTCTCAAAATAATATGCATGGAAACCCAAGAAGATAACAATTTCTTTTGATTTGGGACTTACAGAGAAATCTATTTAGACTCCTCTCAATGTTGAATGGTAAATTCAAGTAGAATTCGAATTTATCTCTAATTACATTAGTAATTGCCTTCTTTTTTATTTTTTTTGCTCTATGAGATAAAATATAATCTTATATTATCTTTATGATTTCAATCTTCTTGTCCTTATCTTCTTTTGAACTTGATTATGAATCTATCATGCTTCCACACATTATCTTCTTTTCAATTTTTAAATTCGACTCAACCTTAAATCCTAGAAGATAAACAATAACTTGGGTTTTGCCATAATATGCCAAGCATGTTCTTTTACACATAAAACTCAAAAAAAGACAACTCAAGTTTCAACTTTATTCAAGTTCACGTTCTTTTAAGTTTTAACTTCACTCAATTTTACTCAGCTTTATTCAAGTTCTAACTTCAACTCAAGTTATAACTCAAATTCAACTCAAAAACTACACTCAAGTTACACTCCAAAAAAACAACCCCGTACTACCTAACAAGAACGAAAGTCAAGGGCTTTTTTTTTTGGGTTTAATATTGATGTTTCAAGTTGTGTCTAATCAACCACAATATATCACGTACGTCATTTGAAATTTTTTTAATATTTCTAAATTAATTATTTATGTGCTATTTTCCATTTGAGTCCATTATATAATGTGACATCTTATAGTTAGTTAGGCACTATGTAACTTTAAAATTGGACATAAAACATGAATCCAATAATGAGAAATATTTCTGCTTTAGCTGCTTACTTAAGAGGTTAAGGTGCTTTCCGTTTCGGGCGATGAGTATATAAGGTGCGATTGATGGCCAACAATTTTGTTGGCTTAAATAGTAAATTGCCCATTGGCGCATCCATTCCTTAATACGTTATTCCATGTGCTACCTTATATCAAAGCTAATACTTCTCCAAGGCTTTGCTTATTGCCAAAGAGATGCAAATATACTATTCCTACTAAACAAGTCTCGTTGACCCTATAGCTAGGATTACCTCCAAAACCATATAATTCTCTTCTTGTCACTTCCATTTATCCAACGATGAATAAATTAGCAATCACTCAAATTATATTTCGCAAAACATCCAATTGCCAATATGGGCCAATCCATTAAGAAATTTGCTCCAGGTACTCTGTGTGTGTGTGTGTGTGTGTGTGTGTGTGTGTGTGTGTGTGTGTGTGTATATACATATATATATCTTTTTTTTTTGTCTCATGAATTGTATTATTGTATTGATTGGATAATCATCAATATTATCTTTTGCATTATTATCATTAATTCATGGAGGAAGTGAGGAGAATAAGATCCCATAATAGAAAAACGATCAGGGAGACTAATAATTAACTAATGATCGTGACCTCTTTTTTTTTTAAGGAAAAAAAAGAAAAAAAAAATGAGAAGTAGCTTTAAAAGAATCTTATTTGTAAAATTACTTTCCGAAATTTTTTTTTTTCCAAAATGACATTGGAATGAACGAGCGAGATCCATTTTTATACCCGTGATCAATAAAAAAAATATATATATATATTTTGTTAATTCACTTTGTAGCATAGTTGTGACAAACCTCCTAGATTTGTCGATCATTGATTAACAATAAATCAAAGACTTAAGAAAGTTGCCGGTTTTTTTTTTCTAATCAAAGAACATTTTCTTAATTCGACAAAACTAGAATTAAAACATTTTCATTTCAGGGACAACGATCTTAGAAGCCATTAGAGAAGGAGTGGGAGAAGAAACCGAGGTGATTCACGAGGAGAGTCCATCGATAGAGACATTACAGGGAGAAGACATCTCTCTCGCGATCGTCGCCGTCGGAGAATTCCCGTACGCGGTGTCGTTCGGCGACGATTCGAAGCTCGAAATTCCGAAGGACGGGAAAGCAGCCGACATCATAAACTCAGTTGCAGACAGATTCCCGACATTGGTGATCATAAACTCAGTGGAAGAACATTGTTTTATGAGCCATTAGTCTCCCTAACAAGCCCGTGCTGCTAATTACCTTTCTTTCTCTGAAGTGATTGAGAAAGAGTTCCATTTGTTACATATCTCCTCCATTTTTAGGTAACCACCTTATAATCAATAAGGACCACCTTCAAGAGTCTATGACCAGAGAGCCAACGACTAGAAGACAAGCTTAGAAGAAACTTCTACAGGAATTCCACTCACACTCAGTGACCCCCGTACGTCCGCTGAGGTTTTTAGTAAAAAGAAGTTCGATATTAATGGACTGGAGAGGGGAAGAAAATAGGCGAGGGAAGGCCGTGTATGTGGCTTTTAAATATAGTAAACATCAAATACTTATACTGTAGAGATACTTTTAGTAAAAAGATAATGAAATAAATAAAGACACATTTAAACATTTTTATTTTATTAGAAGCAAAGCGAGAAAAACTGCATTTAAAAGAAAAATATGTTGTAGTAACTAAACTGTAAATGAGCTTTTGACTAAAAAGTACAAAAAGAAAATAAATAAATAAATAAATAGGGAATAAAAAGAAAGAAGTTGACACTTAACAAATGGAGAAGAATAGTATTGAAGATTAAATATTTAGATAGATTAGATTTAGGTTAAAGATTAAATTAGATAATTTAGATTTTGATATATATTTTCAACTACTTACGCTTGCTTTTTAATAAGCGAAAAAAATGGTTTTTTCTTATTGCATTGCGTCCTACAATGTGTTTTTTCACGGGACAGCATGCCATGCACATTTTCGTCTTTATGTCAATTAAAATTGGGCTTGGGCGTGGCGCATTATTTTGCTTTGAAAAGTTATCAAATATAAGAAATTACATTTGCACCCGCAAACTTTATGAATACCACTATTAAATTGTTACATTTGCACCCGTAAAATTACAATAAAACAATAGTAGGAATATATGCACTTTTTTGTGTGGGAGAACACACGTACATTGCATATATGTTTTTTTATAAAATTGCATTACTTTCCTTACAAAACAAAATAAAAGAGTGATGTTAGGAACACCAACCCAAATCTTAATTTTTTTATACCAACTGATGTTACATGTAATTTTAATATTTTTATTACTAGATGCAATTTTTTATCATTAATTGGCGTAATAATATTTTAAACACCCATTAATGTTAAAATGACAACTCACATGCCATATCAGTTAATATACAAAATTTGAAATTTGAGTTGGTGTCTTTTTGCTAACATAGCCCCACATTTAAGAATCTTTCATGGGAAATATGTTGTTCAAATAAAAATACCTACGACCCTAAATTCTCTATCAAGAAATAGTTGAAACATTAATTGAGATTAGAAAGAAAAAATGTATCTTATGGAATAAATGGAAGCTAAAGCAAGTATTTTTGGTTTTTTTTTTCTTATGAAGTGCCTTTTGTTTTCTTGATCACTTTATGTCTTCCATCTGGTCTTGAGACAATCCCTAAATCATTGAGGTTTCCTGGTTTTGTAATGGATTTTTAGCATACCCATCTATTCAATTGGTTATCTTTTGTGCTTTACAATTACTGGTTATGTTAAGATTGATGAAGTTCAGATAATCTAGCTACTAATTCTTAATGAGCAGGCTTGCAACGTTTTGTTTCTTTTCCTTTGAAAAGTTTGTTTTTAATTAGTTTTGTTCGTTTTGCAAAGTTTTGATATAAATTAGAATAATTTTGTACCTTAAAAACTTGAGTTAATTCCATACATCCTCAATAAGATCGTTTACCTTCAATCTCACTAAAAAAGAAAAAGTGTGACTTGTGAGATATAATAAGGTTAAATTGGGCATTATCTACAAAATATTCATAGAAGGATAGATTTTTTAAAAATTTATTAAAAGAATATTAAATGGATGGGGTATCTATAACTTTGTTGTAATTTTGTAGACGCATCACAAAAGGACGAATATAATCAAGTACTCCAACCTCATGAAAGTAAAGTGATAACTTTTCAGCACGCAAAAAACAAATAAGTACAAAGTGAATGACGAAAGATACTTGTATATTTATAAAATACATTTTTCGGTGCATACAATATCAGCAAAAATTTTGGCATTTTGGCACACGAATTTACCGTTATATTGAAGATGCTCGTATGAAGAATGTTTACGGCAGTACCATAGAGAGGAAAACCGTTCCAAGTTAGAGCCCACAAAACAAGCACCTCGAATCTCAAATGATCTACTTTCTCTGTCTTTTATAGACGAGAAAGGCCTCATTAAAATCCGGTCCCTTTAGTAAAACAACAAAGGATAAACCTAAAAGAGAGAAAAAGAGTGCTTGAACTAGTACGGGGTCTTTAGAGGATGAACGACGACAAGAATGATCATGAAGCAACAAATCTATTATGACCCATTTAGTTCACGAGTTTAAATAATTAATGATTTTGATTCATTGACATGAGCTTTGTAAGAAAAGTATTAGTGAGAAATTAATTTTTGAATTTAAATTCTTTGTAAAAGAAAAAAACTGTAACAGAATTAGAATCATGAGTTTAAATTGTCAAACTGGCCCTTAATCGCTACTCGCTAGAATTTTCACATCTTGACGGATCAACTAAGAGCAAATACTTGAAGAAGTCCATCAGTACTAAAGATCCAAATCCAAAGGAACGTCAACAAAAGATGCCAATTATTCTGCAATAAAATTACCCTCGAGATGAAATTAAAAAACAACACAATATAATACGAGAGAGATATTATTGGGCATTAGTTCATTGAGCCTTAAAATTCTAAGGGACGTCTGGAGATTTCAAAACGATTGGCTTGCAAAACAACATGAATGAAGCTCCCATTATTTCAGTCTTGTAAGCATAGAGAAACCTAAAAGATAAGCAAAGAAAGCTTTTCATGAAACTTCTATAAGTTAAAAAGTTGTACTAGCGCAGCCAGCGTTACCAGCGGCACCGAGAGCCGCACGAGAAGGATTCTAATTAACATGTATATGATTTTCGATGCCTTGGAAGCACAACCCTGTAGATCGAAACGTCTTCTCAGGATTTTCTACTAAATCCAATAAATTATGCCACACGAATATTGATCTGTTTATTTTCAAAACTGAATTTCTGTTGCATAACATAACCGGTAATACTAATTCTATATTTAATTAGTATATTGCAGTGTCCAAATATTGAATTTAGTGCATCATTTTATATTTTGCTCTAATGATATACATACACTAGAGTTGGAAGGAAATTTTCTTTTTCTCTGTTGATTTGATGAGTAAGAAAAATTGTGTTTGAAAGAAAGCAAGCTAGTAGAGATCTTAATTATAGACATTTAGTGGGAGAAACAATATATATTATATGAAAATGTATTGTAATAGAACAACTCCAACCATACTAATCATTTCACGTTTTTAATCAAACTGGCTAACAATTTAGCTTTTTCTTTCTTTCTTTTTTAACTTTTCTCCACTCCAACTATTAGCTAATGTTAGCCCCTCACTAGCTAAATATAGCTAGCATGGAGAGACTAGCCATTTCTTTTTTTTTCTTATTTTATTCTTTAAACTGTAATAAATGTAAAGATTCTTTTGTAAACTCAATAAAATTATTTATATTTTAAATTCAATAAATATTAAAATTAATCTATAGTTAGCTAAAATATAGAGTATAGTTGGAGTGACTCACTAAAAAATCATTACCTAAAATACCTTTATGAACATTTTAGTTAGAATTTAGGTAAAATTTAGAGAGTTCTCTTGGAGATGCAACAATGTCAAAAGTTACTACTGAACAAATTTAATAGCGTCCCTTGTATTCTCATATTTAGAAAGCATTGTTTGTATTTAAATACTAACTTTTTATGATCTATTGACCTAATCTAATGTTGGGATTGCAAAAGGGTCTACAACAAAATTTATTTTTTCTAAATAAAAAGAATGAGCAACTGACATAAGGAAATATTCGAACATACCAACTAGATCGGAAAATGATCAACAAAATTCATTTCAATACTACTTGATTCTACATTATCAATATGTTTAGCTCTAGGGACTAGTGAATCCTTTTTTTTTTTAAATGTTTTTCACAATTAACAACTTAAAATTTAATTTCGAAAATCAGTGAATGCTCATATGACAACTTATAACTAAACATAGATTGCATATAGCAAGAAAATCTTTTTATTAGAATAATAGAAGTTTAAAGTGAGAGGACATAAAACTAATCAAATAGTATCTGCTAGAATTTTTTTTTTTAAAAAAAAAGAACAAAGATAAATAATCTAAATGAATTAAATTGGAGTACGTTCAATAAAAAATATTTGTTTGGAGCGCGTAAATCAACGTGTGGAGACACATGAACTTCAGAAAACCAAAAAATATATAACGCACAGAGAGAGAGAGAGAGAGAGAGAGAAAGCACATGCATGTGCTAGCATGTGCAAACATGGATACGTATAATCCTAACATGGATTCGTGGGTCATAGCATGTGCTGAAATTCATCCTAAATTTAACTTTATATACTGCAAATGCTATAAGTCAATAATTGCATTCCTCTCATTGTTCGAGTTTTATGAAACGTTCATAGTTTGATAGGTAGCATCAGAGATTGCTCAGCTTTAATTAAAGCAAATATGAAGAAGTTTACCTACTAATAAATAAGTCGTTGAAATCACCGGTTCTAGTTCGATGGGATTATAGTAAAATTTTTAAAGAGTGCATGCACATTGAATTGCCTGCGGACCAATTACTCCATCCTCTCAATTGACTACAATTATATTCAGCCCGCGGAAGATCATCGTTCTAGATTGAATAACAAGCGATAAGCTTGTGTGATCTTTTTCTTTTGTTTTTTTTTTTCTTTTTCTAATTTCATTGTGGACAGATTTCTGTATTATCTTTTGCATATATGTATTTTGGCCCCGTTTATTTCACCGATTTGAGTTTAGAATTCGAGTTTTACTACAGTCAGTACTGCAACTTCGGGCGGCAAGCATGCCCGGTGCCTAAAAATTTTCAGGCATGGCAGGTAGGTGCCACTCGCTGCCCGACCATGGTATTTTTCGGGCACAGGCTTTGGCAGCCCTAAGATCTTCATTCCCCTAACTGCCCTCCGCCGTGGAGAAGTTATCTCCCGCCGTTCGTTGGTTTTTTTTTTAATTTCCTCGCATTACCCGAAGTTGTCCGAATTTTGCCCAAATTTTTTTGCCCGTTGCCCGAATTTTTTTGACTGTTAGCCCGAAAAATGCCCGAATTTTGAACCAAACGGATATTTTTGCCCGAACCCAAATTTTGCCTGAAAATTCGAACCCAACGATCGGATTTTTTACCGTTGCCCAACCTGCCCTAGCTGCCCAAAAATTATACTAGCCGTTGGACCCGAATTTTTGGGGGAAAATTTTTTCTTTCAACTCAAAAATTTTCCTATAAATACCCCCCCTCCCCCCAACCATTTTCCTCACCCAAAAACTCTCATTCTCTCTCAATTTCTCTTAATCTCTCTTAATATCTATTAATCTCTCTCAAATCTCTCTCAAATATCTCTTAATCTCGCTTAAATCTCTCTTGATCTCTCTTAATCTCTCTCAAAGCGCTCTCAATCTCTCTTATTTTTCAAAATGGTTCTTCTAGTTATGGTGGTGATATTCCCATTGATGCCCAATTCAACATCAAAGAAGGGCAATTTCCTAATGATTTTCAAACGCAGGAATCGCAAACTATGGAAAGAGTTGCTGATGAAACTACAAATCTGACCCCTGGTGGACATACTAGAGGTCGGGGATGTAATGGTGGTGGCACTGGTGGCCATGGAGGAGAGGCAAGCGATAGTGCTAGTGCAAGTGTTGCAAGTTCTAAGAAGAAATGCAAGCGCACCTTAGCAGTTTGGGAGCACTTCAACACATTCGAGGAGGTCGACAATAACGGTAACATTAAATACATAGCTCAATGTAAATATTGTGGTGAGAAATTACAAGATAACACTATTCATGGCACTACACACTTAAGAAGACACTCTGAAAAGTGTCTTCAAAAGCAAAGGGGCAGAGCTGATCTCCGCCAAACGTAATTATAGTTTGACCGCCAAACCGGCAGTCTAAGCATGTGAAAATACGATCTGCAAGTTGATCATACGAAAGTGGCACGATTAATAGCGACATTAGATCAACCACTAAGTTTTATTGAACAATGAAATTGGCAACGTTATATTAAAATTGTACATAATCCTAATGCACATTTTTTTTCTAGAACTACTCTTAGGAAAGATGCATTAAAATTATATAAACAGGAAAAGGAAGCATTAATCAACCTTCTACACTCTATTAGCGGTTGCGTTGCGTTAACGGCGGATATTTGGTCCGCCGTTGCCAACAAGGATTATTTAACTGTAACCGGATATTATTATAAAGGTTTTGATTTAGATAAGAGAATCTTAGGTTTCAAATGTGTTATAGGATCACATACTGTCAATTTAATATATAACACAATTTTATCTGTTATTGATGAATATAGTTTAAGAGATAGAATAATGGCCATAACATTAGATAATGCTGCTAATTTAGAAGATTAGATTTTTATTAATATAACAATTTGTACTTCCGCACATTATTACATTTTTATTTTATTAATTACTTTATACGATAATAATTTTTATTTATATTTTTATTATTTATTTCCTTTTATTTAATTTTTATTTACATTTACTATCATGAATTATATTTATTATAATTATTAAAATGAAAAAAATAAATAAAATATAAAAAAATTATTTGCGACGACAAATGTGGTTGCACAAAATATAAGCCACGTTAGCTAAGTCTGCGTCTTTTGTGACGACTTAATTCGAAAAATATTGTCGCAAATACTTACTGTCATGTCATCTTAACGATGTACTAGACGAAATAATTGCAGCGACTCATTTGCGACGATTGCCGTCATAAATATAATTGTGACGACAAGCTGTTGTCGCAAAAATTATTTTTGTGACTATTCAACTGCAGTGACAAGTTTGCGACGATTACTTATCGTTAAAAATTCATTTGTGATGACTTTGTATATTTTGCAATGACTTTTTATTGTCGTGAATAGCTCTTTTTCTTGTAGTGGTTATTATCAAAAAAGACAATATTTTTGAGATATTTTGATGTGATAGGAGATATTAAAATGATTTTATCCCAAAATATACAGAGACAAGTTGCGAACTCATCGTGGCTAAATTCAATGATTGTGTAAAACTGACAGCATTGCGTACGTCTCGCGTTAAAAGTCAGCCTCCTCGTGCACATTTTTGTTTTTTGTTTAAACATTCAGTTAATATATTTTTGTTCAAGTATTTCGTTAATATAATGCATACCACGTGCCCCGACTTACTTTCAGGTAGACGATTTAAAATATTTAGGATTATCCTTACACTCAATTGAACAGTCCATATTTCATCAAATGGTAAACATCATGTGAGGAACCATCTAAAATAAATCAAAATATAGAGATACAAATTAATACAATAAGTATTGAATTAATCACAACAATATTAAGAAAAATTTCACCAACATCAATCAAACAAATTCCAAAAATTATTTTTACCTCATAAATTAAACTAAAAATTCCACAATATATCAAACAAACGAAACTTTAAAATTTATTGAGCTCTAATTTCTAACTCAGGCTCCTAAGATTGGGTCTAGGAGTTCTCAGGTCGCAAATACACACATTTATGTCTGATGTGTGTGTGTGTGTATTATGTGATAAGCATCCTTGGTCATCTTTTATAGGTTTACCTAACACATTTAGTTAATTAATCGATTTACGTAGATTGTATTGGTGTCAACAAAATTGGTTGATTTGATTTATAAATCATATAGTGAACTAAATTTCCACCTTCATGAGCTAATTCCATACTCAACAACAAATTTTTTTTGTTAACACGTTTAGAGAAAGAAAATATGGGTTAACTTGTTAACATACATAATCATTTGTTAAGTTATTTATTACGTTTTAGAGGAAGAAAATATATGTTGGCCGCTTAACTATACCAGTATATCGCTATCTTTCCATTTCTCAACCTTTAATCCTTTAAATCTAAAAAAAAAAATATATATATATATATATAAGCAAATTTAGTAAAATAGTTTTTTACATTTCTTAAGAAACAATCTTAAATATTAAAAATATAAGCAAATTTAGCATCAAATTTAAAAATCTGGGAGTTTTTCATATTTCACATCAAGCCAGACCATCCTCCCTCCTTTGCCGAGCTATGCTTGAACCACTTGCCGGAAAGGTTTCGACACATCCACCAGATTGTCCTTGACCTCCTTTATCTCCAACCTGCTGGAAACATTCCATGCATGGGCCATGGTAGATTTAAAAGTTCTTTTGTTAAAAGCTTCATCGGTCAGTACTCTGCCTAACAAGCCCGTGCTTCTGATTACCTTTCCTTTACTCACCACCGTCTCTTCCTCTGAAGTGATTGAGAAAAAGTTCCATTTGTTACATATCTCCTCTATTTTAGCTAACCACGTTATGATCACTAGGGACCACCTTCAAAAGTCTATGACCAGGGAGAGCCAGCGACTAGAAGACAAGCTTAGAAGAAACTTCTATGTGGATTCCACTCACACTCAGTGACCCCCGTATGCTGAGGTTTTCAGTAAAGGGAAGTTCGATATTAATGGATTGGCGAGGGGAAGAAAATAGGCGAGGGAAGGTCGTGTATGCGGCTTTTAAATATAATAAATATCAAATACTTATACTGTCGAGATACTTTTAGTAAAAAGAGAATGAATTAAATAAAGACACATTTAAAAATTATTAATTTAATAGAAGCAAAGTGAGAAAAACTGCATTTAAAAGAAAAACATGTTGTAATAACTAAACTGTAAAGGAGCTTTTGACGAAAAAGGACAAAAAGGAAAGAAATAAATAATTATGTTGAAGATCAAAGATTTAGATTGAGATTAAATTAGATAATTTAGATTTTGATATATATTTTCAACTACTTACGCTTGCTTTTCTTTTAACAGGAAAACAACTTTTAAATTAAACAGCCAAATCGGCAAGCACAGCAGAAGATACAAAGCAAGGGATCATATGAACCCCAACTAAGTCTTGTGTACAACTTAAATCAAAATAAGCTAAAACATGAGCAACTTTATTACCATTTCAGTTTATATGAGCGTACTCCCATCTTTCCATAAAGGATAATAACCGAACAATACCCTTTATAATAACACCTTCTTCGCCCATCGGTGAGCTTTCCTTAACCGCTTGAACTACACGGACAACATCAACTTCAACCACGCTGATGGAGATCCCCCACTCGTGTGCTAAAATTAGGCCTTCCTGAAGGGCTATGCAATCGGTTAAAAATGGTGAGAAAGATCCCGCAATCCTCTTCGCCAGACAAACACAGACTATGCCTTCCCCATCCCCGATGATAGCACCTATTTCAATGGAGCTCGTACCCTCTCGAACTAACTCATTAGTATTAAGCTTGAAAAGTCTAGCCACCGGAGGTTTCTAGCGTACTTCACAAATAGGCATGTAGTCCGTTGTATGGCCATCAGATCCCAACAGCTCTAGAACTCAACAATTGTCCGCCCAGTTGTTCCTGGGATATCCGTAAGCTCTCGATAGACTTGATGATGGATAAATTGGTTTGAAGCTGCCCACGCCAGTACACAGAAAATTTCAAGGTCCTCTCTAGTTGCTACTTTACTAAACATAACACATAGAGCTTCAAAACCACCAGCTTTGAGAGGCTTTAACTTGTGCCAAAGCGCACTCACTTCCCACACCAGAATAACAACAGGGTACATCCATAGTGCATGCCAAATAGATTCCTTATCCTCACCACAGCGCTGACATCTCGTTGCACAATTAATCTCCCTCTGAACTAAATTGGCAAAGGTTGGTAAGAAACCCAAAATTGCCCTCCACATGAAGTTCGTGATTTTATTCAGAAGATGAAGATCTCACAGTTTCCTCCACCACACACTATCCCCTCTCCTTCCAAAACTACTAGGCGAATTTCTTAGACGCATGGCCAGCTTGTAGCCTGCACGAACGGAATAGAGCCCTTTAGAATCATAATGCCACACCCAGAGATCTTCACTAGAGCCATAGCTCAAAGGCATGTTGAGAATAATTTGTTGATCAATAGGGAGAAAAATATGACGAATAAGCTCCCGGTTCCATCGCCTATTAATAATAAGATCTTCCACAAAACAATCTTAAGTTTCTTCAGTCACTGTCATAATTGGACGGAAAGAATGGGGTCTAAGGATCCAAGGGTCCCTAAAACATCAAATGGATTTCCCGTAACTAACACGTCTACGAATGCCACCTTTCAAAAGTTCTCATCCCCATAATATACTACGCCAAGTATATGAGGGGTTGTGTCTAATATTAGCACCAAGAAAATCACCCATTGGAAAAGCCTTACAAATAATGGCAACAAAGGAGGAAGGTTTTGAAAGGATTCACAAACAATGCTTCGCCAAAAGCGCTTGATTAAACGCGCCCACATCACAAAAGCCCATACCCCCTCTCTCTTAGGACGACATAATAGCTCCCACTTTACCCAATGGATCTTTTTCTCAGTGTCGTTGCCGCCCTACAAAAACTGTGAAATCATCGCTTGAATCTCCTGACATAGGGCTTGATGGATCCGAAAGACACCCAAGGTATACATGGTAGTAGCTTGGGCCACTACATTAATCAAAATTTTCCTTCCTGTCATAGAGAAAAGCCTCCATCTCCAAAGCATAAGCTTCTTAAAAACACTATCCTTGACTACATTAAAAGTAGCCTGTTTATTCCTTCCAACAAAAGAGGGCAGCCCGAGGTACTTATCATAAGAGAGATTAATCTCATCAAGCCGCAACACTCCTTAAACTCATCTTTGATTCTTCCCTAGTGTTAGGACTAAAAGTAATTTTTGACTTAGCAAAATTGATCACTTGCCCCGACGCCTTTGTATACATTTCAAGGATCTCCATAATTTTCCTTGCATCAGCTCTCCTAGCTTTCCCAAAAATGATAAGAGTCATCGGCAGAGAGGAGATGGCTTACCTTTGGTGCTCCGCGAGCAACTACAATCCCTGCTAACCTTCCAAAAACCTCCGCTTGCTTAAGTAATGCAGTAAGTCCCTCCGCACATGGAAGAAATAAGTAAGGTGAAATAGGGCAACCTTTGCGAAGCCCCTGACTTGGCCGAATCAAACAGCGAGGTTCATTGCCCATCATAAAGGAAAGATTAGCTGAGAAAACACATTTCATGATCAACCCTCAAAAACGTTGCCCAAACCCAACTTTCACCATCATCCCTTCAAGGAAAGGGCACTCAATTCTATCATAGGCCTTACTCATATCAAGTTTTAACCCCATGAAGCCCACATTACCACTAACCTTACATCGGATTGAATGGAGGACCTCAAAAGCCACAAGCACATTGTCAGTAATTAGCTGACCTGGGATGAAAGCACTTTGTTCTTGAGAGATAACCAATGGCAGAACACATTTCAATCGATTAGCCAATGCCTTGGATATAACCTTGTAAGAGACATTACAAAGGCTTATCGGTCGATAATCTAAAACCCTCCTCGGTTCCTTAATCTTCGGGATAAGAACAACATTAGTCGCATTCATGTTTTGGAAAGAGACATTATCATTGAGAACCCACAAGCACATATTAGTCAAGTTATCTCCTAAAATATCCCAATTCTTTTGATAAAACGTCGCATGGAATCCATCCGGTCCCGGGGCTTTAGTAGACCCCATAGCAAAGAGAGCTTGATGGATCTCCTTCCTTGTGAAAAGCTCCTCCAACATAGAACACATTTCAGGAGATAACCAAGAGGTCACTGCTTGTGTTACGGCCTCTATATCCAAATAATTCAGCAAGGACGACGTGAAGATCTCAGCAAAATAGTTTTTGATCTCCTCAACAACCTCATGGTCACTCGTCACCCATCTCCCAGCACTCTTCTCAATACCTTTAATTTCATTTTTCTTCTTTCTTTGAGTGAAAAAAATTATTATCCTTATCACCACCCCTTAACCATTCAACTCGAGACCGTTGACGCCAGTAGTATTCTTCCAGCGCTAAAAGCCTATCCTGCTCTACCAGTAGTTCCCAAAGCTGACTTCAATTATAGCCCAAAGCAGATGCATTCTGTATCCTCTCAATTTCCTCATGTAAATCACGAACTTGCCGTGTGATGCGTCCAAATTTCACGCGGCTCCACCCACTTAAGTCTCGACCGCAATTCCGTAGCTTCCTACCAAAACCATCACAGTCCCCAATCCTTCTCAAAGCACCCCATGAGGTCCTCAAGGTTTCCTTAAAGTTCTCATTAGTCATCTAGAAATGTTCAAAACAGAAACACTTCCTTTTCTTGGGCCCCCTCCCAACCCTACTTCTATCCCGAGCCAACTCTAACCACAACGCTCTATGATCACTGTCGTAGTAATCCATATTATGAGTACCATAGTGTGGGAAGAGATTAATCCATTCATCACACCCCAAAGCCCGATCAAATCTTTTACGTATATGAGCACCCCAAAAAATGGTTTTTTCTGATTGCATTGCATCCTCCAATGTGTCTTTTCACGGGACAGCATGCCATGCACATTTTTGTCTTTTTGTCAATTAAAAATGGGCTTTGGCATGGCCCGTTATTATGCTTTGAAAAGGTATCAAATATAAGAATGGAAAATAGTAGAAAATAGGCCAATATGAAAAGCTTAAGAAAGTATATAGGCTAATTTTTAGTTATAGAAATTAATAGGCCATAACTTGTCAAGTTATGGTTCATAACCAGATAAGTTATAGATAAACTTGTCAAGTTATGGTTCATAGTTAGACAAGTTATGGATAATTATGGACAATAACTTGTCAAGTTATGATTCATAACTAGACAAGTTATGGACGAAAATAGTAATTTGGCCTATTTATTAATTTATGTAAACTATTGGCCTATTAATTTTAATTCATCTCAAATATTGGCATATTTCCTTCTTTCTCCCTATAAGAAATTACATTTGCAGCCACAAACTTTATTAATACGCCCTATTAAACTGTTATATTTAATACTGCAATTTTATTCTACAATAAAATTACAATAAAACAATATAGGAATATACGCACTTTTTTTATGTGGGAGAACACATTTACATTGCATATATGTTTTTAATAAAATTACATTACTTTCCTTACAAAAAAATAAAAGAGTAATGCTAGGGATACTGACAACTCACAAAAATAGAGTTATTTAGCATACTTTTAGGCTTAATATTTGTTTATATTCTCAGGGTAATATGCCTTTGTGTTAGTATTTTGAATAGCATTTATTAATCTTTGTCCATGTGGCAGAAAGTTGTTATTTATGGGAAATCTTGCTATATTTTGAAGTTATTTCTCAATTCAAATCATTGCATTGACCCTGGGAACTTAGTGCAGGTTGTCCAAAGGAAGTGCTGACATAGGCTTTTAGTGAGAAGAGCGCGATGGAAAACGCAAAGGCTGAAATGCCCCCAATGCCATAGCACTGCTGCAGCAAAGTCGCAGCAAAAGCTGGAGCAGCAAAAATTAGCAAGCTGGCACAGTTTGTCCTTTAGCGCTGGTAATGGTCCAAGCACTGACGCTATCAAGTCTAGACAGCTGTAAGAGCACCAGGAGGGGGGACCATCAATCCTGACTCTCATGCAGACACTTGTCACTAAGGCACCTCAACCTGCCCTAGTATATAAAGGAAAAGAAGAGTATAGTACAGGCAGCCAGAAAAAGAGGCAAGAAAGCAGTAGAGGCGCACAGAATTCCTGTACGAGCTGAAAACGGAGAAAAAAGAGAGTACATGGGATTTTGGACGCTGGAGCTGGAAGAAGAGAGTACAACACAGATACACAGCGGTTTTTTACCTTAGATTTTAGCTTAGTTGTTTTCTCCTTCTCTTTGTATTTACTTTCCGAGACCTTATGGATCTGTCATTTGTTATTAATTCTGATTTTGTTGAACTAAACATGAGCTAAATTCCTTAGCTAGGATTATTGATGGAACCAAAGTTGCAATGAAGATCTATTTGCTATTTTGATTGATTGTGTAATTTTCATCTGGTTTATTCAAGTGTATTTATTGTTTACTTTCTATTAAGTGACAGGCCATCATTTAGTAAGAAAATACAAACTTAAACTAATTCTGGAAAGGTTGGTTTAGTTAGATCTAGCTTGGATAATATAAGAGATAGTATAGGAATATATTATTATCTTGTACAACCCATTAAAATTGATGTTTAACGTCAGGTTTGTAAACTAAAACACATAGGAATATGTTGGTTTGGTTTAAGGAACTACAAGCATAAATTTGTCGAAAGATGATTATGTAGGATTTTAGGTTGACTAGATGAACCTTGCTACAGCAATCGTATAGCAAAATGTGGTCAGAGTTGCAACCGAGGGGAAATCAATAATCCTAGCCTTCATCCATCATTAAACCACAGCTCTGAGCTTAGATCCTGTTGACTTTTACCTCTTGTCTACATTTAAATTACAGTCTTTGATCTTATACATTGTTTTCACTTAATTAATATCAATTTGGTATTCAAACTATTCTCAATCACATTGACAAAACTGGTTTTTGTAATAAAATTCCTCATTAACTCAGTCCCTGTGGAGACGATACTTTACTCATTACTATATTACTTGTTCGATTGCGTGCGCTTGCGTGGAGTCATTTTATGCATAGGTTTTTGGCGAATAGATACCAACTCAAATCCCAACTTTTTTATACTACCTAATGTGATATGTGAGTTTTCATCTTTTGCTAGATGTAATCTTTTATTATTAATTAGCGTGATAATATTTTAAACATCCATTAATGTTAAAATTACAACTCACATGTCACATCAGTTAATATACAAAATTTAGAATTTGAGTTGGTGTCATTTTGCTAACATAGCCCTACGTTTAAGAATCTTTTGAGGGAAATATGTTGTTTAAATAAAAATACCTATGACCCTAATTTCTTATGAACCCTAAATTTATATAAATAAAATTCTCTATCAAGAAATAGTTGAAACATTAATTGAGATTAGAAAGAAAAAATGTCTCTTATGGAATTAATGGAAGCTAAAGCAAGTATTTTTGCTTTTTTTTTTCCTTATGTAGTACTTTTTGTTTTCTCGATCACTTTATGTTTTCCATCTGGTCTTCCAAGCAGATTAAACGAAATTCAAGCTGCAATTTTGAGACAATCCCTAAATCATTGAGGTTTCTTGGTTTTGTAATGGATTTTTAGCATACCCACCTATTCAATTGGTTATCTTTTGTGCTTTACAATTACTGGTTATGTTAAGATTGATGAAGTTCAGATCATCTAGCTACTAATTCTTAATGTGCAGGCTTGCAACGTTTTGTTTCTTTTCCTTTGAAAAGTTTGTTTTTATTAGTTTTGTTCGTTTTGCAAAGTTTTGATATAAATTAGAATAATTTTGTACCTTAAAAACTTGAGTTAATTCCATAAAAGCTTTATGAGATTTACCTTCAATCCCACTAAAAAAGAAAAAGTGTGACTTGTGAAAAATATTCATAGAAGGATAGATTTTAAGTATTGGGGGGGGGGGGGGGGGGGGGGAGGGGAGGGGATAAGGACGAATATAATCAAGTACTGTTACAGCACGCAAAAACAATACGTACAAAGTGAATGACGATAGATACTATATATTTACAAAATACATTTTTGGGTGTATACAATATCAGCTAAAATTTTGGCATTTTGGCACACGAATTTACCGTTACATTGAAGATGCTCTTAAGAAGAATGCTTACGGCAGTCTCTTGAGATGGGATACCATCAGAGAGGAAAAACATCCCAAGTTAGAGCCTACAAAACAAGCACCTCGAATCTCAAATGATCTACTCTTTCTATCTTTTATAGACGAGAAATACCTCATTAAAATCCAGTTCCTTTAGTAAAATAACAAAGGAAAAACCTAATAGATCAGAGAAAAAGAGTGCATGAACTAGTATGGGTCTTTACAGGATGAACGATGACAAAAATGATCATGAAGAAACAAATCTATTATGACCAAAAATTTAAATAATAATAGAGCTTTGTGAGAGAAGTATTAATGGGAAATTAATTTTTAAATTTAAATTCTTTATGAAAAAAAAAAGACTGCAACATAATTAAAATCATGAATTTAAATATATTTGTCAAACGGGCTCTTAGTCGCTACTCGCTAGAACTTTCGCATCTTGACCGATCAAATAAGAGCAAATATTCGAAGAGGTCCACCAGTACTAAAGATCCCAATCCAAAGGGACCTATAAATACCCCATGTCCCCCAACAATTTTCCTCACCTAAAAACTCACATCCTCTCTCAATTTCTATCAATTTCTCTCAAATCTCTCTTAATCTCTCTCAAATATCTCTTAATCTCGCTCAAATCTCTCTCAATGCGCTCTCGATCTCTCTTATTTTTCATAATGGATTCTTCAGGTTATGGTGATGATATTCCCAATAATGCTCAATTCAACATTGTAGAAGTGCCATTTCCTATTAATGTTTTTCAAATGCAGAAATCACAAATTAACAAGAGTTCGCACCATGTAAGAGGAGTCAGATTCAGAACATAAAAGTCCAAGCCAAAACGATTGGCTTGCAAAACAACATGAATGAAGCTCCCATTATTTCAGTCTTGTAAGCATAGAGAATACCTAAAAGATAAGCAAAGAAAGCTTTTGATGAAACTTCTATAAGTTAAAAAGTTGTGCCAGCGCAGCCAGCGTTACCAGCGGCACCAAGAGCCACACGAGAAGGATTCTAATTAACATGTATATGATTTTCGATGCCTTGGAAGCACAACCCTGTAGATCGAAACGTCTTTTCAGGATTTTCTACTAAGAAATTATGCCACTCGAATATTGATCTGTTTATTTTCAAAAATGAATTTCTCTTGCATAACATAACCGGTAATACTAATTCTATATTTAATTAGCATATTACAGTGTCGAAATATTGAATTTAGTACATCATTTTATGTTTTGCTCTAATGATATACATACACTAGAGTGTGAAGGAATTTTCTTTTTTTCCGCTGATTTGATGAGTAAGAAAAATTGTGTTCGAAAGAATGCAGGCTAGTAGAGATCTTAATTATAGACATTTAGTGGGAGAAAAAATATGTATAGTATATGAAAATGTGTTGTAATGGAGCAACTCCAACCATACTAGTCATTTCACGTTTTTAATCAAAATGGCTAACGATTTAGCTTTTTCTTTCTTTTTCTTTTTTTTACTTTTCTCTACTCCAACTATTAGCAAAGTGGTTAGTCATTAGAGAATGCCTCCCACACTAGCTAAATATAGCTACCATGGAGAGACTAGCCATTTCATTTTTTGTCTTATTTTATTCTTTAAACTGTAATAAGTATAAAGATTCTTTTGTAATAGCACCCATGATAGCGTTTTGGCGCCCATGATTTTTGCACAACTAGTGCCGCAGCGCTAGGAACTCAGCGTCGTGGCACTACGATGCAAGAAAAGACACGTTTTGAAGGCCAACCATGAGAAAACTTACCCGTTTTGACCATAATGCTCCAAAACATATAAATAGATTATTCTACGGCAATTAAAGGGACTTTTGGACTAGAGAGTGATAGCTGACTTTTGAGAGGAGATTCAAGAAGAGAAAGGAGAATTGAGTACAGAGAAGAGGAACGGCCAAAATTTGGAGATGGAGACGCTTCAATTCAACGCCAAACTAGTTCTTTTCTTTCCTTTCCATTGATTAAGACTTTGTTTAGGAATTTATTTTGTTTAGAGATGAACTAATTTCTTTTTCTAGGGCTACGATGTAGCCGGATTATGAATGTTCAGATTCTCAATCTTCTTTTTAAGTAATTGATGTTTAATCCATATATGCTGAGTATTTTAATTTATTCTTAATGCTTGTGATTGCCTGGCCAACTATTACATGATTTTGTATTTGATTTGAGACTGAGAAGTGATAATTAAATAAGCTCTTAAATGAAATACCATGAGTTATTTATAGGATAGAGATATCTATGATGCTTGTGCAGTTCTTTTAAATTTCTTGCACTTAATGATTTTCAATAGGTATAGAAGTTTAACAGAGATGTAGAGTTTGCTTGTTGGATTAAAGTTATTGTTGCTTGAGAAAGAATTGTTGGGAATAGTGTCCTGAAAGCATGAGATGTAAAAGAATATTTATTATTTATTTAATAAAATAGTTTATTCATCATTTTATGTGCATATATTTATGAATATTTTATGAATATCAAATAAAATTCCTTGATTATTTATGTAACCTTAAACATGGTATATAAGTGTTATATACGAGAGGATAATGTTTAAGGATAATAATCAAAAGTAATTGTTCATAATGAATTTAATTAAAGTTCAGAATCTTTAATTAAAATATTATTAATACATGTCATTCCCATTTAGAATGGAAAGGTGTTATCCACACTGTTAATATGGCGAGATATGAATGAGTGTATTTCGCATAATGAGATTATGTGGAACGTGGACGCAGACACTATATGAATTTCTAATAATTTTCGTTAAGCATAGAAATTCTAATTGAGTCTACCGATGGTCATATATAGAATGATCTTAATCCTGAGTTCTTAACAAACTCCTATTTATGGATTTATGTCTTTTGATTTACTCGGTACGGATTCCGAGACCCTGAATCCTATTCCTTGTATTTTGGAGACATAATGAAATAGGTAGCTGGGAATGTTATTATACGAGATGGAATCCATTCCTTCTTGAGAGAGAAGCAGATAAATAATTCTCTTGAGTGTTGATTCGGTACTTGGATTAGTAAGAGCGCTCTGGTTCATGAATGTGTTTTATGAATCACTATCCATTAGAGAATCAATGGTACTCAAGGATAAAGATGTAATTAGAGAGGTTAACGGATTCTACCTGACTCTAATTATGAATTATTTATGGAGGATCGATCTATATGCAATGACTATATCAAATGGACACTTCACAGTTTAGAAGTAATTAATGTCTATAATTCCGAGAGTGCAATTCCAAGTTTATAGTGGAGTAACTATTAGAATTAATAGAATTAATTAATTAATTAAAGTGTTTAATTAATTATTAATTTTATTGGAGCTCAGAATTATAGGTCCATTAGTCCCCGCGTCGTCCTTGTAATTCTACCAGACACAAAGGGCAAAATGGGAATTTTAGAATTACAGAATTCTAAAATTAAATACTCGAAGAATAATTAATTGAGAATTAATTATTATTTAAATAATGAGATTATTTAAATTTGAATTTGAACATATCTAGATTTATCCATTTAAACTTATTTGATAAGTTGTTTAATTTAGAATTCAAATTAATTTAAGTTTGACTTAAATTTGAATTTGAATCTGAATTAAAATTGGACTATTGGATAAAGGATAAAATCTCTTCCTTCCCTATCTGATTTAGGCGCCACACACACAGGGATAAATCCCTAGGGTGGCCGGCCATCAAAGAGATAAGGGGAAGGGATTTTTTGTTCCAAATTCAAAATTGGAGATAAGGATTTGATTCTATTTTGAAGTTTGACTTCTACTCTTTAAATATGAGATAGATAGAAAATTGTAAAACAATTTTTGACATATTTTCAGCCCTAAAGAAAGGTGTGGCCAAAATTCTCATATAGGGAAAAAGAGTGAAAAATATTTTTCTCCAAAAATTCCACATCGTGCATGCGTTGGTGTTTGTGGAAATTCGAGTATTTCAGAAACCTGTTTTGTCTCACGTGTGCCCACACACACGTCTACGTAGAATCAAGGAATTGACGTGGAAGACTTTGGTGTTCTAAACACAAAGCTTGGAGCAAGGACTGTTCGTGGTCAAAGAAATTCAAGTTATCATCCGAGTCGGCTACCAGGTATTTTTCGGTTGAACCTTGAATGATATAAATTAATGAGATTAATTTATTCGTGCATAAATTAATATAATATATAGAGTATCTCAAAAGTTTTATCAAAATTTTTGTTATACACGATCCGCCTTTCCGCTGCGTTTTCGCCACTGAATTCGATTCGGCAACCAACAAGAATAATAATTGCTTTAGAGAAATTACTGTCAGTATAGGATTGAATGTTAATTTTCTTAAATTATGGGAATTTGAACAAGATTAATTTAGCTGAAATCGGAAACCCTAGAGTCTTAATCTATTGAATTTTATTCCACTGCTTAGCATTGTTTGATTTATTTAATCGTTTTAGTTTTACTTTACTTAATTTTTTAACCTTTCTTTTCGATTATTCAAATAAAATTGGGGTTAATATAATTTTGGTAATTAGTAAACAACAATCCTTGTGGGACGATACTCTTATTCACTATTATATTACTTGATTGCGATAGTGTATACTTGCGTTACGATTTTTCACAACAAGTTTTTGGTGCCGTTGCCGGGGATTGTTTTGTTTTTACTAATATTGATACCAAATAACTCTAATTTTACTTTGGATTTTATTTTGTTATTTATTTTATTGTTCTTGTTTTATGCTCTACAGGAATTTACTCTACGTGCATGTGAAAGTTTGGGAGCAGTATTTTTCTTCCTCGTGATTCAGAAATTGAGCATACTTGTCGAAGAAATAGAAAAGAGAGGAGAGAAACTATCATTCATTCACAAGAAACTATGGTTGATCCTGAAGGGGCAATAAATGAGAACAATAACAACAACATACCACTGAACAATCCACCAGTGGTTAATCAGCCAATGGCTTTGTGAGATTATGCATTGCCACCAACCGGTGTTCAATCAGTGATTAGGAGGCCTGCTATTCAGGCAAATAATTTTGAATTTAAGTCGGTGATGTCACAGATGATTCAAGTGATCCAATTTAATGGTTTACTGAATGAAGATCCTAATGCTCACATCCTAAATTTTCTGGAGATTTACGATACTGTCAAATACATTAGAGTTAATGATGAAGCTCTTCATCTTCGTTTGTTTCCTTTCTCTTTGAGAGATAGAGCATATAGCACTTTTGTGCTACCATGGAGCGCCTTGGCATTGCCTCCAGAAAGAAGAAAAAAAAAACACCTTGCAACTTCTACACCTCCTCTTGCACCCACTGAAGACACTGGCTGAAAACTACTCAGGGAAGTCCTCTACACTCCCTTGTTTTACCTTTCCATTGAGGACAATGTCAGTTTTAAGTTTGGGGGAGTTAACTAGCTTATTTTATGTTATTTTATTTAGTTTATTAAAAAAAAAAGCTTTGGTTCAGCTTGTTTCTCTCCGGCCGACGATGAGACAACATTCAACTTAACTATGGCTTCTAAGAGACAATGAATAATTTGATTATTTGTGTGCTTGACTTGTTTGTTGGTTTTGCTTTACTTATGATTTTCCTGCATTGTTGAGCACATAACTAAGAGCACTTGGCCATTTTTTGAATTTAGAGAAAATTGATGTGAATTTTGTGTTTCTTAAGATCTCACCGGACTCTAGAACTTGTTTGATTATCACTCGAGGTGAAATCCCAGGCAATTTATCACTAAGGAAATGATTTAGGCCATTTTTGGATCGTTTGAGCCGTTTGAGCTTACCATGTTATAATAATATCCCTAGTCACCTCTTTTAGCCAGATTAAATTTTTCTTTGTCATCCACATTATTAGCTTAGCCTTTAAATAAATCCTATCATTCACCCTTTCCCTTGAGCTTGTTGATTATTCTTGGATGCACGTTGAGTTGTGCTTGGAATTGGGAAGTGTATTGATATTTTCTATAATTTGTTTGATGTCTCTAATGAAATTATGTATTTATCGTATTATTCCAAAAAAATGAAAAAAAAAACAAAAAAAAAAAAGAGAGAGAGAAAGAAATAAAGAGTGGAGACAAGAATGTTCATGGCAAATGGTCGATGTATTGGGATTTTAAATTAGAAGTTCTACAAGAGGATCCTAAAGTAATTGATGAGTTTAGGTAATTTAGAGACTCATTGATATCCTTTTATCCTACCTTAATCCCTAGCCATTCAATTCAATCTTAATAAAGTCCTATTGATCCTTGGTGGTTTGTTGACCGACATTAATAGAGAGTGATAAGAAAAGCAAGCCTATGGAGTTCAAAAACAAATCTCTTGAATTAGAGATCTACCTTGATTCACTTAATTGCATAAACCCATCTGAGTTGCATGTGGGTATGTGTAATTGATAATTCACACACACACATAAGAAGTCTTAGGTGGGGGTGAGATTAGCATTCGAGTTTAAATTCTAAACTTTCAAAAAGTTTAACGTCTTTCTTGAGCTATAACTTATGTGAGATCCCTGAGGCATTTTTGTGAAACAACACTGAATCAATACTCAAGCAAGGTTTCATTTATTTATGTTTTGTATTACTCGTGTTTTTACCTTTTTGTTTTTTTTAGTTTTCTTTCTTTCATTTTTGTTTTGTTCGAGGACTAGCAAAATACTAAGTTTGGGGGTATTTGATGAGTGAATTTTACTCACTCTTTTAGTATCATTTTACACTTAATATCTTATTGGTTTTCGAGATTTTTGTTAGTTTTTGTGTGTGTTTTTGTTTTTTGTTCGAAGGTTAGGTGAAAGTCTATGATTTGAAAGCTTTTGGACATCTTTTGGTGAAAAGAGATAGGAAACACAGCGCTTAGGCGCCAATTTGTAGCGTTATGGCGCTGTGTTTTATGGAACTAGTACATTTGGACAGAAGGGGTAGCGTTTTGGCACCCATGATAGCGTTGTGGCGCCCATGATTTTTACACAGCCAGTGCCGCAGTGCTAGGAACTCAGCGTCGCAGCACTACGACGAGAGAAAAGACGCGTTTTAAAGGCCAGTCATGAGAAAACTTACTTGTTTTGACCCTAATGCTCCAAAACATATAAATAGATTATTCTAGGGCAATTAAAGGGACTTTTGGACTGGAGAGTGATGGCTGACTTTTGAGAGGAGATTCAAGAAGAGAAAGGAGAATTGAGTACAAAGAAGAAGAATGGCAAAAATCTGGAGATAGATATGCTTCACTTCAACTCCAAACTAGTTCTTTTCTTTCCTTTCCAATGATTAAGACTTTGTTTAGGAATTTATTTTGTTTAGAGATGAACTAATTTCTTTTTCTAGGGCTACGATGTAGCCGGATTATGAATGTTCCGATTCTCAATCTTCTTTTTAAGTAATTGATGTTTAATCCATATATGCTGAGTATTTTAATTTATTCTTAATGTTTGTGATTTTCTAGCCAACTATAACATGATTTTGTATTTGACTTGAGATTGAGAGGTGATAATTAAATAAGCTCTTAATTGAAATACCATGAGTTGCTCATAGGATAGAGATATCTATGATACTTGTATAGTTCTTTTCTTTTGAATTTCTTGCACTTAATGATTTTCAACAGGTTTAGAAGTTTGATAGAGGTGTAGAGTTTGCTTGTTGGATTAAAATTATTGTTGCTTGAGAAAGAATAATAATTGCTTTAGAGAAATTACTGTCAGTATAGGATTGAATGTTAATTTTCTTGAATTATGGGAATTTGAACAGGATTAATTTAGGTGAAATCGGAAACCCTAGAGTCTTAATCTATTGAATTTTATTCCACTGCTTAGCGTTGTTTGATTTATTTAATCATTTTAGTTTTACTTTACTTAATTTTATAAACTCTCTTTTCGATTATTCAAATAAATTAGGGTTGATATAATTTCAGTAATTAGTAAACAACAATCCTTGTGGGACGATACTCTTATTTACTATTATATTACTTGATTGCGATAGCGTATACTTGTGTTACGATTTTTCACAACAACATCCCAACTAGATCGGAAAATGATCAACAAATTTCATTTCAATACTACTTGATTCTACACTATCAATATGTTTAGCTCTAGGGACTAGT
Source organism: Morus indica (assembly GCA_029231665.1). Classification (NCBI taxonomy): domain Eukaryota; kingdom Viridiplantae; phylum Streptophyta; class Magnoliopsida; order Rosales; family Moraceae; genus Morus; species Morus indica. Next base: position 213,120 of record JACAGA010000090.1, read on the forward strand.
GAATTTTTTTTTTTTTTTTTATAAATGTTTTTCACAATTAACAACTTAAAATTTAATTTTGAAAATCAGTGAATGCTCATATGACAGCTTATAACTAAACATAGATTGAATATAGCAAGAAAATCTTTTAATAAGAATAAGAGAAGTAAAAAGTGAGAGGGCAGAAAACTAATCAAATAGTATTGCCTAGAATTTAAAAAAAAAAAAAAAAAAAAACCCAAAGATAAATAATCTAAATGAATTAAATTGGAGTATGTTCAATAAAAAATATTTGTTTAGAGCGCGTAAATCAACGTGTAGAGACACGTGAACTTCAGAAAACCAAAAAATATATAACGCAAACACAGAGAGAGAGAGAGAGAGAGAGAGAGAGAGAGAGAGAGAGAGAGAGAGAGAGAGAGAGAGAGAGAGAGAGAGCCCATGCATGTGCTAGCATGTGCTAACATGGATACGTATGAACCCAACATGGATTCGTGGGTCATAGCATGTGCTAAAATTCTTCGTAAATGTAACTTTATATATTGCAAATGCTATAAGTTAATAATTGCATTCCTCTCATTGTTCGAGTTTTATGAAACGTTCATAGTTTGATACGTAGCATCAGAGATTGCTCTGCTGTCAAGCAAATATGAAGAAGTTTAACTACTAATAAATAAGTCGTTGAAATCATCGGTTCTAGTTCGATGGGATTATAGTCAAATTTTTAAAGCGTGCATGCACATTGAATTGCCTGCGGGTCAATTACTCCGTCCTCTCAATTGACTACAATAATATTCAGCCCGCGGAAGATCATCGCTCTAGATTGAATAACAAGCGATAAGCTTGTGTGATCTTTTTCAATTTTTTTTTTTCTTTTTCTAATTTGATTTTGGACACATCTCTGCATTATCTTTTCTATATATACTTTGGTCTCATTCATTTTACCGATTCAAGTTTAGAATTTAAATTTTACTACGGTAAAAAACTCTAAAAAATAATCACATTTAACTTAATTAAGTAGTTATAGGCAATATATGTGAACATGTTGACAGCTGTATTTTGGTAGTTATACTTTTTTCGGGAACAAATAAAATATAATTTATATTAGGCCCTTTAATATTTTTTAGGGTTTATGACCGTGCGTTTGTATGGAATTTTCATAATTAAGGAGTACTGAAAGTTAGACTAGACCATAAGCGTCCTTTTTACACATTTACTGGAGCAAAACTCTATAGTTAACTTTTCCTTTGAGAAAAATAAACACTTAAAAAATATTAAAGGTCCTACAATTAATCAGAAATAAATATTTTATGACGATGCAAAAATTGATATTCATTTTTCTTATTCTTTATTTTGTGTGGGCTTGATTAACTGATTTTCGTTGTTGATTTTGTAAGGAAAAAAAGACTAGAAAGGAAATTAATTAGAAAATTACTCTTCCCTCTTCTTACTCTTTGGACCATAAGATTTATCCAAGTATCTAGTGGCCGTGTTTGTTTAGAGCCAATATGAAAAGGTTTTAATGTATCTATTGATCATGATTTGTCAAAACAATTCATATTCTACATTATTATGCAAATAATTGGGTGGAATAAATAAATATATACAGAAAATTACATGATTTGTCAGTACAAACTTATTACTTATATCATTTTAAATAATCCAGTGTTAAGGTGGCCTTTTATTTATGGACATCGTTTGTTTTGCTTAGACTTTATATATTAATGCTTTATAATGCAAATCGCAGTTGCATGTTTGCGATGTCTCTTTGTGAGTGGTGGCCGTTTAATTGAACCGTTGGCAGTTCTTGGTCCGATTAGGTGAGAAAACATGCAAGTGATTAGCGACACAAGAGTCATTTTTGTTGTCGGACTGCTTGAGTTTGAGCAGCTGCCCGAGTGACATTTCGAGCCGCGAACGGATTCATTACTGATCTATTTTTATTATTATCATGAAATGTTATCCTCTCGTATATAACATGCACATAAAATAATGGACAACAACTCTAATTCCATAAATAATAAACATCTAATTATTTCATTTTTTAAGGACATTATTCCTAATATTTAAGGCATTTATCTCATAGCTCATAGGTATTTTTAAACATGCTAATCAGACATTACGTAATAGAATGTATCCTATTGATGTCTATAATGACATTCTACTAACAACGTATTTTTAAACATGCTAATCAGACATTCCGTTGTAGATCTCAAACTTGCACTTTCTTATGTGTATGCTTAGCTTTGGTATAGTCCATAATTAAATGAACTATTTACTATTGGATTTTTTTTTTCTGAATATAACAGAATCTCATGTGAAGCTTTAGGAGGGAAAAAAAAAAAAAAAAAAAAAAAAAAGAAAAAAAAAGAGCTTCAAGAGCGCTATTGAAGATCTGTCACTAAAATGTCCAATATATGCACTCCGCCAAAGTATTCCCAAAGTTTTCAAACATTTTTTTAGACAAATTGGTGCTCGTGTGATATTTATATCTACACCAACTTGAAGGGGAGGGCTGAGATTTTCGGAGATTGGTTGACAATAATTCTTGTCATTACCAATATTTTGTGATTATTTCCATTTGTAGAGCTTGAATAGCTGTACATTAGGTGTGAGGAATCAATTTGCTTGATATAACTTTAGGTTTCTTGATTGTTTGATGAATATACTCCTTTCTATATACATTTGTACAGAAACATTGCAAATATTAATGAATGAATGAGTGATTGTTTTATCTTTATTTTTTTCTTATTTCTTTCTTTTTATTGTATCTGTATAGTTGTAATGAACTTGCAGTAGACATACTACATTAAATCTCGTCTTATTCTCTTTTATCAAAAATATTGATTCCTGTTAACTTGCAGTAGACATACTACTTATTCTCAGTGCAGTTAATTTTAAATGGGCAACAGATTCAAAACCAATCGTAAACTCTATCAGGAAATCAATTGGATATCGACACCATGCATAATTATGCCAATATCTAAACCGATCTTGGTCAATTCCATGAGTTTTGGGTGGGTCGTATTCTAAAAAATACAAGTCAACCCTTTCCTTGTTCAGATTTTTTATCATGTATCAGTTTTTTTTTTTAATGCAAAACAACATTTCATTAATAACAAAGTGTAAAACTTACAAAATATTAAACACAGAAAACTTAATAGATCCGCTGGCATCCGATGGTGGACACAATTTACTGGGCACTTCTGTAGGCTTTTTTAATTTTCCATCTACAGTTAGTTGTAGATCTAAGTAAAGACCGGTCTAAGTCAACCTTGTCAAAACGGAAGATCTGAGTAAAGTATATAAAAGATGAAAACAACACAAAACCCACTCAAATCTAGAGATTGGTGGGGGAAAACAACCAAGACCAACAAACAAAGCCCAGACAAAGTTAGAATTTGGTGGGGAACACAACAAAAATAACCAAAATCCGAACAAATCTAGAGATTGATGTGGGGGAGGAGAGGGGAACAAACACCAACACTAACAGAATGATACCTTTATTCTACCTATGACTATAAAAAGCGAAGAAAACACCAATACGGACTCTACCATCATGTAGATTGGTTGACTTAAAGAGTATGGGTGTATTTTGAGGGCCGGCAAACCAAAAATGTGCTTTCATTAGTTGGCTGGACTATTCTTCTTCTTTCATACTCTCTCTTTCTCTCTGTAACTCTCAGTTATTTTTTTGCTTTTTTTTTATATCAGTTCTTATAATATTTCGTTAATATTTTTGAGTCAAGTATTTTCTTAATATATTATATATCACGTGCCCCATCTTACTTTCCAGTACATACTCTACTAATTTAAAGTATTTAAAATTGTTTATAAGAAATAATTCAATAGACGGGTTATACTAAGTCATCATGCTTATAGTACACTCGCCCAATAAAAATTCTACATTTAAATATATTGTGCATTTAACTCTTTGTAATTATATTCCTCTCTTAATATGTTTTACATTAATATCGGCCTATTCAAGGTCATTATGAACAGTTGAACTAAATGATTAATGTTAATTAATCTTTCATGCTTTATTCTTATATGCATTATTCTTAAATTTATCTGCATGCTTTATTTATTTTCTTTCATACTTCAACAATCGTTAAAAGCATCGGTTTAGATGACAATTTTTCTGATATTGTCGTCTAACAGCAATATGAATTCCCGAAACATGGAAGTCTTCCTTGTTGCGTTTTTGCTTGGAGCTTAGATTACGGTTTTAGGAAAAATCGTCATCTATCATTAGTCGTTAAATCAGCTTTTTGTAGCAGTTTTTAAAAGTAGAATTGGCAATCCGAGTAGTAACACGACTCAAAACCTACACGAAGTTAGCGTGAGCTTACTATAAATAGGTTTGGGTCATAATCGGATTAACACGATTAACACGATTAATTAATAAGTGGGTTAGGTTAGGGTTGACCTCCTAACACAAAGTGACACGCATTGATACGATTATCTATATATGTCATCTGTATTCTAATGATATGTGATATAGCATAAAAGTTTATATGACATTAAATACAAATAATGTGAATTTTAATATTTGTAGGTAAAATTCATTTAATTTTCTTACAGGAAAAGATAAATTGACTAATAAACATATTAAACATGCCTTTACCATATTAAATAAGTCATTATTATATTAGTTATTTATTCTATATATTAATTTAAATGGGTTGTACGAGTTGGCACGATTAGCACGTTTAATAAATTAGTCGTGTTTAGGTTGATGTTTTCGGACATGATTAATAAACGGGTTGACACGTCACGAACACGACCCACTAACACAAATTGTCATAATTATCTAAAACTTAAGGCCTCGTTCATTTCACTGATTCAAATTTTTAATTCTAGTTTTACTACAGTTAAAAGCTCTCACAAAAAAATACATTTAACTTTGTTGCTACAGTTTAAAGCTCTCATATAAAGTCTTATCTCAGCTCGAATTAAAAATTCGAATCAGCAAACTGAACGAGGTCTAAATATACTTGTTTATATTATTATCAAAAAAGACAATATTTTTAGATATTTTGATATGATAGGACGTATTAAAATGATTTTTATCCCAAAATATATAGAGACAAGTTGCGAACTCATCGTGGCTAAATTCAATGATTGTGTAAAATTGACAGTCTCGTGTTAAAAGTCAGCCTCCTCATCCACATTTTTTATTATAAAATGTAAATCAGTTGTTTAAACATTCAGTCAATATATTTTTACTCAAGTATTTCGTTAATATAATACATACCACATGCCCCGCCTTACTTTCAGGCAGACACGCCACTAAATTCGTCAATCGAACAGTCCATATTTCATCAAATGTTAAACATCATGTGAGGATATAGATCACCACTTTAATAACCGAAGGACTTAATTAAGACCAACCCCGTAAATTATAATCCTATAAATTTGATGCACTTCCAGCATTTGTTGTCCACAGTTTTCACTCTCTTTTTTCACCCATTTTCCTTGTTGATTGGACCTCTCAGTTTTTTGCAACTCTTCGTTTAAAGTGCCATCTTTTGTCCCTCAATGTTGCAAGGCCACCCTTCATAACAATAGGCCGATACCAATATCAAGTCTAAAAAAATTCTCTACCAATAAATTAATTGATCATACCAATGGGGCTCCATCGGAAAAGCAGCAAGTCCACAGAGACATTATATGGCCAACATAAGCTCAATTCCATCCAGGTATATATACTTTTATTTATTTATTTATAGTAATCATGCAAAGTCTTTGAATATTAGTGTCATATATCCTTATTCATCGGTTGTTATTGCTAATCTAATTAATTGCTCTTGTGATTGGATAATTACCCTTGTGTTAGTTGCTCCAATATTTGGTTTTGCTATTCAATTTGTAAAGTGATCAAATAAATTGTGATAGACACGTGCTCAAGTTGAATCTGCTGGCTCCGATTCAGTGCTTGTCCACATATATCGTTGTGGATCCGGTTTCAAAAAATTTCAACGGCCCTATGCAATTATACCAGCAAGTATATCGGTCATGTAAGTAAACTTTATTTTTTTTTTTTTTTGTTTCTAAATTTGGAACGGGAAATTTTGATTTTGAATTTTGAATTTTAATTTTATTTCAAGTATATCGTTGTTTCTTATGGTAGGGTCAAGTGTCGATTTACTGTTAGATTATACATACAACTACTATATTTATCTTTCTCTCAAACTCAACCGGGTATAATTATTTTGTGGCTTATGTGGCTTAGTTTTCAATTGTTGTGCTTCGGAGGTGAGGATTTGAAGTTTACACTCTACTTCTCCTTACAGTAAAAGGAAGCAAAAGTAGAAGCGGAAATCACGAATTATTTTTGCAAGAATACATTAGTGTAAACAAAGAACATTTCTGCATTATTTTTGTCCAACACAAAAACATCAACACTAACATGGTGTTTGCTGTTCAAAGGACTTTTGGTGTCTTCAAAAGTTATACCAAACTAACTTTCCATAATTCATATATGGTTGTGGTCTCTTTTCTTGTACAGTTGTTTGGTTGCAAGAGTATTACTTGAGAACCCACAGTTGTTTAAATGGTCTCTGCTGATTAAGGCGTTCCCTTGCCTAATTGCCATGTTGCTTGCGTACGCTTATTGTGTTTGCATCAACGATATATATGATGCCGATATTGACAGGTATGCTTGCCAAATTCCATATATACAGAACCAATCCATCTTATTACCTCTAAATCTAAATAATAACCAGACCGTCCACAACCCTTCAAGAAAAATTGTAAAACATATCTTTTTATTACTTGAAACAATGTTTTTATAAGTTGAAACAAGGTATATTTAGTCCCCTACTTTCGCTAATGTATTAAGGATTGTGAACAAAGTAATGTGAATATTTTTATTTTAAACCATTATGTTTATTTTTAATTTATTTTTCATCTTATGAATTGTTAGGAAAAAAACCTTTTAGTTTATTTTTATTTTTTGTTTTACTTCCAGGATAAATAAGCCGTATTTACCTATACCTGCTGGAGAGATTTCACTAAAAGAAGCGTGGTTCTTTATAATATTTGATGTAACTTTTGGCCTAACAATTTTGTGGCTGATGAACGCCGACAGAATAATTATTTCTCTCTACTGCTTAACTCTTTTCATTGGCACCATTTATTCTGCTCCTCCCATAAGATTCAAGAGATCTACTATTGCAACAAGCATTCTGATTGGTTTGGTATATTTTCTTCCAATCCACTTATTATTCTTGCGATGAAATCTTTGGAAATTCAGTGCTGCTCAAAAACATTGTGTCATGTATTTGGAAGTCCTTAATAACTGACACAATAATGAAATACTTCTTTCTAGAAGCATGAGAAACAGTACTTCAGTATACGAAAGTCACTTTGCTTTCTATTGTACAGTACTTCAGTACTTCAATATTGAAGTGCAGTTTCGTTTGTCTTATTTTTCATTTTGCTAACCAAAAAAACAAAAAAAGTGATATTTGATAACAAAAGCAAATTATGCAGACCTCGGGCGTCCTTCAGAATGTTGGTATTATTTACGCTGCTACAACATCCCTTGGACTTCCATTTTGGTGGAGGTGTGTAAAAAAAAAAATATTAATTAATTAATTAATTAATTAATTAATTTTTTTGTTTATTTTTATCGTCTTTCTTTTTCGTTAATCAAGGTTTTGGATATATTATCTCAAAAATTACAAAGTTTCGAGAACTTTCAGGTTGTGTGGATGAAATAGACGAAAATTTTACAATTATTCTCATTGATTTATTTATTAGTTTATTTTTATTAATCTCATGTTTGAATTTCAATTTTCTATGTAGCCCCCCAATTGTCTTTATCACTCTCTTTGGGACATTGTTTTATATGGTCATTAACGTTGCGAAAGATCTCCCGGACGTCAAAGGAGACATGAAGTAAGTTGTTTCTTTTTTTTTTCTTCTTTTGTACTCATCACATCTATTGAATTTAAAACATTTTTTTTTTTCATTTTGATCTAGCTTTAGATCATGAAACAATATTTTAGCCTTTATCTTTAGCAATATTACAGTAAATTATATTCGGGCAACAATATTACAGACATAACATACAGACATTTGCGGCAATATTCGGGCTCAAAAGCATTGCAGTCTTTTGCACTGGGATGCTATAGTAAATTATATTGGCGCTATAATGACTGCTATTTACATGCCTCAGGTAATTAATTTTTTACTGGGACACTTGCTTACATAGTTTTTTTTTGTTTTTTTTGAGAAATATTTGCATCAATAATTTGACATCCTAGGCTTCTTTTAAAAAAAAAAATGTTGGTAAATTTGTTTCCTTCCGTTTTATGCCCATTTTTTCTTTTCTAATTTATTGATTACTAAAGGTAAACTATTTGCTTTACTCCCACTGATATCATTTGTCTTCTCTTGTCATTTTACATAAGAAAATATTTATTTACTCCAAGTAAATTACCAATAAATTATTCAACAAATTAATTACAATCATGTATTTAGCTAAGTAATCCTTAATTAACCATACAAGTATTAGACTTGAAACAATAGAAAACATATAAAAATGTATATACACAGACACGTATATTAACATTTATAGAACTTCATCATAGTTTCCTACTTTCTTTGTCTTATTATTCCCCTTTTTACGGAAATTACGGTAAATAGCATATTTTTGAAACATGATTAAGTAAATATTATAATTTTAAATTATTTAAAATAAATAACAGTTTACCTTATAAATGTTTCATTTACATTAGTAAAATGTAATTTATGTGATAAAAGATCTTTTTATATGTCATAAAATGAAAATTTATGTAGAAAAAAAAAATCTTTTTTACTAGTCATAAATGAAATATTTATATAGTTTTTTGTCTTATTATTTCTTTCTATGTTCTGGAGAATATATAAGAATTGATATACAAGTTCTATTTATTTCTTATTTATAGGCTTTCAAGTGTGAGTTAATGTTGTCCGCTCACGCAATCTTTGCATCGTGGTTAATTTTTCAGGTTTGTTATATATAAATTTCAAAAAAAAATAAATAAACTTAAATTAAAAGTAAAACTCTTAGTAATACTCTTTCTCTTGTTTCTTTTCAGGCTAGGAAATTGGACAGAGCAAATTATACCAAGGTGATATGCAGGTTCTTGTAACTACATGTTGCTCTAGTTAATAATGAATTATATATTGATATTGATTTCAGTTTGGTTTTGCCATATACGCAGGAAGCAACCACAAAATTTTATCGATTTATTTGGAGGCTTCTTATGTTTGAGTTTATCTTATTTCCTTTCATATAGAAAATCCGTACAAAACTTTTTCCCTTTCATCCTTTCAAGAAAGTTGATGTGTGTACTATAATATTGTCAAGACATTGCTTTTTTCTTTTGCCAAAACAATCATGTTATCGTCACTATAAATTCCATAAAAATATATCATTGTTGGATGCGAAAATTGCACGTACAAAACACGATGAAATTAAGTGTTTGTTTGTTTTATATACTTAAACTCAAACTAATGATTCTGTTATAGTGCATTCTTCTTACAAAAATTTTAAGTTTCAAATATCAGAATTAAGAATTATAGTTTGAATATACATTCTAAATAGACCGTTCATACCTCGCTTAATTGGATATAAGAATTATGGGGAAAAACTTCAAAGTTGATTTACAAAATTTAAATTTTAGTTTAAATATTTTTGTTCAAACCTATAAACCAAACGGACTACTAATTTCATTCTATAGAGCTTCGGTACGACTTACACGGTCTTGATATGTTCTCGATTTCTTTAAATGATGTTGTTTCATCAGTTTCTTTCTGATCCTTCTACTTTTTCTTCGCGATTAAATAATATTTAATACAAAATTAGATTCTAATAAGCTTCATATTAATTGGGTAAAATTCTTCACCACATCAACTGCTTTTTCCTATAAATTAGGTAAAGTATTCAAAAAAATCATTATGCCTTGGGAAAAACATAGGGGCCAGGTATAGATGGTCGCATGATCTGGAGGGGGACTATGGGCCCTATCGCTCGGCGCCAGAATAAGAAAATAACAATTGTGAGCGTCGGTAAAAGCATTCCTAAATACCTCGAAAGTAGTTCTTGGTTTAATATTTGACGGATTGACATCAGTAACAAGGCCCATGAGTATCTATAGGAACAACAACAGTAACAACTCTGTCGTCCTCATTGTTGATTGGTTTTTGAGCCCCTTACTAAGAGCTCGACGCCGTGACCTCAACATATTCATCAACTTGTCTGTGACCTCAACATATTCATTAACTTGTCGAAGCAGGGAATCTTCACTATCAATTGAAATCATGCTTGACGTGGCAATCCCTCTGGGGCCAGAACGAACTCTAGAAGTGTGAACCTCTCGACCCTACCTTTCTTAGGGGACATTGTTCTAGAAAGAAAAGGAAAAACCAAATTAAAACCCTAATCATCAAGAGGTCACTACTATATCTACAGATTTAGGATCAACAAAAAAGCCGATAAATTACAAAAAAAGGATTTAGCATAAATGTTTGCGATTTTAAGATCAAACATGCCAAAATTCGAAGTTCAAAGAACACTTTAAACCCAGAAATGGGTAAACAAAAATCCCAAACATCCAAAATCATCCGAAATCCCATAACCACAAAACTTGAAAGCAATAAGCCAAACCAAAGTTCAAGTAAGTCCATAGTCAGTTTTGATTATTTTCCCTCTAACATTAAATTTTGCAAGTTTTGAAGTTCAAGTTTGTTCAGCATAAAAAAAGAAAGAGGTGTAAAAACTTACCAAACAATGGAGAATGAAGTTCGAAACATTGATGAAGAGCCTAGAGTAAGGATGTGGAAATCAAAATCAAAGAAAGAACAATGGCAGCTTCGAAGATTATAAAAGTTCAGAGAAGAAAATGCTAGTGTTTTGGGATGTTTATCAAATAAGAGCAGTTTTCTAAAACTGTTAATGCCAATATTTATAGGTAGGGATCGAGTAATGGGATTCTTGAATCCCCCACTGTTAGATAAAAAAGATGCTCATCCAATGGTAGAGCCAAAGAGACGCAATCCAACAGTCAGAGAAAGTGCGGGAAAAATGAGAAATGATAGGACGGCCAAAATATCCTCGACTGAAAGATGGTGGGACTTTTGATAAGTGCATGAATGTGCACCTAAAATTGTTCATAATTGCTAAATAAATTGAGTTTTAATTAAATATTTTCGTGGAATTAATATTTTGTGAAAGTATTTTATTTTAATTTAATTTATTTTGTTTTGTAGGAAAATAAGACATTAGGGCCAAAATTATAAAGGAAAAGAAAAGCCCATCAGCGAGCCCAAAGCCCATCAGCCGTAAGCCAGCCGTCCGAGCCAAGCCAAGCCACGCTTTTCTCCTCAGTGCGCCACGTGTCGTTTTCTGGCACACTCTGCCGTGTGGGTCCCAGATATCCCCCTCATACGCGCGTTTGGCGCTCACGTTTGCTTCCACGGGCGAGTACACTCCACGCGCACGTCAACCAATTTGCCATCCACTGCCGCGTGGGCCCGCCATCCAGCAAGCCTCCAATCATCTCTCGCCACACGTTCCGTGGGTCCCAGGTGCTCCCTCACACACGCGCGTTTGGCGCGCAACTCCTTCCCCTTGCGCGAGTTCTCCCCACGTGCGCGTCACTCCGATTTCCGTTCTTTCGCGTGGGCCCCAGCCGTGCAGAAGCTCCCAATCTCGGCGCGCCACATGTCCCTCACGGATGCTTCTGTCGGCCACTTCGTTCTCTCCGCCTATCAGCGCACGCCATGTGTCCATGCAAGTAATTGTTTTCATCTCCGCGAATCAGAGCGCGCCACGTGTCCACTCCTTTGGGATTCTTCAGCCAGATGCCTTTGTGTCCGTTGGGATGGTTATATCACTCATTATCAGCCTTTACATCCGATTGTAAATTCTAAATTGAATTTACGTTGTTGTCCGTTGTAGCTTTTGTTTCATGCCCAAAAAGTCTATAAATAAGGGCTATATTTAGTGTACGGTGGTTGTTGGTTAGAGTTTTTAGCCTAAGTTTAAACATTTTCTTTTATTTGGTGAGGTTAGAGAGAAACTTATATGTGAAGTGATCTTGGGTGAATTTTGATTCTCCATTTGTTCTCCAAAGTTTATATATTTGAGTGATTAATTTTCTTCTATCTTCTTCTAATTTCTCATATTGATATATGTTCTTGTCAACTTTTATATAAATCTAGTCACGCTCTTTTTATGTGATTGTTGCATGATACTATATATTGATAGATATTATTTTATGAGTAGTCTTTTACTGCATTATTGCCAATGGTATATTGTCGCTCTTAGATTTCTCTTAAGATGATTTTTCCTAATACTAAATGTAAGAATTTTATTCACTCGAATACATTTTAATTCACATGTTCTTCAAATATTTATTTTCCGATTGTTAGTTTGGGATGTGAAACTTTCAATTGAGTAATCTCAAGGATCAAAATTCATTCGGGTGAACCAAGCATATAGGGGAATCTCGACACCTTACCACTTTTAATTATATAATTTTATCATACATTTTTCTTATGCTGAAACTTCTCAACAAAAATTCCATTCCTTTTATTTTTACTTTATTATTTATCTCCTAAAGCTTTTTATTTGCTAATCATTTCTTGTTTAATTTGTCACCTCCTTGTGGATACGACCGCCCTAACTGTGCTACCACGACCGCTTTATTTCAACACGTTTGGGCGTAATCAAATTTTGGCGCCGTTGCCGGGGAGGTGCGTCAACAAGATTGTTCAGTAGATAATTAGCCAAAGAGGTAGGTACTATTTATCTTTTATTTGTTGTTTGGCACGTTTCCCAAAAAAAAAAAAAAAAAAAAACGTTTACTTCGTCATATTACTTGTTGTCGGTCTTTAGTTTCCTGTGTTTGTTAGGTTTTGTTTTGTCTTATTTTGTTTTCAAAAAAAAAAAAAAAAAGCTGTTTTGACATTTTGTTGCGTTGCTTTACCAGTTATTACTAGTCATGTGCTATTAGTCTTTAATTTATTTTATTCTTTTGAATAGCACGTTTCAAAAAAAAAAAAAAAAAAAAAAAAAAAGGCAACACATTTACAACCAATGGACGTGTTGTTTTAAAAAACGTTTAAAAAAAAAGTGGACGTTTCAAGGAGGAGGACGTTTCAAAAAAAAAAAAAAAAACAAAACAAAACAAAAACCCTTTTGACATCATTGTTTTATCTGTCTCCTTGTGTCTGTAAGTAAAGCTTTGTCAAATACATTTGTGTCATTTTCTTGGGTATTCTGTTTTCATTTTCTTTGGTTTTGTCTTTTATGGCCATTTAGTCCGTTTTGAGATTTTGTTTTTCATTAGTTAGTGTGTGCGTTTTGTGGTTTTGTCTTTTAGTGTATGCGTTTTGTGTTTTAGTGTGTGCGTTTCTTTGGTTTTGTCTTATATATATATTATTATTATTATTTTTTTTTGATGTTTCTGTAAAGTTTCCGTAGTGTTATTTTATATTCTATATATTAGTAGTATTTGGTTAATTAGTTTTCTTAAGTTTCCGTTTAGCATTTTTATGTCTTTTCTCTTTATTTAGATAAAATAGCATTTGTTTTTATTTATTTATTTATTTTCTTTAATTAGTTTGCCAGCTTTCATTTTTGTTGTTAATCTTCTTTTAATTTGTATTTATTTTCTGTTATAAATAGAATTAATTTTTAGGTTGTGACTTTTAGGTGACCAATTTAGACATTAATTAGGACTCTTAATTTCTCATAATTTGTGTAACCTTAGGTTTTAGAATAGCATTAACTTAGGATACTAATATCTAACATTTAACATTTCATAAAACACGTCATAAAACTTAATAAATTTTTCAAGCAATTTTGTAGAAACGTTGGAAAGTACAAACTAAGGGAGTTCTGTCTAGGAGGCTGGTTCCTGTTAGCGTTCTACGCCACCAGTCTTTCCTGGGAACGTTGCTCTGTCTAGGAGGTTGGTTTTTAAGGAGGCCTCGCCCCACCAATCTTTCCTGGGAGCACTCTTGGGGGTTGCGATTCACGGTTCTACATTATTGTTTTTCTTTGTTTCAAAATAAAAAAAATAAAAAAATAAAAAAATAAAAAAAGTAAAACGTTGTAAAGTGAATGAATCGTTATAGAGACGAATTAGGGAGATTTGCAAGAAGACCGGAGAACCCTAGTGAAGTTTCTTCCCACACGTCTAGTCCTCCCTCGACCCCAGCCTCACTAGGAGTTGCAAATCCGTTCGCGATGGCTCAAAACGAGGAGGTCCAGCAGAAGACGTTGAACGATTATCTTCACCCTACACGTACGGCCACACCATCATGCATAATGTTTCCCCCTAATATGCCGAATTTGGATTTCAAGCCGGGCATGATCCAACTCTTGCCGACCTTTCACGGGTTAGAAAACGAGAATCCATACGTGCATATAAGGGAGTTTGAAGAAGTGGTGGCCACTTTTCACAACCGAGCTGAAGCCGCGAACTCTGTGCGATTGAAATTCTTTCCTTTCTCTTTGAAGGACAAGGCTAAAAGCTGGTTGTATTCTTTGCGACCTAGGTCTATTGGAAGTTGGGAAGAAATGACGACAGCATTTTTCAACAAGTATTTCCCTCACCATAAGACCAATGGTCTAAAGCGACAGATCTCGACCTTTACCCAGAAGGACAATGAAACTCTGTATCAAGTTTGGGAACGGTTCAAGGATCTGTTAAATCAGTGTCCTCACCATGGTTACGAGAATTGGCGCCTCGTCAGTTATTTCTACGAAGGACTCACGATTCGAGAGCGCCAATTAGTGGAGATGATGTGCAATGGTGAGTTTCTCAAAAAGGATCCCGAAGAGGCTTTTGAGTATCTCAATGAGTTAGCTGAAAAAGCCCACACATGGACTGGTCCAAGTGCTACTGACAGCACCAATAGGTCCCGACCAATTGGAATCTATCAATTAAGGGAGGAGGACAACCTCAAAGCCCAAGTTGAATCTTTGACAAGGCAAATCGAGGCCCTCAAAGGCAAAGAAGGTAGAGGAATCCACACGGTCGCAAGGGCAGAGACACATGAGCCGTGCTTTGTCTGTGGTAGGGTGGAACATTTAGCTAAGGATTGTCCTGCTTATGGTGAAATTAGAGGGGTCTATGAGGAGCAATGCAATGCCTTAGGGGCATACAACAAACCCTTCTCTAACACATACAATCCTGGCTGGAGGAACCATCCAAACTTCAGTTGGAGAGATTCCACCCAAGCACAACCATCGGAAGGACAATGGAGAACTGAGCAACAGCCGCAACCACCAAAGGCGTATTCTGCACCTCAATACAATTCTCAACAGCCAATGAGTTCTCTTGAGAACACCTTGCAATCTTTTATGGAGGTGCAGAGTAAGACGAATCAAAAGTTTGAGTCACTGTTCACGCAAATGGTGGAAGAAAGTAAAGAAATGAAGAGTCAAATCACGAAGCTGACTGGAGCTTTGGCTGTTCAAGAACGTGGCAAGTTCCCTTCACAAGCTCAGTCAAACCAAAAAGGCCAACATATGGAGCAAACCTCTTAGGGAGTTTGCCTCCAACACTTTTGTATCATATTTTTGTTTCTTTATTTTGTTTGGTGTGTTTTGTGTGATTTGTGTGCTTTTATTTTTAGTTTGTTTTTGTGTGATTTTATATTTGTTTGTGTTTTGAAGAATCAGTTCAGGAGGCTCGGCTTAGCTTCAATGTTCATCATCCAGGTGTTCTCTTTCCCTGTCTTCTTCATATTGCATATATTTTTAGACATTGAGGACACTGTCTGATTTTGGGTTGGGGGTGGTGAGCATATTCATGCATGAGATTAATTTTTGTCTTGTTGTTATTTTTCGGTCAAAATTTTTGCGAGATTATCTGAGTATGATTTCAAAATGTTTGGATATGATCAGTTTTTGTTATCTTAATTACCAAGAAATGATTTCCAGAGTTATTTTTGAGCACATGCCAAACCTTGTGGTAAGATGGTTGTTAACACATTTAGTTGAGAAAAATTCCTGAGTTTAAGGTTTTTATTTTTAGTGAGTTGTGAGAGTTAAGAAAACAGCTTTTTGAACTTTCATTGATCTTTTGAGTTGGTTGAGTCATTATTGGAGCACCATTGCTTGACTTGTGACATTTGCTTGAGGGATGATTTCTGGTTAGGAATAATTTTTAGAATTGAGCCATGTGTTGTAAATATTTATCATTTTTCTTTTGTCTTTTACCATAAAAAGAAAAAAAAAGAAAAAAAAAAGAAAAAGAAAAAAAAAGAGAGCAAGAGCAGCATTTTATCATCAATGTGTATGTAGTTTGGTTGTACCCACATCTTGTGCTGCATAGCAGCCAATCAAAAGAATGCCTTACTACATCAGCTTCATCAAATGTATGTTGTCTCTTGCCTCGAAAAAAATAAAAAAAATAAAAAAAAAGTGTGTTTATTTATTTGTATTTTTCGGCTCTTTGTGTGTTTATGCGATCTTCTTTTTGACCAGAATGAAATCCCAAAAGCTTGTTTATGGTTTGAGTGATGGATTGTTCCAAACATGTGATTTGCCTATCATTTGATCAATGTTTGTTTATTAGCATGTCCTTAAATTGCCTTCTCTCACTTGAGCGTTGACTGATTGAATTCCAACTCCATGAGTGAAAACCCTTTGCATTAAAATATTTCTGACACCCGTGAGGTAAATGGAGTTGAGACTTTTTCTTGGTGAATATTTCGATGCTATTTGTGTTATGGACTGTGGTAAGAGGGATACGGTTTGGTGCACACACACACGACTTTGGAGTTATAACTGAAGTAGTTTTGATAGCATTTTCTGATCACTTAATAATGTTTTGTTTGATTGCTCAGGTGATTTTGCTAATTTTGATTTGAATTTTCAGCTTGATATAATTTTTCTTTCGCTTGAATTGCTAGAGACTAGCAATAAGCTGGTTGGGGGTTGTGATAAGTGCATGAATGTGCACCTAAAATTGTTCATAATTGCTAAATAAATTGAGTTTTAATTAAATATTTTCGTGGAATTAATATTTTGTGAAAGTATTTTATTTTAATTTAATTTATTTTGTTTTGTAGGAAAATAAGACATTAGGGCCAAAATTATAAAGGAAAAGAAAAGCCCATCAGCGAGCCCAAAGCCCATCAGCCGTAAGCCAGCCGTCCGAGCCAAGCCAAGCCACGCTTTTCTCCTCAGTGCGCCACGTGTCGTTTTCTGGCACACTCTGCCGTGTGGGTCCCAGATATCCCCCTCATACGCGCGTTTGGCGCTCACGTTTGCTTCCACGGGCGAGTACACTCCACGCGCACGTCAACCAATTTGCCATCCACTGCCGCGTGGGCCCGCCATCCAGCAAGCCTCCAATCATCTCTCGCCACACGTTCCGTGGGTCCCAGGTGCTCCCTTACACACGCGCGTTTGGCGCGCAACTCCTTCCCCTTGCGCGAGTTCTCCCCACGTGCGCGTCACTCCGATTTCCGTTCTTTCGCATGGGCCCCAGCCGTGCAGAAGCTCCCAATCTCGGCGCGCCACATGTCCCTCACGGATGCTTCTGTCGGCCACTTCGTTCTCTCTGCCTATCAGCGCACGCCATGTGTCCATGCAAGTAATTGTTTTCATCTCCGCGAATCAGAGCGCGCCACGTGTCCACTCCTTTGGGATTCTTCAGCCAGATGCCTTTGTGTCCGTTGGGATGGTTATATCACTCATTATCAGCCTTTACATCCGATTGTAAATTCTAAATTGAATTTACGTTGTTGTCCGTTGTAGCTTTTGTTTCATGCCCAAAAACTCTATAAATAAGGGCTATATTTAGTGTACGGTGGTTGTTGGTTAGAGTTTTTAGCCTAAGTTTAAACATTTTCTTTTATTTGGTGAGGTTAGAGAGAAACTTATATGTGAAGTGATCTTGGGTGAATTTTGATTCTCCATTTGTTCTCCAAAGTTTATATATTTGAGTGATTAATTTTCTTCTATCTTCTTCTAATTTCTCATATTGATATATGTTCTTGTCAACTTTTATATAAATCTAGTCACGCTCTTTTTATGTGATTGTTGCATGATACTATATATTGATAGATATTATTTTATGAGTAGTCTTTTACTGCATTATTGCCAATGGTATATTGTCGCTCTTAGATTTCTCTTAAGATGATTTTTCCTAATACTAAACGTAAGAATTTTATTCACTCGAATACATTTTAATTCACATGTTCTTCAAATATTTATTTTCCGATTGTTAGTTTGGGATGTGAAACTTTCAATTGAGTAATCTCAAGGATCAAAATTCATTCGGGTGAACCAAGCATATAGGGGAATCTCGACACCTTACCACTTTTAATTATATAATTTTATCATACATTTTTCTTATGCTGAAACTTCTCAACAAAAATTCCATTCCTTTTATTTTTACTTTATTATTTATCTCCTAAAGCTTTTTATTTGCTAATCATTTCTTGTTTAATTTGTCATCTCCTTGTGGATACGACCGCCCTAACTGTGCTACCACGACCGCTTTATTTCAACACGTTTGGGCGTAATCACTTGTCAACATACGTGATCCCTGAAATAAGGGATGTGATTGTTCCACTTCCTGAAAAACTAATCCCTAACGAGCTGTGATGATTGTGCCTCTTGAGAAAAGTAACCGCTCTACTTAATGAAGAAGGAAACCCACATCATCACCTCATCCATGACAGATCCATGACGAGTTGTGATGATGCGACTCTCCAAGCTAGGGGCAATTGTTACGCTATGGTCGAGAAATACGACCACGGAACCATATATATTCGTCAAGAGATGAGTCATTAATGGAAGACTTCAAGGTCGAGAGGTTGTTATTGACCAAGTGTGACTCTAGTCGAGAAGTCAAGGACTAGTAGGTGATAATAGGCCCATAGGTGTCCAGAATCAATACATCGAGATGTCACGTGAGTTAGAGAGTAGAAGAGGATAAATATGTCACTGAGAAAGCAGGAGGGGATAACCCTAATCTTAAATTCATATTCAAATACAAGATAACAACTAGAAGATTAGATCAGATAAGGATTATCACTTCATGAGATAACAAAAATCTCAATAGATGTATGGAAAAAGCCTATAAATAAGGGCTTAATCCCTCGTTTATTTTCTACGCAAAACTTTTTGTTCTGAGAAAGGTTGAGTGTACTTTCTGAGAATTAGTATGTGCACAAGTGGATGTAGGCAACGATATTTCAGAGAGGTTATTTTCTGTATTTATATTTCAGTCGATTCGCGAGTATCATAACATGAGTATTCTTAGTGAGGTTAAATTTCAAGTTGATAAATTTTCACCGTCAACAATTTTCCTCGTAGGTACCTTTTAATTGAGCCAATATTGTACCTATTGTGGAGCTCAATTAAATTCATTTTTCACAGTGTGAAGCATGTGAAGAATATGATTTCACTTCTTTTTTGAGTTTTCTAAGAGGGACATGATGAGAGAGAAAGAGAATTGTGGTCTTGAAAACTGAAAATGGAGAAAGAGGGGCCATGGTGAGGATGATTTTTTTATTAATTTAAAAATTTTAAATTATTTATGCTTAATATCCCATTTGAATAATAAGAAAAAGACATCAATGCCCTTTAATTATTCATTTGATGATTGGTTAAAATCTCTTCTCCTGAAGACTGCAAATTCTTCTTCCGGAAAACATTAAACTCGGACTTCTCAAAATAATATGCATGGAACCCATGAAGATAACATTTTCTTTTGATTTGGGACTTACAGAGCAATCTAGTTAGACTCCTCTCAAAGTTGAATGGTAAATTCAAGTAGAATTAGAATTTATCTCTAATTACATTAGTAATTGTCTTCTTTTTATTTTTTTGCTCAATGAGATAAAATATAATCTTATATTGATTATCTTTATGATTTCAATCTTCTTGTCCTTATCTTCTTTTGAACTTGATTATGAATCTATCATGCTTCCACACACTATCTTCTTTTCAATTTTTAAATTGGACTCAACTTAAACAATAACTTGGGTTTTGCCATAATATATGCCAACACTAAAATACCTAACAAGGACCAAAGTCAAGGGCATTTTTTTTTTTTTGGGGTTTAATATTGATGTTTCAAGTTGTGTCTAATCAACCACAGTATATCAGGTACGTCATTTGAAAATTTTTTAATATTTCTAAATTAATAATTTATGTGCTATTTTCCATTTGAGTCCATTATATAGTGTGACATCTTATAGTTAGTTAGACACTATGTAACTTTAAAATTGGACATAAAGCATGAATCCAATAATGAGAAATATTTCTGCTTTAGCTGCTTACTTGAGAGGTTAAGGTGCTTTCCGTTTCGGGCGATGAGTATATAACGTGCGATTGATGGCCAACAATTTTGTTAGCTTAAATAGTAAATTGCCCATTTGCGCATCCATTCCTTAAGGATGATACTACGCTATTCCATGTGCTACCTTATATCAAAGCTAATACTTCTCCAAGGCTTTGCTTATTGCCAAAGAGATGCAAATATACTATTCCTACTAAACAAGTCTCGTTGACCCTATAGCTAGGATTACCTCCAAAACCATATAATTCTCTTCTTGTCACTTGCATTTATCCAACGATTAATAAATTAGCAATCACTCAAATTATATTTCGCAAAACATCCAATTGCCAATATGGGCCAATCCCTTAAGAAATTTGCTCCAGGTACTCTCTGTGGGTGTGTGTGTGTGTGTGTGTGTGTGTTGTGTGTGTGTGTGTGTGTGATCGGATAATCATCAATATTATCTTTTGCATTATTATCATTAATTCATGGAGGAAGTGAGGAGAATAAGATGAAGGAAATTGTTCCCATAATAGAAAAACACTAAGCATTTTGGGAAAGGACCTTCTCAGCCTAAGTTGGCTGATTTTTATAGGGCAGTATGCGAAGCAGTCGAGTACTAAAATTTTACCGTTGGATGCAGTTTCCTTGTTCACATTAATTGTTAGAAAACACAAACAAAATTAATTAATTAATTAATTTACTTGTTAATCCTATTTTGGCAGAGAAATCAACAAAACATTTGGTAACACAATTCAAAGTACCGAGTGCTTTTGCGATCAGGGAGACTAATAATTAACTAATGATCGTGACCTCTTTTCTAATCAAAGAACATTTTCTTAATTTGACAAAACTAGAATTAAAAAGCGTAATCCACCAAAGATTTTCTTCTACCTTTTTCATTTCAGGGACAACGATCTTAAAAGCCATTAGAGAAGGAGTGGGAGAAGAAACAGATGAGATTCACGAGGAGAATCCATCGACAGAGACATTACAGGGAGAAGACATCTCTCTCGCGATCGTCGCCGTCGGAGAATTCCCGTACGCGGAGTCGTTCGGCGACGATTCGAAGCTCAAAATTCCGAAGGACGGGAAAGCAGCCGACATCGTAAACTCAGTGGCAGACAGATTCCCGACATTGGTGATCATGATCTCGGGAAGAACGTTGTTTTTGGAGCCAGTAGTCTGCCCAACAAGCCCGGTGCTGCTAATTACCTTTCTTTCTCTGAAGTGATTGAGAAAGAGTTCCATTTGTTACATATCTCCTCCATTTTTAGGTAACCACCTTATAATCAATAAGGACCACCTTCAAGAGTCTATGACCAGAGAGCCAACGACTAGAAGACAAGCTTAGAAGATACTTCTACAGGAATTCCACTCACACTCAGTGACCCCCGTACGTCCGCTGAGGTTTTTAGTAAAAAGAAGTTCGATATTAATGGACTGGAGAGGGGAAGAAAATAGGCGAGGGAAGGCCGTGTATGTGGCTTTTAAATATAGTAAACATCAAATACTTATACTGTAGAGATACTTTTAGTAAAAAGAGAATGAATTAAATAAAGACACATTTAAAAATTATTACTTTATTAGAAGCAAAGCGAGAAAAACTGCATTTAAAAGAAAAATATGTTGTAGTAACTAAACTGTAAATGAGCTTTTGAATAAAAAGTACAAAAAGAAAATAAATAAATAAATAAATAAATAGGGAATAAAAAGAAAGAAGTTGACACTTAACAAATGGAGAAGAATACTATTGAAGATTAAATATTTAGATAGATTAGATTTAGGTTAAAGATTAAATTAGATAATTTAGATTTTGATATATATTTTCAACTACTTACGCTTGCTTTTTAATAAGCGAAAAAAAATGGTTTTTTCTTATTGCATTGCGTCCTACAATGTGCTTTTTCACGGGACAGCATGCCATGCACATTTTCGTCTTTATGTCAATTAAAATTGGGCTTGGGCGTGGCGCATTATTTTGCTTTGAAAAGTTATCAAATATAAGAAATTACAATTGCACCCGCAAACTTTATGAATACCACTATTAAATTGTTACATTTGCACCCGTAAAATTACAATAAAACAATAGTAGGAATATACGCACTTTTTTGTGTGGGAGAACACACTTACATTGCATATATGTTTTTAATAAAATTACATTACTTTCCTTACAAATAAATAAATAAATAAATAAAATAGTGATGTTAGGGACACCAATCCAAATCATAATTTTTTTATACCAACTGATGTTACATGTAATTTTTTATCTTTTTATTATTAGATGCAATCTTTTATCATTAATTGATGTTATAATATTTTAAACACCCATTAATGTTAAAATAACAACTCACATGCCATATCAGTTAATATAGAAAATTTGAAATTTGAGTTGGTGTCCTTTTGCTAACATAGCCCCACGTTTAAGAATCTTTTGTGGGAAATATGTTGTTCAAATAAAAATACCTACAACCCTAAATTCTCTATCAAGAAATAGTTGAAACATTAATTGAGATTAGAAAGAAAAAATGTCTCTTATGGAATTAATGGAAGCTAAAGCAAGTATTTTTGGTTTTTTTTTTTTTTTTTTCTTATGAAGTTCTTTTTGCTTTCTCGATCACTTTATGTCTTCCATCTTCGCTTTAGACAATCCCTAAATCATTGAGGTTTCCTGGTTTTGTAATGGATTTTTAGCGTACCCATCTATTCAATTGGTTATCTTTTGTGCTTTACAATTACTGGTTATGTTAAGATTGATGAAGTTCAGATAATCTAGTAATGGTCGGTCTACTCAATTCAAATTATACTGTCAATAGAAATACTGAAGGATGCCTTACAATATCTGTAAACCAAAATACTAGTCTGGAACACTGACGGACTAAATGAAACACCAGAACGGGGAGGAAGAAGAAGGAATACTACTTCACACAATTCTCACATAAAAACCCTCCCTTCCTATTCTCTCCTATTTATTACATTCCCGATGCTATTTTCTCTCACCCCACTAAGAAATCCTCTAACCTCCTTGGAAGCCTCTTCTCACGCCTCCCAAGAGCATCTCCTCTTTTCTCCCGTCTCTCACCTGAGGTTGTTATAACGTCCTCCACCTTGGCTGCCAACTTGGCAGTCTCTGTCAGCTCCACGATGGCTTTCTCCCCTGCCTCTCTGTCATCCTCGTGGGTCTCTTTCATAACAATACTCTCCTGGTCCAAAAGAACCTTGTCCTCAAGGTTCGCAGCAGGGATTTGCTGTGGCAAGTGCGAGGTATCCTCCCATGTGGCATCTTCCTGCGGCAGCCCTTCCCACTGAACCAAGGCTTGGTCTACTTGGACTTGGTTCCGCCAGATAGTGCGACGGCTAAGTATGGCACTTGGCCTTAATATTGGGGCAGCAGTGTTCGAAAGAAGCGGCCATGGTACCACCTGTGCAGCTGGAGCTCCTATGTAGCGTTTGAGAACTGAAACATGGAATACCGGATGCAACTTCGCATGTTGGGGGAGGTCCAAACGATAAGCCACTGCGCCTATGCGCTGTAGGACCGCGAACGGCCCAAAGTATCGAGCGCCCAATTTTTGACTGCGATGGAGGCGTAAGGACAATTGGCGATATGGCTGAAGGCGCACCAAAACTAAGTCGCCAACCTCAAAAATAACATCCCCTCTATGGCGATCGGCCTGAATCTTCATCCGGTTTTGAGCACGAAGAAGACTGATTTTCAAGGTACGCAGCAGCTCATCCCGATCACGCAACTCAAAATCCACGGCCTCCAGTTTTGAGGTGCCGGGGGAGTACTGGAGCAGGGTGGGTGGTAACCGCCCATAAACCGCTTGAAACGGTGACATTCCGGCGGCCGTGTGGAAAGCCGTGTTGTAGGAGTATTCCGCCCATGGCAAACAGCGTAACCACGAGGACGGCTTCTGCTGGATGAAACAACGAAGATACATTTCCAAGCACTTATTTAATGCCTCCGTTTGGCCGTCCGTTTGCGGGTGATAGGCGCTGCTCATCTTGAGTGTCGTCCCCTGCAAGCGAAAAATTTCCTTCCAAAACTGGCTGAGAAATAAAGGGCCCCTATCTGTGACTATGGAACGTCGAATACCATGTAGGCGTACGATGTTGTTAACAAAGGTCAAAGCCACCATAGCACTAGTGTGGTTAGTAGGTAATGGACAAAAATGGGCATACTTCGAAAGTCGGTCCACTACCACCAAGATTGCCGTTTTCCCTTCGGATGGAGGTAATCCCACAATGAAGTCCATCGAGAGGTCTTCCCAAATTTGCTCGGGAATTGGCAGCGGCTGTAACAACCCTGCTGGTGATAGTTGGGACGCCTTCATCTGCTGGCACACGTCACACGATGCTACATATTGCTGGACTTCCTTCCTCATGGCCGGCCAAAAGAACCCTTGAGCCAGGCGTTTATAGGTGCGCATCACCCCTGCGTGACCTCCGACGGGCGTTGCATGATTTTCCCACAACAATTGAGCTTTCAGAGGAGAGTTTGCTGACACAACTAATCTATTCTTGTAGAACAACAGTCCTTGGCGTGTTGAGTGCATGGGCAACGAGTTGGGGTTCTCTTGGAGTGTTGCATGTATTTTCAGCAAGTCGGGAGCCTGTTTATTTTCTGTCAACAGGACTGAAAAGATGTCAAGAGTGGGCATCGAAAGCACCATCAGCCCCAAGTCTTCCATATGCTGCCGCGATAAAGCATCTGCAACGACATTATCTCGTCCAGGCCTGTAAACAATATCAAAATCGAAGCCAAGTAATTTGGATAACCATTTCTGTTGTTCCGGAGTCTGAATGGTCTGACTGAGGAGTTCCTTCAAGCTCCGTTGGTCTGTTTTTATAACAAACCTCCTCCCGAGCAAATACGGTCGCCATTTAGCTACCGCCTTCGTAATGGCAAGCATCTCCCGGACGTACACCGAAGCCGCCTGCATCCTAGGTGACAGCTTGGCACTGTAATATGCCACAGGATGACCCCCTTGTGTTAAGACCGCCCCTACCCCTGTTCCAGACGCATCTGTTTCAACAAAAAAAGGTTGTGAAAAATTAGGTAATGCCAGTATGGGCGCGGTTGCTAGAGCCCTCTTCAAATGTTCAAATGCCTGTTGTGCCTTAGCCGTCCACAAAAACGCGTCCTTGTGCAATAAGTCTGTCAAGGGGCTTGCAATCATGGCATACCCCTTGATGAATCGTCGGTAGTACCCCGTCAAGCCTAGGAATCCTCTTAGGGATTGTACCGTCCGTGGCACTGGCCAACCATCGACTGCGATGACTTTTTGGGGATCCATCTGCACCCCTTGGCCGGTCACAATGTGGCCCAAATACTCCATGGTAGCCTGCCCAAAAACGCACTTGCTGCGCTTGGCCACAAGCTGATTGTTGAGTAGTACTTTTAGAGCCGTTTCCACGTGCTGCAAGTGATCTGCCCAAGACCTGCTATACACGAGTATGTCATAAAAAAAAACTAAAATAAACTTGCGAAGGAATGGTTTAAAAATGTTGTTCATGGTTGCTTGAAAGGTAGAGGGGGCATTCGTGAGTCCGAATGGCATGACTAGGTACTCATAGTGTCCTTCGTGAGTGCGGAATGCAGTCTTTGACACATCCTCCGGCCGCACTCGGATTTGATGATAACCGGCCAATAAGTCCAATTTTGAGAAAACAGTAGCTCCTGTCAACTCGTCGAGTAACTCATCTACCGTGGGAATTGGGAATCGGTCGCGCACCGTGACTACATTGAGGGCCCTGTAGTCCGTACAAAATCGCCATGAGCCATCTTTTTTTTTTTAACTAATATCACCGGTGACGAGAAAGGGCTTGTGCTGGCCTGAATGATTCCTTCCCTCAACATCTCCTGTACTAGGCGCTCGATCTCCCCTTTTTGGAAATGGGGATATCTGTAAGGTTTTACATTCACAGGTGAGGATCCCGGCATCAAGTGAATGGCATGGTCCCAAGGACGAGAGGGTGGTAGTCCACTGGGTTTCTGGAACACGGTCTGGTACCGTTCCAAGATCTTGACCATGCGGGGGTCCTCAGGAGCCTGAACTTCCCGAGTGCCCTGATGTTCGAAGGATAGACTGAAACACGTGCTCCAATCTTCAGAGTGCACGATACTACGGAAATGGTGGTACTCTACTTCCTGGGGATTCAAAGAGGTTTTGGCCTGTAAAGTCTTAGGCTGTCCATGGTACTGAATGGTTAATTCCTTGCGCACATAGTCATGCAGGACTGGGTTCATGGTCAACATCCAAGACACTCCCAATACTAGCTCTACCCCTTGGATGGGAACCACGAACAAATCAGCCACAAACTGGCAATTCTGAATGCACAATGGGACCCGTTTAATACATCCCTCGCATTTTAATTTCTCCCCATTTCCTACCACCACCGATATGGGAGGCACTGATTCAATTCCTAATCCCAATCGTTTGGCAACCTTACTTTGGATAAAATTGTGAGTACTCCCCCCATCTACTAACGTGTGCAGTAAATGACTCCCTATTAATGCCAGAAATCGCAAGGTAGATGGATTAGAGTTACCGGATAGGGCATGAAACGAAATCGCTGCCTCCGCGATGTTCTCCTCGGTAGCTGCCTGTAGCTCGGCGACTTGCATCTCCTCCGCCACCTCCGCGTCGCTTCTTTCCGTTTCCTCGTCTTCTTGCTCTGCGAGATCGAGGAGTAAAAGTTGGCCTCCTCCGGAGCATCTATGGCCTCTCGAGTATTTGGCGTCACATTTGAAACAGAGATTGAGGTCTCGCTTCCGTTGAATCTCTGCCGGTGTGAGTCGCCGAATGGGAATCGCGGGTACAGCGCCCGCCGTCGATGCTGGTAGTATGGTTTTCGCCGGTGGAGTCGCTATCAACGGCCCTCTATATTGGATTGCTGGTCTGAAGTCCAGTTTTGGGGGTGTTCCCCTTGCCCCGCTCTTTCGTATCATTAGCATTTTGGCTTCGTACAGCCTGGCTAACCCAATAGCGTCAGCTATGGTAGTGGGCTTACAAACACGCACATCATTCTGTATTTCCTCCTGTAGCCCGGACAAGAACAAGCTTAGCCGGAACGCCTCCGGTAGCTGGGACACCCGGTTTGAGAGGAGCTCGAATTGGGATTGAAATTCGGACACCGTTCCCGTTTGGGTTAGCTTAGCCAAGGCTGCTCCCGGGTCTTCCAGCGCAGTGGGCCCAAATCGGTTTTCCAAAGCCCGTGTAAACTGAGCCCAATGCCGAAATGGTGCTTCTCCCTGCGCCCACTGAAACCACTGCCAGGCCGACCCATCGAGGTGGTAAGAGGCAATGTCCACCTTCTGGCCTTCTGCGGTTTGGAACATGTGGAAGAACTGTTCCGCTTTAGCAATCCACTCCATCGGATTGTCACCATTGAAGCAAGGAAACTCCAATTGCACCGTTTGGCTCTGAACGCCTCCGAGAGGTTCCGGCGGTACATACTCCATGGCTGCTGGTGCGTGATGATTCCTGTGACCTCCGTTGGCCGGTTCAGCGGCATTGGCGGCCAGTCCAGCTTGCTGTGTAATGGTTACCTGCGCGAGACGAAGAACTTGTTCCAGCTTACCGTCCATGGCGGCCATCTTATTGGCCAGTTCGTTGATGGTATGCTGTTGTCCATGGCCCACCGTTCGCAAATCTTCCACCGTGGATTGAAGGGAGCCCAGCGCCGATGCGTGCATCGACGTTGAGTCTTGTAGTTGCCTGACGGCCTCATCCATTACCTTCAGCCGTGTCCCGTCGACCATTGCCGTATACGCCTTGCGCGTCCTTTACACTCTCAATGAAAGCACCAAATTGTAATGGTCGGTCTACTCAATTCAAATTATACTGTCAATAGAAATACTGAAGGATGCCTTACAATATCTGTAAACCAAAATACTAGTCTGGAACACTGACGGACTAAATGAAAAACCAGAACGGGGAGGAAGAAGAAGGAATACTACTTCACACAATTCTCACATAAAAACCCTCCCTTCCTATTCTCTCCTATTTATTACATTCCCGATGCTATTTTCTCTCACCCCACTAAGAAATCCTCTAACCTCCTTGGAAGCCTCTTCTCGCGCCTCCCAAGAGCATCTCCTCTTTTCTCCCGTCTCTCACCTGAGGTTGTTATAACGTCCTCCACCTTGGCTGCCAGCTTGGCAGTCTCTGTCAGCTCCACGATGGCTTTCTCCCCTGCCTCTCTGTCATCCTCGTGGGTCTCTTTCATAACAAATCTAGCTACTAATTCTTAATGTGCAGGCTTGCAACGTTTTGTTTCTTTTCCTTTGAAACGTTTGTTTTTAATTAGTTTTGTTCGTTTTGCAAAGTTTTGATATAAATTAGAATAATTTTGTACCGGGAAATAGTAGAAAATAGGCCAATATAAAAAGCTTAAGAAAGTATATAGGCCAATTTTTAGTTATAGAAATTAATAAGCCATAACTTGTCAAGTTATGGTTTATAACCGAACAAGTTATGGACGAAAATAATAATTTGGCCTATTTATTAACTTATGTAAACTATTGGCCTATTAATTTTAATTCATGTCAAATTTTAGCCTATTTTCCTCTTTCTCCGTTTTGTACCTTAAAACTTGAGTTAATTCCATTAATCCTTTATGAGATTTACCTTCAATCCTACTAAAAAAGAAAAAGTGTGACTTGTGAGACACAATAAGGTTAAATTGGGCATTATCTACAAAATATTCATAGAAGATAGATTTTTTAAATATTTATTAAGAGAATATTAATTGGATGGGGTATCTATAACTTTGTTGTAATTTTGTAGACGCATCACAAAAGGACGAATATAATCAAGTACTCCAACCTCATGAAAGTAAATTTTTAAGGAAAAAAAAAAAAAAAAAAACTTTCAGTTGCATAGACATTTACAACCACATGAAAGTGATAACTTTTCAGCACACAAAAAATAAATACGTACAAAGTGAATGACGATAGATACTTATATATTTATAAAATACATTTTTGGGTGCATGCAATATCAGTTACAATTTTGGCATTTTGGCGCACGAATTTACCGTTATATTACATTGAAGATGCTCTTAAGAAGAATGCTTACAGCAGTCTCTTGAGATGAGATACAATCAGAGAGGTAAAACATCCCAAGTTAGAGCCTACAAAACAAGCACCTCGAATCTCAAATGATCTACTTTCTTTATCTTTTATAGACGAGAAAGGCCTCATTAAAATCCGGTTCATTTCGTAAAATAACAAAGGAAAAACCTAGAAGATCAGAGAAAAAGAGTGCATGAATGACAAAAATGATCATGAAGAAACAAATCTATTATGACCTTTGATTCACGCGTTTAAATAATCAATAATTTTGATTTATTAGCAGGAGCTTTGTGAGAGAAGTATAAGTGAGAAATTAATTTTTAAATTCAAATTTTTTGTGAAAAAAAGACTGTAGCAGAATTAAAATCATAACTTTAAATATATTTATCAAACGGGCTCTTCATCGCTACTCGCTAGAACTTTCGCATCTTGACCGATCGACTAAGAGCAAATATTCGAAGAGGTCCACCAGTACTAAAGAACCAAATCCAAAGGGACGTCAACAAAAGAGGCCAATTCTTCTGCAATAGAATTACCCTCGAGATGAAATTAAAAAACAGCGCAAATTATAATACATGAGAGATATATTCTTGGGCATTAGAGCTTTTTTTTTTTTTTTTTTAAACTTTTCTCCACTCCAATTATTATCTAAATGGTTAGCTATTAGAAAATGTTTCTCACCCTAACTAAATATAACTAGCATGGAGAGACTAATGATTTAATTTTTTTATTATTTATTCTTGAAACTGTTATAAATGTAAAGATCCTTTTGTAAATTCAATAAAATTATTTATATCTTAAATTCAATAAATATTAAAATTAATCTATAGTTAGTTAAAATAGAGAGTATGATTGAAGGGACTCACTAAAAGATTATTAGTTAAAATATATTTCTAACCATTTTGGCTAGAAATTAACTAAAATTTAGACGATGCAACAATGTCATAAGTTACTACTGAACAAATTTAATAGCGTCCCTTGTATTCTCATATTTAGAAAGCATTGTTTATATTTAAATACGCTTCTAACTTTTTCTGATCTATTGACATAATCTATTGTTGGGTCTTTGATAGGATCTGTAAAAGGGTCTACAAAAATAAAAAATAAAAAATAAAAAATAAATAAATAAATAAATGAAAAGAATGAGCAACTGACATCAGGAAATATTCGAACATCCCAACTAGATCGGAAAATGATCAACAAAATTCATTTCAATACTACTTGATTCCACACTATCAATATGTTTAGCTCTGGGGACTAGTGAATCTTTTTTTTTTTTTTCTTAATGTTTTTCACAATTAACAACTTAAAATTTAATTTCGAAAATCAGTGAATGCTCATATGACATCTAATAAGTAAACGTATATTGAATATAGCAAGAAAATACTTTGACATGAATAAAAGAAGTATAAAGTGAGAGGACAGAAAACTAATCAAATAGATTGGCTAGAATTAAAAATAAAACAAAGATAAATAATCTAAATGAATTAAATTGGAGTACGTTCAATAAAAAATATTTGTTTGGCGCGCGTAAATAAACATGTAGAGACACATGAACTTCAGAAAACCAAAAAATATATAACGCAAACAGAGAGAGAGAGAGAGAGAGAGAGAGAGAGAGAGAGAGAGAGAGAGAGAGAGCACATGCATGTGCTAGCATGTGCTAACATGGATACGTATGATCCTAACATGGATTCGTGGGTCATAGCATGTGCTAAAATTCATCCTAGATTTAACTTTATATAGAGAGCAAAATTTTTGCTCATATACATGCTAAATTATAGATTAGCATGGAATATATAACAGCTCCATTTAAATGCTATAAGTCAATAATTGCATTCCACTCATTGTCTGAGTTTTATGAAACGTTCATAGTTTGATAGGTAGCATCAGAGATTGCTCGGCTTTCAAGCAAATATGAAGAAGTTTAACTACTAATAAATAATTCGATGGGATTATATTAAAATTTTTAAGGAGTGCATGCACGTTGAATTGCCTGCGGATCAATTACTCCATCCTCTCAATTGACTACAATCATATTCAGCCCGCCGAAGATCATGGTTCTAGATTGAATAACAAGCGATAAGCTTGTGTGATATTTTTCAGATTTTTTTCTTTTTCTTTTTCTAATTTGATTGTGGACAGATCTCTGCATTATCTTTTGCATATATGTGATTTATTTAATTAAGTAGTTTGTACGCAATATATGCGGACATGTTGACAGCTGCATTTTGGTAGTTATACTTTTTTCGGGAACAAATAAAATATAATTTATATTAGGCACTTTAATATTTTTTAAGGGTTTACGACCGCGCGTTTGTATTGAATTTTCATAATTAAGGAGTACTGAAAGTCAGACTAGACCTTAAGCGTCCTTTTTACACATTTATTGGAGCAAAACTCTATAGTTAACTTTTCCTTTAACAAAAATTAACATTTAAAAAATATTAAAGGTCCAATAATTAGTCAGAAATAAATATTTTATGAGGATGCAAAAATGATATTCAGTTTTTTTTATTCTTTATATTTTGTGGGCTTGATTAACTGATTTTCGTTGTTGATTTTGTAAGGAAAAAAAAATGACTAGAAAGGAAATTAGAAAATTACTCTTCCCTTTTCTTACTCGCTGGACCATAAGATTTATCCAAGTATCTAGTGGTCATGTTTTTTGAGAGCCAATATGAAAAGGTTTTCATGTATCTATTGATCCTGATTTGTTAAAACAATTAATATTCTACATTATTATGCAAATAATTGGGTGGAATAAATAAATATCTAGAGAAAATTACATGATTCGTCATAATTTTGTACAGAGTTGTTCCTCATATCATTTTGTACAGAGTTCTGAGGTATGATACAGTTACCGATTTTCAGACTGTATTTAAGAATGAGGTATGAAACACTGTGTTAAACCCACAAGTGGGTAAACACATGAATATTATTGTTAAGAAATGGAAAAGAAATGAAAAACATCAATTCTAGG
Source organism: Morus indica (assembly GCA_029231665.1). NCBI lineage: Eukaryota > Viridiplantae > Streptophyta > Magnoliopsida > Rosales > Moraceae > Morus > Morus indica. The sequence goes on from JACAGA010000090.1 coordinate 245,470, forward strand.
GTTTTAGAAACAATCAGAACGAAAACCAGACGAAAAAGGAGTTCGGAGAGCTGAACTGAGAAAATTGAGGTTTTCGACCGAATATGGTTGACCAAGGCAAAATTTATTGACTAAGAGTCAATTAATAAGTCACCCTTGGAAGGATAGTTAAGGATAACTTTGTTGACTAACTGTCTAAAAAACGCGTATCGGATAAGAATTAAACAGAACCAAAATAAAATAGTTATTAGAAACAGTCGGTTGAGATTTAAGGTGAAAGAATTAGATGGAGGGCTGAGATTGTGGCACGTAGAATGCAAGGTGGCCAGCCTAGCTTAGTGAAGAAGGAAAGAAAAGATTTTTTGGTGAAATTTTGTAAAAAGGTCCCTCAAAAGTGCTAAAATTGCATTTTAGTCCTCCCACTTTATTAAGTTCGGTTTTTAAGAGACAAAAATACCACCAAATGATCATCTTTCATGCTAAGAACAGAGAAAACTCAGCCAAAGAGAAAGGAAGAAAGTAAATTCACCCAAAGTGAGAAAAACAAGTTTTGATCAAAATTGACAAAACGACACCGTGTCACTAAGGATTTCTCTTCATTCTCTAAGGTAAATTCCGGTTATCTTTTCACTTTTTTCTACCTTGGCTGCTCATTTAAGTATGGGAAATAGCATGAAAAAGTATTGCTGAAGATGATGATTAAGCTTGTGGTTGTTAAGAACTTGAAAATCTATTGATTAAGGAGGAATTCTAGTTTAACTGACCTTTGTTTCTAGAAATTCTTGGTAAGGAGAATTTTTGTGGAAATATGGAGAAACCCTAGAATTGTGATGTCATTGAGGATTTAACGGAATGAGAATGAATGTGAATTGTGTTTGATGGTGGAAATAACGGATAAAACGAGCTAAGGTTAGCTCGGAAAACCTAGGAAAATAGGCGGAACGCTGCAAAATTTAATTTGAACATTTTGAACTAAACTTGTTTTCATAAGGAATAAGGGATTAAGATGTGAAAAATAAGTTACTTTGATAATCGGTGATGTGTAGAAACTGAACACAATGAGAATTCACAACTTTAGACCAAAACTGAAAATTAGGCCCATAACTGAAAAAGGTGCACGGTTTTAGTGTAAATTCTTGAGATAGGAAATATTTTCGGATTGACTACAAACATAAGGATTGTAGACATTTTTGAATTAAATTTTAATGTAATTATTGATGTTAGATTTGGAATGTAACGATCAGAAATTTATGCAATAGGATCGATTAACGATTGAAGTCAGAAAGCATCAAGGGAGACAAAGGACGAGACATTAGCAAAACCTCAACAAGTATCAATAGTTTTTCTTATCTACAATGCGAATAAATTTATTTCTCTATGTTGCTCAATCCAAGCATATTGTAGACTAAATGTATGCTAGAACGTGAAAGATGACTCCTTAATGTTGGATACAATATTATGCATGTATCTACAAGACTTAAGTAGCAGTAGAATTTTATTCTGTGAAAAATATGTATCGACATCAAGTTGATGTCAAGTTAAGAGAAAAAGTTAAAATTTAATGAAAAATTGATAAACGGTAAGAGATGAAACATCTTGTTTGTACCAGCCTTCAAAGGAAGGGTTATTATGTAACTATGAAAAAAATGAAACTTTGACTGAGTTGGATTAGTTAGCTACTCCACTCCTCACTTGTTATGCGCTCTATGGTACAATAGGAAAGGGCCCATAAGAAGTAAAAGACAAGAAAATGAAAAACAGAAACCGTTCTATGTATGGGTACATTATTTGTAAAGAAGAATGAAAAATAATGAAAAAAACAATATGAAAGTCATTCAGAACGTGAAAATACAATGTGAATGACTAAAGAGAGGCGAAAACTGAACAAAGTGTGTAATGAAAAAAGAAGAACATAAGCCATACATGTCCTTGTAGTACAGAGAGTCTTAGGATATATGACATGAATGCATATATGGGTATGCATAATTACTGCATCTATTATGACCTACAGTTACTTGCTGAGCGAAAGCTCATTAAGTTTATTCATGTTGTACGAAGCTTGAGTAAGGCACTGGCTCCCTAAAACTTGTTGCTGGGCATACAGAGGTGATGTAGCATCAGAGTGTGGGCAAATGGGTAGTGGATGCATTACATGTTTTGGAACCACTGCTGAGCTTTATGTGTATAAAGTAAATAATGTTTTATCAATATCGATGAGCTTTGTAACGAAAGTTGAGTTTATGAGACAGTGTGGCTATGCATAGCAACCTGAAGTCACAAGGTATGATTAATGTATCTAAATGCTATATCATTAACAGAATGCATAACAAAATGCTTTAGCATTAAGACGTATGAATGGTTGAAAAACATTAGACTAAATTTTTAAGAGGTTATAATTAGAAAGTAGTAGAGGATGAGTAATGTTAAGTATGAATGTAGGATGATGATCAAAAGTTAGGATCGTCACAATTGGTATCAAAGCGAAGGTTCTACCACCCATCAACATTTTGCTAAGCATATGACTCTACAATGTCTAAGTAAGTTATTATTTCTAATGAATTTAGAATTCAGTGTGTGGATTTTGTCCTTATATGATATACGATATGGTTCAAACAAGACGAACTTGAGCGGTACCACATGGGTTGCATAGAAGAAGTATCCGGGGTCCAGGAAGGGGACGACGTCCGCATAGTCTACCCTCAATAGAAGAAGCAAAACCTACTCCTTTAGAAGTACCTCTGCAACCCCTACGACCTAATAGAATAGCTGAGCCACTCCCAATTGATTGGGAAGTGCAAGTAGCTATGATTAGAGACCCAATAGGATCCATGGTTGTTGCAAAAGCTGCTTTTGCACTTTATCAATGTAATCCACCTATGTATGATGGCCAAGCTCACCCAACTAAGCTGCATGATTGGCTACACCGAATTGAATATCTGATGGTAGCTTGTGATATTTATGAGAGTGATTGGGTGATTCTAGCAGCTGGCCTATTAGAGTCCAATGCTAGACAATTTTGGAGAGGTACGGTGGAAACAAGAAATGCATATGAGGTTCCATAGGATAATTTTTGTAGTTTATTGTTAGCTCAATTTCCACCAAGGGAGGCACCTGTTAGGATAGCACCAGAGGTTGCCTCTAGCTCACAGGCTCAACCACATACTAGGGAGACATAATTTGTACGAATGGAAAAGTATATACATAAGGTGGATAGATTTAAGATGCGACCTTATGAAACCGTGGCAATTTATGTTGGATAGTTCTTTAGTGAGATTATGACTGATCGCACTATCGAGTTAAAAGAACAGGATGTATGTTTCAAATTTTGGAGGGGTTAACTAGAAGAGTTGCGAACTATAGTATTTCCACGATGGGAAGTTACATATACCCTCACCCAATTTGTAGAGGAAGTAACACAATTAGAAGAAACATTGGCTATTGAATGAGAGGAACAAGAATGACATGACAATGAGCGTCAAATTGAGTTTGAATGTAGGCAGAGAGAACACCTACGTAGAAACAAATTAATGTAGGTGTACTCTGAAATATAAGTTGTAACAACATCATCACCCCAACAATAAGGACAAACAAACGTGATTCCCCAAAGCACTATAAATATAAGTGAGGAGGAAGATCCGGAATGGATTTGCTGAGAAATTCAGTTATGCTAAGAATAGAATTGATCAACCATTTAGGACTACCTTGCCCTCTGGGGAAATTCTATTACCTGAATATAGACTAGGGCATGTACTGATAGTTGTACCTAATAGGGAGCTACACATAGATCTAGCCGTATTAAAGATAATCGACAATAACGTCATCCTAGGAATGGATTTCTTAGGAAAATATCAAGCAACTATCGATTGCCATAATAGGAAGGTGATTTTTTGACCCGACGGGGAAGAAACTTTTGAGTATGTTGATCGCTCTAAGTGTACCCCCAGGCGAGTAATTAATGCAATGGAAGCAAGGAAATTACTTACTAGTGGTTGCGAAGGATATCTAGTTCATGTTGTTGATACGACTAAAACTAGTAAGTTACAACCAAAAGATGTGTTGATAGTTCAAGATTTTCTGAAAGTCTTTCCAAAAGAATTACCAGGATTGCCACCAGAACGTAAGATTTCGTTGAAATCAAACTTTTACCTGGAACGTCACGATTTCTAGGGCTCCTTATAGAATGGCTCCAGCAGAACTTAAGAAATTAAAAATGCAACTGCAACAATTATTGGACAAACAATTTATCCTACCAAGTTATTCTCCTTGGGGAGCTACTGTTTTATTTGTAAAAAAGAAAGATAGCACGTTAAGAATGTGTATTGACTATCATGAACTTAATAAGGTCATGATAAAGAATAAACATCCTTTGCCCAGGATCGATGACTTATTTGACCAACTCAAAGGGGCAACAATATTCTCAAAGATTGATTTACGATCTGAATACCACCAATTGAAGATTAAAGAGCAAGATGTATCAAAGGCAGCTTTCAGAGTGCGTTATGGACATTACGAATTTCTGGTAATGCCGTTTGGACTAACTAATGCCCCAACAGCTTTTATAGAGTTAATGAATCGAGTTTTCAAGAAATACTTGGATAAATTTGTTTTTGTTTTTATCGATGACATACTAATTTATTCAAGGAATAGTAAGGAAAATGAAGACCACATCAGAATTACTCTTCAAATGCTGAAAAGACTTCAACTATATGCTAAATTCTCCAAATGTGAAATTTGGCTTAATTAAGTTCATTTCTTGGGGTATGTAGTCTCAAAAGATGGAATCTCAGCGGATCCAGCCAAGATAGAAGCAGTGTAAGTGGCCCACACCAAGAAACCTAATAGAGATTCGTAGTTTCTTAGGTTTTGCCAGATATTACAGAAGATTTGTAGAGGATTTTACAAAATTAGTTGGACCACTAACTACCTTCACGCGGAAAGAAATGAAATATAAATGGACTGAGAAGTGTGGGGAAAGTTTTCAAGAATTGAAACGAAAGCTAACTTCTGCACCAATCCTTACACTACAAGAAAATAGGCTTTTTGTAGCGGTTAGTTATAACACTTTTTAAAAAATATTACTGCGTCTATATATAATAGCGTTTAGAAATAGTTATAATATATTTATATATAAAAATTAAAATTTCATGAGATTTTGACGGGTTTATTTTGTATATATTTAATAATATATAAATGTACCGCATTAAAATAACAACAGGTGGGCATTTGAAATAATTTCCCTAATTTTCCCGCTCATCCTCCCACTTGTTTTCTTTTTTTGGGTCATCTAATTTTGCATCTTCCTTATACGAACAAGGAAAGGAAAAAATAAAAATAAAAACTCCTTCCCACTCTGTCGAACAAACCATGCTCCACCATTTCTCTTTCCCCAAAATTTCGTAAGCTTCTTCTGGATTTGCTCTGAAATTGAAGGCCGGTGTTAGGTTCAGTCATATATCCAACTTTCCCCCAAATGCCCTAATTTTTCAGTCCATCTCACGGGAAGAATCTCATGGTTTCTGGTTTTGTGAAGATTGGGTTGTGGAAAGAAGATCGAAGATGATCTCCACGTGAAGCTCTCTTCCTCTGCGAAGCTCAGAGCTAGGTTTACCGGCCAAGGAGGTTCGAATCTCTCTCTCTCTCTCTCTCTCTCTCTCTCTCTCTCTCTCTCTCTGTTCTCTAGGTTTACCCAGAGAGAAATCCTCTGTCTCTCTCTCTATGCGTTTTCGCTCCCAAAGGTGTAGTGCTCTTGTTCTTCTTCTTTTCTTTTTTGGTTTTCAAATTCAACTAAAATCTTACGAAATGAAAATTTGCATTCCTTTTTGGCTGATTCATTGTAGTTTGTTGAAGCTTTTACAGTATATGAGCTGGCTCGAAGGTCTCACTTGATCATATACAATTTTATTATGTGAATTTTTTTTTCCGATTTGTGCTTTAATTTCTTTCTTGTTTTTTTTTTTTTTTTTGGGTGATTGTATCCCGACGAGTCACCTCAGATTAATCTTATAGAGTCAAAGGGTCTTGATCAACAAAGGCAAAAGCTTTTAGTGACTCACATCCGAGACAAAGCGAGTGAACTATCTTCTTGTTTAATGCTCGTGGCTCTTTGTGAGGTAAACTCATTTCTGTCATTGGAATTTGACTTGAGAAATCATTTATGTGATTTCATTTGAGAAATTGACGGGTTGAAACAATGTAATATAACTAAAGATTTTGGAGTTATTCAATTATTGATGATAGATAAATTAATGCAACCCCACATTGATTTTGGGCAGAAAATGCGTCCCTGAAATCATTAATGGAGTCTTGTTATATATATATATATATACACACATATATATATATATATATATATATTTACAAGCCACCTAGAAATCATGTTTAAAAACTCCCCTTGTTGAAGGTTTTAACAAAACTTCTAAAATATAGGGAAAGATGGAACATGCTTTATGTAGAAAATTGGCTAAATGAGTGGTTTGAATGTATTTCTAGGAAGCTGTGGAGAGGCTTCCTTTAATGAATCACCCCGATGGTGATTGTCCATTGTGTTTGTATTCTTTAGTCTCAGAAGATGACCAGAATAAGAATTTTCCGTTTACGAAGTTGATGTCCTGTTTTCATTGCTTCCATTGGTATTACTAGGCTCTAATTTCTTTGCTTACTCTATCTTTCATCACTTGTAGATTTTGGGGTTGTAATTTGTTCTTCATTATTTTTTTCTCTCTTTTTTTATTATGGTAGTGAGTGTAGGCGGTGGAATTGGCTTCAAACAGAAAAGAAAACAAATCCTTGTGGTTCTTTTTTTTTTTTTGGTTACTTGCCTTTTCAGGTATCACCTTTTTGTTTTTGTTGTTGTTTTTTTTTTTTTTTTCCCTCCAGGCTTTTTGGTATGTAGGCTGTGGCACTCGGCCTTTTTGGTATGTGGGTTGTGTTTGTGATATGTATCAAGATCCAATGCCCTTCCTGCTATTGGTTTCTTTGTGAATGTGCCACTACTTGCCTGTATGGCATGTAATTATAAGTTTTCTGGTCTTGTGCATTTGTAAATTAGGATGTTTCATTAGTTGTTAGTTAGTGTCTAGTGTATTTTTCTTTTATTAATGCCACCAGTACTTGTCACAGATATTACCTGTACTGGTTACCACACATTGATTTGGAACTGTATGTGTTCACTATGTTATTAATCTTGCCCAGGTAGTAATGCTGATTATGCAGTGGCTATGCACCAGAAAGAACAACTCCATGACAATAGCATGTCAATGATGCAATCTCAGCATTTCTCCGTAGGTCTTAGATCGTTTTTCCCTTTTAATTACATGTCCTTATTATCTTATGAGTTTACTCTTAATACTTCCATGTTTCATACCCAGATGGGGAGGTCTGTTGGATTCAATCTCGGAGCAACATATTCATCTCATCGACCTCAGCAACAACAACAACATGCTCCATCAGTCAGCAGTAGGGGTGTGTCCTTCACACCTGGAAACAATCAAGATCTGCTGCATGTGCATGGCTCTGATATGTTTCCATCTTCACATTCATCTTATCATTCCCAGGTATGATCATCTGGTGTTGCAAATAGTTCTTTTTCTTATCTGATTCGGTGGTTTCAAATGGAAACATGAGAGTCTGTTTCATTTTTGCAAATCTAAGTTGTGGTTAATTAGAGATTGTGAAAAGCAAACTAGTTTGTGTACCAAGAAAAGAAAAAGAGCCAACACTTGGAAACGTGGAAATAATTGAAAGATCCAAATACAAAGAAAAAAGTGTGTATTTTTAAAGTAATTCCCTGTAGATTGTTTTTGTTTTTTTGGTATTTTCTTAATGGAAATTCATTGCGACTTATCTACATGCGTGTATGCACCTTGGTCAGATGAGCCAGCTAAGGGTGATCCATAATTCAATGTGCCACAATGTTATTTTGCCAAACAACCACCGGCATTACATGTATGTGTTCCATTTTCTTAACCAGATTTTGTAGTTCGTTCAAGCAGAGTATTTATAGTTCGTTCATCATGCCTTTCTACAATTGAATGAATTCCAGTGTGAGCACTCATGCATATTTGTGAAGTTTATATTGTCATTACTTTCGATGATCATATTTGGTCTCATGTTCCTAAAGAGATCAGGTACAAAGAAGGATTAAATTAGCAATTATATAGTTCCCATTTTTGTTCCAACTAAGAGTGGCTCATGTTGTCAAGCATAAATCTTGTGGGCCATATGTCTGCCTGAACTATTTGAGTTATGTTTGGCAAGTACTATTTGTATGTATGTTGTGTTTCTAAAAATTATAAGATTCTTATAACTCTACGGCTGCTTCAGTTTTTCTGCATCATTGTCTTACTTCCTATTGCAATGGTGTTATGTTTGCAATTTCAGAAAACTGGGCAAGAGAAGCTCGAGAAGCAGTCTGGCAAGGTATGCTCAGTGTACATTTTACCCGTTTTTTGTTTTTGTTTTTTCTTTTCCTTTTTGCAGTTTCTGGTCATAGTCCTTGCTTTATTTATAGGTTAAATGGTGGAAGAATAAACATTGAGTTTGATTATTGTTTTGATAGTGGATCATTTTCTTACAGGTTAAACAATGGAGTTCACTTTTTTGTTGAAGTATTATGTCAAGATGGAAGGATTTACTTCACCATTGCATTTAGACGTTTTGGAGATGACTTCTCTGTTTTCTTTACTTGTTTTGAATGTTAAGGTTTTGGACACTGTATGAATTATGTTGTAGACGTAATTTTATTGACAGCTTGGTAGATACTGATAACAATTGATATGTTGAATGTTTTAATGTTTTAATTTGAATGTTCCAATTTAGATATATCACATATCTCGGAATTACTTTTATTTGAATGAATTCAAACGAATATCAATAATAATTTTAAAAAGTTACAATAGTATGAACATAACAGGAAAAAAAAGTTATTAATCTGTATCGTAGCTATGATAAACAGTTGTAAGAGGATGAAAATAACTTTTCTTACACGTTATAGTACTTCAATTCTATAGCGCTTTTTATAACTCTTCTAAAGCGTTATGTTTTCTTAGGACTTATAATAGCGCCGACTGTCCTAGCGCTCTAAAAAGCGCTATTGCTAGTGAGTAATAGCGTTTTTTCGTCAGTTACGAAAGGCCTTTTGTGGTGTAGTGTTACAATCCCGAAGGATGGAGAAAATTTTCAAATATACAATGATGCTTCTAAATTAGAATTGGGAGCAGTATTGATGCAAAATGGGAAGGTAATTCCATACATATCTCGACAATTGAAAACTCATGAGAGAAACTATCCAACTCATGATCTTGAATTAGCAACAATGATTTTTGCATTAAAGATATGGAGACTTTATTTATATGGTGTGCAATGCCAGATTTTCATTGATCATAAAAGCCTCAAGTATTTCTTCACTCATAAAGAACTTAATATGAGGCAAAGCAGATGGTTGGAATTAGGAAAGGATTATGATTGTGAAATCCTTTATCACCCAGGAAAAGCCAATAGGGTAGCTGATGCTTTAAGTCGTAAGACTACCGAATTAAGTCATGTGTCATTTGATAGATTCCCAACACTTTTACAAAAGGATATTCATTCATTAAGATTGGAGCTAATCATGGAGAAATTAGCCGCTTTACAAATACAACCATCTATTTTTAATAAGATAGCAGAAGCTCAACGTCAAGATTCTACTCTTGACAAGTATTGGAAGGACGTGGAGGAAGGAAAAGAGACATAATTCAAAGTCTGTGATAATGGAATACTCACATTTTGAGAAAGGATTTGTGTTCCAAAAGATGAAAATCTTAAAAGTCAAATTCTTTTTGAAGCTCATAATACCCCATATTCAATACATCTAGGAGCAACTAAGATGTATCAGGATCTAAAACATCACTTATGGTGGAGGTATATGAAAAGCCACATCGTGGACTATGTTAGCCATTGCTTAACTTGTGAAAGGATCAAAGCTGAGCATAAACGTCCAGTTGGAGAGCTGTAACCTTTAAATGTTCCAAAATGAAAATGGGAGCATATAACCATGGATTTTGGGGTAGGATTACCCAAAACAAGTGAAGGTTATAATGCGATATGGGTAATTGTTGATAGATTGACTAAATTTGCCCTTTTTGTACCCATAAAAGTGGCGTATACCCTAGAAAAGTTAGCAGAGTTATACGTCACCAACATAGTTAGATTGCATGGAATACCTTTATCCATTGTCTCATATCAGGGTAGCTGCTTTACATTTTGGAAGAGTGTACAAGAAGCCATGGGCTCAGAATTAAGATTTAGCATAGCTTTTCATCCTTAGACTGATGGACAATCAGAACATATCATCCAAACTTTAGAAGATATGCTTGTTGGAAATGTGTCCATAAAGTGGGATGTAATTTGTTATTTATGAAATGACAAATGTAAGACATTATTATTTTGCTGATTTTATAAAATAAGATAAAGTTATGTTTTGACACATACTCAAGAGTGTTAGTAATATTGCTTAGTCCATAAACTGTTACCAACGAAAGAAGAGTCAGGGGAACCCTACCGGAAAAACTCTTCTGATACAGTTTAAAATAGATATTTGCAGTCTTAGGATTGATTGGGCAATCGAATCCGATTATGACTGTTAGATCGAACCATGTGATGCTGGTCTCGGGGCATGGGAGTTGGACTCTGTGGTTGATCTAGACATGCTCGTAACATGTTGAATAGACCATGTGATTGATTAGGTTAGAGTAAAAACTGTTTACACAACTCTAAACCTAATCATCACAACTTAAGTATATTTGTATAATTATCTTAATCCTGAAGTGGATGCATAGCTCAACTTAGTATCTCATGATCTTTGATTCACCAATGAGATTAGTTCACAGTTATTGAACGACATCTCGGTCATTGGGATCATGACATTATTGAGTTGGAGTTGTGTGATTCACAGATATGGAATTCGTAAGAAATAATATCACCTCATGCTTTATTGACGGGTGTGTGAATAAATAAACCAGGCCTGGTATTCAATGATGATGTTCATTGATTAAGACATCGTAACATGTGCGAGACATCTTACGAACGTTTGTCTTTCTTATTCACAGTCATATAAAGGAGTTGAGGAAATAATGATTGGAATGGTAAAACGGTAATATCATATACCATTCTGATCACTGATATTTACGAAGGATAATAATGCATTTACACTGTGGACCGTGTGATAAATTGTATCAACACCATTGAAAAGATAGCGCACATGAATCGAGAGATTATTCGGCATCAAACTTTTAGTGGAGTTGTGCGATGTCGGAATTAAATATGTCGATAACTTATCGAGATAAGTTAGTCGAGTATTTTAACTCCATAGCTTTGTCCATGTGGGTCCATTCGGTCTCAAGGCTAGCTCTAATAAATGGGAAAACAGAAACTGATGTTTCGTTATATAATTATGTTTAAATTCATTATGTTATTTTTCATTTATTTGATAATTGAAAAATAAAAGGAATGAGTTTTGAATTTCGGAATTAAGAAAGATTAATTTAAAATTCAAAATAAAATTTAAACATGATTTTATTTGGCAACTAAAGGAGAGAAAAATTTGATATATTATTTTGGGAAAATTCGGAAATCCCTTGCCATAAGGAGATTTCGAATTTTGCTCCAAAAAGGGGAAGGAAAATTCGGAAATCCCTAGCCATGTAGGGATTTTCGGATTTCAATCCAAGGGTTAAGAGGAAATTCGAAAATCCCATCTAGGGTTTGAGTTTTTGAATTTCCTCCTATATAAGGATATTATTGAAAACCCTAAGAGAGACTTCTAGAGAAGAAAAATATATCACACATATTTCCTCCTAGGGGTGGCCGGATTTTAGAGACATAAGATAGGGAAAATTGTTTCCTTAGGTTTTTGGAAAAAGAGCCCACACTCTCATCCCAAATACTATAGAGTCATAGCCTTGAATCAACAAGTGGTTTTTGGTGTGATCGTGTCGATAAATCAACGATCTTGTTTCACGGCAATTCTCCATCTCGGAACGTGAGATAGTGAGGCAAGATCCTTGCGGTCATTTATTTCAATAGTCACAAAGGTATGTGTATTATTCTAATCCTTTGTCTATAAACATATATCATGCATGCATCTCTCGTTGTGGTTCACGTTTAATTTAGAATTAAATGGATATGATAAAATTTTTGAAATTCCGCCTACAATATTGTTGTTGTTCAAATGATTTTTCATATATAAATCACAACAAGATCCTACAATTGGTATCAGAGCCTAGGGTTTTTGATCATGCATGATTTATGTTTATGCGATTGAACGTATGATATGTGTTGATATTGGCATCTTGCATGAATATATGATGAATTCAAAATTGTTTTGATTATATATGTGATTGGATCCCGATCGATTGGCTCTAGGTTTTTTATTACACCAAGTTGGTGGTTTATGTTTTTTCTCTAGAAAATAATGTAAGCCATTAAAGGGCATAGGTTTTTGACTATGTTGACTAACTGTCTGAAAAACACGGGTAAAACGAGTACTAGATAGGAATTAAACTGAAACAAAATAAAATAGTTATTAGAAATGGACAGTTGAGATTTAAGGTGAAAAAAATTAGATAATGGACTGAGATTGAGGCAGGCGGAATGCAAGGTGGCCGGCCAAGCTTAGTGAAGAAGGAAAGAAAATATATTTTTGGTGAAATTTTGTAAAAAGGTCCTTCAAAAGTGCCAAAATTGCATTTTAGTCCTCGCACTTTATTAAGTCCGGTTTTTAAGAGATAAAAATACCATCAAATGTTCATTTTTTGTGCTAAGAACAGAGAAAACTCAGCCAAAGAGAAAGGCAGAAAATAAATTCACTCAAAGTGAGAAAAATAAGTTTTGATCGAAATTGACAAAATGATGCTGCTAGTTCGCGTCACTAAGGATTTCTCTTCATTCTCTAAGGTAAATTCCGGTTATCTTTTCACTTTTTTCTATCTTGGCTGCACGTTTAAGTATGGGAAAAGGCATGAAAAAATGTTGCTTAAGATGATGATTAATCTTGTGGTTGTTAAGAACTTGAAAATCTAGTAATTAAGGAGGAATTCTAGTTTAATTGACTTTTGTTTCTACAAATTCTTGGTAAGGAGAATTTTTGTGGAAATACGGAGAAACCCTAGAATTGTGATGTTATTGAGGATTTAATGGAATGAGAACGAATGTGAATTGTGTTTGATTGTGGAAACAATAAATAAAACGAGCTAAGGTTAGCTCAGAAAACCTAGGAAAATAGGCGGAACGCTGCCGAAATTTAGTTTGAACATTTTCAACTAAATCGGTTTTGATGAGGAATAAGGGACTAAGATGTGAAAAGTAAGTCAATTTGATAATCGGTGATGTGTAGAAACCGAACACAATGAGAATTCATAGATTTGGACCAAAACTGAAAATTAGGCCCATAACTGGAAAAGGTGCACGGTTTTAGTGCAAATTCTTGAGATATGAAATATTTTGGGATTGAATACAAAACATAAGGATTGTAAACATTTCCGTATTTAATTTTCCGGCACAATATGAGGCGGGGTGGACATTAGATTAGCAGGTATATAATTGTCGGGATGCCCCAAAACATTAGGAGCATAAAAACCTTACGTAACTAGAGCCTGTGGGTCCAACACTCCTATACTATATAGGGCTAGATTAGGTTTCAACACCATTCACTGATAAGGCCCCACATGCAGCATTCTCGACAGTGGCTATCCTGAGCTATGTCATGAGGGATGTGACCTATGTTAGGTCCATAAGATACCACAGCCTTTGGTGTTATGCTAGACCCCTCCTCTAGTTCAAGAGCTTTAGGCCGGATACTAGCTTTGCTCTAGTTGCTTTGAGTGAATCGCTATGAAAATGAAATAGAAGAAGTCAAAAATGCCCAATCCTCTCCTCATGTGGGTGAGGAAGGAGAGACATAATATTTTTCAAGGTAATATAATTATTGATCTTAGATGTTGAATCTAACGATCAAAAATTTATGCAATAGGATTGATAAATGATCGAAGTCATAAAGTATCAAGTGAGACAATGGACGTGACATTAGTAAAATTTCTGTGAGTATCAATAGTTTTTCTTATCTACAACACGAATAAATTTATTTCTCTATGTTGCTCAATCCAAGCATATTGTAGACTAAATGTATGCTAGAATGTGAAAGATGACTCCTAAATGTTGGATACAATATTATGCATGTATCTACAAGACTTAAGTAGCAGTAGAATTTTATTCTGTGAAAAATATGTATCAACGTCAAGTTGGGGTCAAGTTAAGAGAAAAAGTTAAACTTTAGTAAAAAGTCACTCTCATGATAAATTGCTCAAAAAGGCACAAGCTCATAAGATTTAACTAAAGTTACCGTTTCAATGAGAAAATTTAATAAATGGTAAGAGTTCAAACATCTTGTTTGTACCAGCCTTTGAAACAAAGGTTATTATGAGACTATAAAAGAAATGAAACCGTGACTAAGTTGGATTGGTTAGCTATTGCACTCCTTACTGGTTATGCACGCTACGGTAGAACATGACAGAGCCCATAGGAAGTAAAAGACAAGAAAATGAAAAATAGAAACCGTTCCATATAAGGGTACGATATCTGTAAAGAAGAATTGAAAGAATGAAAAACACAATATAAAAGTCATTCAGAACGTGAAAATACAATGTGAACGACTAAAGAGAGACGACAACTGAACATGCTAATCAGACATAATTACGTAATAGAATTGATCCTATTGATGTCTATAAATGACATTCTAGTAACAACGTATACTTATAGATCTCAAACTTACACTTTCTTATGTGTATGCTTAGCTACGGTATAGTCCATACTTAAATAAACTATTTACTATTGGATTTTCTTTTCTGTATATAACGGAATCTCATGTGAACTTGAGCCTGTAATGTGAAGCTTTAGGAGAAAAACAAGAAAAAAAAAAAAAAAGAGCTTCAAGAGCGCTATTGATGATCTGTCACTAAAATGTCCTATATATGCACTCCGCCAAAGTATTCCCAAAGTTTTCCAGAAACTTTTGTACAGAAACATTTCAAATATTAATGAATGAATGAGTGATTGTTTTTCTGATTGATAGATGTAGGCATACTACATTAAATCTCGTCTTGTTCTCTTATATCTTTATGTTTTTTTTCTTATTTCTTTCTTTTTATCGTATGTGTATAGTTGTAATGCACGTGCAGTAGACATTTAAAAAAAAAAAACAGTTAAAGTTGTTGTTCAAATCTATCAACAACAACAACGACAAGTTTTAATCCTAACTTAATTAGAATCAGTTATATAAATTTCATTTCTATATACAATTCTGTTCAAAATTATCAAAAATATTGATTCCTGTTAACTAAACAGCTCAGTTCAGCAATAAATGGGCAACAAATTCAAAACCAATCGTGATAACTATAAGGAAATCAATTGCCAATATTGCAGTGGATATAAAATTGGATATCGTCACCATGCATAATTATGGCAATATCTAAACCGATCTTGGTCAATTCCATGAGCTTTGCGTGGGTCGTCTTCTAAAAAATACAAGTCAACCCTTTCCTTGTTCAGATTTTTTATTATACATCATTTTTTTCTTATGCAAAACAACATTTCATTAATAACAAAGTATAAAACTTAAAAATATTCAATACAGAAAACATGATAGATCTGCTGGCATCTGATGGTGGACACAATTTATTAAGCACTTCTGTACGCTTTTTTAATTCTCCTTCTACAGTTGATTCTCCCAAATGAGCTATAGCAAACTTTCTGTAAAGACCGGTCCAAGTCAACCTCGCCGAAACGGGAGATCTGGTTAAAGTATGCAGAAGATGAAAAATAACACTAAACCCACTCAAATCTAGAGATTGGTGGGGGAAAACAACCAAGACCAACAAACAAAGCCCACACAAAGTGTTGAATTTGGTGGGGAAGACAACCAAAATCAACAAAAATAACCAAAATCCCGACAGGTCTAGAGATTGATGTGGGGGAGGAGAGGGGGCCAAACACCAACATTGACAGAATGACACCTTTATTTCACCTATGACTAGAAAAAGCGAAGAAAACACCAACACGGAGTACTCCACTATCGTATAGATCGGTTGACTTAGAGAGCGTGGGTATATTTTGTGGGCTGACACACCAAAAATATGCTTTCAGTAGCCGGTTGGACTATTCTCCTTCTTGCATGCTCTCTCTTTCTCTTTGTAACTCTCAGTTATTATTATTATTTTTTTTCTTATATCACTTCTTTTAATATTTCGTTAATATATTTTTGGCCAAGTATTTTCTTAATATATTATATACCACGTGCCCCCATCTTACTTTCTTGTACATACTCTACAAATTTAAAGTATTTAGAATTGTTTATAAGAAATTACTCAATAGACGGTTATCGGAGTGTTCGCGGTTAACAACTACCGGTTTTGGTCAGTTCGGTGGCCGAACCGACCATGTCAATTTTTGACCGCATATAATATTATTCGATCCAGTTAACCGAACTTCAGTTTCGGTTCGGTTTCGGTCAGTTTTTCACTTTTGGTAATCAGGAAGGTGACTTGAGTTAACCATCAGGTTAACAATATTTTTTGTTTTATTTTTTGACCAAAAAAACGGAAAAATGTAAAACTTTCCTTCTATGAAAACCTGTAATCACAATAAATGAATATAAAGTACAACATCCAAATTGATAATATCGCAAACACAAAATATCTAAATCCAATGTCCAAAATCCAAAGTAAACAGTAGAAAATAGAAACTAGAAAGTTAGAACAAACAATACTAATATTCAAAGTTCACATATAAAGTCTACAACACAAGTGTAAAAAACATCTATAAGAATTAAGAAGCCAAATCATTCCAAGATCAAATTTAAACAAATTTAAAACCATTCCAAGACGTCTATGAGACAAGCTAATTAACAGTGTTAGCAGTCGGCAAACCACTAAATATAATCTTACTTAGTTAACTGATTAAAGAGATATTGGTCAAGTGCAAATAAGAAATAACTCTAGTTTGATAATCTGAAGTCACTTTTTCTGCAATGCGACCACAAAGCCCATATGAGCACAATGGACTGCTAAACAAGGAATTCATATGCAATCCATTTAAGATTCACGGAAAACAATGTTCTCTGTCATCAATGCATTTAATGATCCCAGCTTTTTTTTTTTCATTTTTTTACTCTTTTTTGGTGTTAAGTCAAATTTTATGCAGATGGAGATTTCCCATAAGGAAATTCTATCTAGTACTAGTAGAGGAGTTCACTTCAGCAACTAAGCTGCACTAGACTATAATAGGCCTTATTAGGCAATTTGAGCCCATTCTTTTCGCTCTTAATTACTTTTCAAACTATACAGAGGGTTTAATCTGTTTGATTTCTATTTGTTTAAAAAAAAAACATCATGGAGAATTGTAGTCCTGCACAAACAAAACATGCGCTCGTTGGATAGGTATGTGAACTTTGAGAGTACGTGTGTACAAGCATTTGGTTTTGTTCTCTTTTGTAAAAGCCTTTTTTCCTATTTGGAAAAACGAGGAAATTATAGAGTGCTATTCAGTATTCAATTGCCTCAAATCTATTTGTTGTTGGTTGTTTGATTGTGAAATCTGAAACCACTTGTCTTAGAAGCACTATAAAATAATACGACATATTAAAAGAAAACCGATGAGAAACAAATTCCTTCTTATCGGCCAAGCGTGATGCAAAAAGAAAGTGGAGAAACAGATTAGAAGAAAGCGAAACCTCTTTGTACGTTGATCCAAGGCTGAGAATCTTGATTCGGAACTACTTCGTCGTTCGCAATTGTCCAAGAGAATTTCCACCATTTGATCTAGAGAGTGGAGAAAACGAACAAATTTCCACTGTTTGACAGAGGGTGGACGTGCGAGGAGGACAGAGGAGAGAGGTGGCACGGCGGCCAGCGGGTTTCTTTCCCCAAAGTTTTACGGTGAGAGAGACAGAGAGATGAAATGAAGAGAGTGAGTCTATGACTGAGAGTTCAAAGACTTTAGAGGAGATATTAGAGAGGAAAAAAATGACAGCATAAAGCTAAGTGGACGTTTAGTTCATGGATTCAGAATCATGATTCAAAATCATTCTCATTTTATGTGTGTTTTTTATGAGAGAAAAGCACTGTAGAGAACTATGAAACATGATTATTCAAAATCAGAAATGAATACAAAAAATAGACATCCCCTAAGCTCTAAAGCTAAACCTTAAAAAAAATGACAGCATAAAAAAAATTCTTCATTCAGTCAGTTTAGTTTTTAACCAAACCTTTAAACGCAAAACCGAATCGATTATCTTCAGTTCTATGTGGCCCCATCTTTTTCAGATTCTGAGCGGTCGATTTTTCAGTCGATTTTGGTTTTATAATTTTTTTGTAAATAGTACACTAGCCCAATAAAAATTCTACATTTAAATATGTTGTGCATTTAACTCTTTTTAATTATATTCCTCTCTCCTAATATGTTTTACATTAATGTCGACCTATTCAAAATCATTAGGAATAGTCTAACTAAATGATTAATGTTAATTAATCTTTCCTACTTTATTCTTATATGCACTATTCTTAAATTTATCTGCGGGTTTTATTTTTTATTTTTTATACTTCAAGAGTCATTAAAAGCATCAGTTTAGACAACAATTTTTTTGATATCGTCGTCTAACCGCAATACGGATTCCTGAAACATGAAATTCTTCCTTGATGCGTTTTTGCTTGGAGCTTAGACTACGGTTTTAGGAAAAATCGTCGTCTATCATTAGTCATTAAATCAGCTTTTGTAGTAGTTTCTAAAACTAGGGTTGTCAATCTGAGTAGTGACACGATAATACGACTCAAAACCCGCATGAAGTTAGCGGGTTTGAGATTACTATAAATGGGTTTGGGTCATAGTCGGATTAACACAATTAATAAATGAGCTAGGTTAGGGTTGACCTCCTAACACAAAGTGGCATGAATTGACACGATTAACTATATGTGACATCTGCAATTTAATGATATGTGATATAATATGAAAGTTTATATGACATATTAAATACAAATAATGTGAATTTTAATATTTATTGGTAAAATTAATTTATTTTTCTTAAAGGAAAAGATAAATTGACCAATAAACATGTTAAACTTGTCTTGACCGTTTTAAATAAGTCATTATTATATTAGTTATTTATTCAATATATTAATTTAAATGGATTGTATAGGTTGACACGATTAACACGATTAATAAAAGGGTCGTGTTTGGGTTGACATTTTTGATACGTTTAATTAACATGTTATCTTTAGGTTGATATTTTCTGACACAATTAATAAACTAATTGACACGTCACAAACACAACCCACTAACACGAATTGTCATCTTTATCTGAAGCTTAAATGCACCTGTTTAATATTATTATCAAAAAGATAAAATATTTTTGAGATATTTTGATATGATACGACGTATTAAAATAATTTTATCTCAAAATATATAGAGACAAGTTGCGAACTCGTCGTTTGAAAAATGACAAAAGAAAGCACTGCGTGGGTCTCATGTTAAAAGTCAGCGTCCTCATCCACATTTTTTATTATAAAATATAAATCAGTTGTTTAAACATTCAGTTAATATATTTTTGCTCAAGTATTTCTTTAATATAATACATACCATGTGCCCCGTCTTACTTTCAGGTAGACGATTTAAAATATTTAGGATTATCCTTACACTCAGTCGACATATTTCATCAAATGGTAAACATCATGTGAGGAACCAGATCACCACGTTAATAACTGAAGGACTTAATTAAGACCAACCAGTAAATTATAATCCTATAAATTGAGCCCATTCGATCTTTTCGCTCTTAATTACTTTTCAAACTATGCAAAGGGTTTAATCTGTTTGATTTCTATTTGGAAAAAAAAAAAAAAAAATCATCATATGATATTTGTAGTCCTGCAGAAACAAAACATGCGCTCGTTGTATGTGAACTTTGAGAGTACTTGTGTACAAGCATTTGGTTTTGTTCTCTTTTGTAAAATCCTTTTTTTCCTATTTGGAAAAATGAGAAAATTATAGAGTGCTATTCAGTATTCAATTGCCTCAAATGTATTTGTTGTTGGTTGTTTGATTGTGAAACCTGAAACCACTTATCTTAGAAGCACTATAAAGTAATATGACACATTAAAAAAAAACCGATGAGAAACAAATCCCTTCTCATCGCCCAAGCTTGATGCAAAAAGAAAGTGGAGAATTAGATTAGAAGAAAGTGAAACCTCTTTGTACGCTGACCCAAGGCTGGGAATCTTGATTCGGAACTACTTCATCGTTCGCACTTGTCCGAGAGAATTTCCACCGTTTGATCTAGAGAGTGGAGAAAACGAACAAATTTCCACCGTTTGGCAGAGGGCATACGTGCGAGGAGGACTGAGGAGAGAGGTGGTGCGGCGGCCGGCGGCTAGGGTTTCTTTCCCCAAAGTTTGATGGTGAGAGAGACAGAAAGATGAAATGAAGAGAGTGAGTCTATGAGTGAGAGTTCAAAGATTTTAGAGGAGATATTAGAGAGGAAAAAAAGGACAGCAGAAAGACTAAACTCTAAAGCCAAACCTTAAAAAAAATGACAACATAAAAATAAATTTCTTCCTTCAGTCGGTTCAGTTTTTAACTGAACCTCTAAACGCAAAACCGAAACTAAATTGCCATTGAGACAGCTCGGTCAGTTAACCGAACCGATTGTCTTCAGTTCCACATGGCACCGTCTTTTTCGATTTCTAAGCGATCAATTTTTTGGTCGGTTTTGGTTTTATGGTTTTTTGTACAGTCCTAGATGGTTATACTAAGTCATCATGCTTATAGTACACTCGCCCAATAAAAATTGTTTTAAATATATTGTGCATTTAACTCTTTGTAACTATATTTCTCTCTCCAAATATGTTTTACACTAATGTCGACCTATTCAAGATCATTATGAATAGTGTAACTAAATGATTAATGTTAATTAATCTTTCCTACTTTATTCTTATATGCATTATTCTTAAATTTATCTGCATGCTTTATGTTTTTTTATACTTCAACAGTTGTTAAAAGCATCAGTGTAGATGACAATTTTTTTGATACCGTCGTCTAACCGGAATATGGATTCCCAAAACATGGAATTCTTCCTTGCTGCGTTTTTGCTTGGCGCTTAGACAACGGTTCGTCTATCATTAGTCATTAAATCAACTTCTATAGACATTTCTAAAACTAAGGCTGGCAATCCGAGTAGTGACACAATGATACAACTCGAAACCCGCATGAAATTAGCGGGTTTGAGTTATTATAAATGAGTTTGGGTCATAATCGGATTAACACGATTAATAAATGTGTTGGCTTAGTGTTGACCTCCTAACACAATGTGACACAAATTGACACGATTAACTATGTGTCATCTGCAATCTAATAATATGTGATATAACGTGAAAGTTTATATGGCATATTAAATATAAATAATGTGGATTTTAATATTTGTAAGTAAAATTCATTTATTTTTCTTAAAGAAAAAGATAAATTGACCAATAAACATGTTAAACCTGTCATGACCGTATTAAATAAGTCATTATTATATTAGTTATTTATCCAATATATTAATTTAAACGGATTGTACGGGTTAACACAATTAACATGATTAATAAAATGGTCGTGTTTGGGTTAACATTTTTGACATATTTAATAAACTTGTCATGTTTAAATTGATGTTTTTTGACACAATTAATAAATAAGTTAGCATGTTATGAACACGACTTACTAACAAGAATTCTCATCCTTATCTAAAACTTAAAACACCTGTTTAATATTATTATCAAAAAGACAAAATACTTTTAAGATATTTTGATATGATAGGAGTTATATATTAAAATAATTTTATCTCAAAATATATAGAGACAAGTTGCGAACTCATCGTGGCTAAATAATGATTGTTGAAAAATGACAAAAGAAAGCACTGCGTGGGTCTCATGTTAAAAGTCAAGCCACCTAATCCACATTTTTTATTATAAAATATAAATCAGTTGTTTAAACATTCGGCTAATATATTTTTGCTCAAGTATTTCGTTAATATAATACACACCACGTGCCCCGTCTTACTTTCAGGTAGACGATTTAAAATATTTAGGATTATCCTTACACTCAATCGAACAGTCCATATTTCATCAATTAAGACCAACCAGTAAATTATAATCTTATAAATTTGATACTCTTCCAGCATTTGTTGTCAATAGTTTTCACTCTCTTTTCTGCCCCATTTTCCTTGTTGATTGGAGCTCTCAGTTTTTTGTCAATCTTCGTTTGAAGTGTCATCTTTTGTCCCTCAATGTTGCAAGGCCACCTTTCATAACAATAGGTCGATACCAATATCAAGTCTAAAAGAATTCTCCACCAAAAAATAATTTGATCATACCAATGGGGCTCCATCGAAAAGGCAGCAGGTCCTCAGAGACATTATATGGCCAACATAAGCTCAATTCCATCCAGGTATATATACTTTAATTAACTTTTATTTATTTATTTATGGTAATCATGCAAATTTTGTTAATATTAGTGTCATATATCCTTATCCATCAGCAAAATATTGTTATTGAATTTACTTAATTTACGTTAATGTAAAATGGGACTCGCAAAGATTTCAGTTTCAAATTAGATCAATGTTGAGACACATGACTTCAATTCACCATTTTTAATTACTTTTTGGCGAGAAAATTTTTCATCGGTTATTATTGTTAAACTAGCGTGCTATAATTAATTGCTCTTGTGATTGGATAATTACCCTTGTGTTAGTTGCTCCAATATTTGGTTTTGTTATTGAATTTGTAAAGTGATCAAATAAATTGTGATAGACACGCGATCAAGTTGAACCTGCTGGCTCCGATTCAGTGCTTGTCCAAATATATCATTGTGGATCCGCTTTCAAAAAAATTCTACGGCCGTATGCAATAATACCAGCAACTATATCGGTCATGTAAGAACTTTTACCTCTATCAATAGAGAAACAAACTTCTCTTCTTCTTCTTCTTCTTCTTCTTCTATTTTTTTTTTTTTTTCTAAATTTGGAACGAGAAATTTGAATTTTGAATTTAACAGCTTATGATAGGATCAAGTGTCGATTTACTGTTAGGCAATACATACCAAACTATAGTTATCTTTCTCTCAAACTCAACCGGTCAGTTTGTGCTTTGGAAAGAAGTTTTACTTTTTTTTTTTCTTTCTTTGGAATTCGGAGGTGGGGATTTGAAGTTTACACTCTAGTTCTCCTTACACTTCTCAAAATTGTTGCAAGAATACATTTCTGCATTGTTTTATTTTTATTTTTTTATTTTTATTTTATTTGCAACTCGGAGGTGGGGATTTGAAGTTAAACTTCTCAAAAGTGTAAACAAAGTACATTTCTGCGTTATTTTTGTCCAACACAAAAACATCAACACTAACATGGTGTTTGATGTTCAAAGGACTTTTGGTGTCTTCAAAAGTTATACCAAACTAACCTTACATAATTCATGTATGGTTGTGATCTCTTTTCTTTTGCAGTTGCTTGTTTGCAAGAGTATTACTTGAGAACCCACAATTGTTTAAGTGGTCTCTGCTGATTAAGGCGGTCCCTTGCCTAATTGCCATATTACTTGCGTACGCTTATTGTGTTTGCATCAACGATATATATGATGCCGATATTGACAGGTATGCTTGCCAAATTCCATATATACAGAACCAATCCATTTTATTTCCTCTAAATCTATTTAATAACCAGACCGTCCACAACCCTTCAAGAAAAATTGTAAAACATATCTTTTTATTAGTTGAAACAATGTTTTTATAAGTTGAAACAATGTTAGGAGCCTTCCTTTTGGGGACAGTTGCATCACTGACCCTAAGGTATATTTAGTCCCCTACTTTCGCTAATCTATTAAGGATTGTGAACAAAGTAATGTGAATATTTTAATTTTAAAATAAAATGTTTATTTTTAATTTATTTTTCGTCTTATAAATTGTTATGAAAAAACCTTTTAGTTTATTTTTATTTTTATGTTTTACTTTCAGGATAAATAAGCCGTATTTACCTATACCTGCTGGAGAGGTTTCACTAAAACAAGCATGGCTTTTTGCAATATTTGATGTATTTTTTGGCCTAATGATTTTGTGGTTGATGAACGCCAACCGAATAATTACTTCTCTCTACTGCTTAACTCTTTTCATTGGCACCATATATTCTGCTCCTCCCGTAAGATTCAAGAGATCTTGTGTCGCGACAACCATTCTGCTTTCTTTGGTATATTTTCTTCCAATCCATGTTCTTGAGATGAAATTGTGTTTTCTTTTATTATAACCTTTGCAGCTGGTCTTTGGAAATTCAGTGCTGCGCAAAAAATACATTATGATTTGGAAAAACATTGTGTCATGTATTTGGAAGTCCTTAATAACTGACACAATAATGAAATACTTCTTTCTAGAAGCATGAGAAACAGTACTTCAGTATACGAAAGTCACTTTGCTTTCTATTGTGGTATAATATTGAAGTGCAGTTTTGTTTGTGTTATTTTTCATTTTGCCGAGTCATTTATTCTTGAGGTCAGCATCTTCAATTTTATCTTCGCTAATATGAAAACGTGAACTTAAAACATGGTAGCTTGTCATATATCTGTTTAGAGAAGGAAAAAAAAAAAAAAAAAGGTGATATTTGATAACAAGAGCAAATTATGCAGACCTGGGGCGTCCTTCACAATGTTGGTATTATTTACGCTGCTACAACATCCCTTGGACTTCAATTTTGGTGGAGGTGTGTAAAAAGAAATTTTAATTTTTTTTTTTATCGTCTTTCTTTTTCGTTAATCAAGGTTTTGGATATATTATCTAAAAAATTAAAAAGTTTAGAGAACTTTCAGGTTGTGTGGATGAAATAGACGAAATTTTTATCATTATTCTCATTGATTTATTAAGCTCATGTTTGGATTTCAAGTTTCTATGCAGCCCCCCAATTGTCTTTATCACTCTCTTTGGGACATTGTTTTATGTGGTTATTGGCCTTGCAAAAGATCTCTCAGACGTCGAAGGAGACATGAAGTAAGTTGTTTCCTTCTCCTTTTTTTTTTTTTTTTTTTTTTTTTTTTTTTTGTGATCACATCTATTGAATTTAAATTTTTTTTTTTTCCCTTTTGATCACGCTTTGGATCATGAAATAATATTTTAAACTTTATCTTTAGCATCACTAAAACAATATATTCAACAATATTATAGACACAACATACAGACATTTGCGGCAATATTCGGGCTCAAAAACATTGCAGTCTTTTGCACTGGAATGCTTCTAATAAATTATATTGGCGCTGTAGTGACTGCCATTTACATGCCTCAGGTAATTAATTTTTTACCGGGACACTTACTTCCATAGTTTTTTTTTTTTTTTTTGAGAAATATTTGCATCAATAATTTGACATCCTAGGCTTTTTTTAAAAAAAAAAATGTTGGTGAATTTATTTCCTTCCGTTTTATGCCCATTTTTTCTTTTTCTAATTTATTGATTACTAAAGGTAAACTATTTGCTTTACTCCCACTGATGTCATTTGTCTTCTCTAGTCATTTTACATAAGAAAATATTGATTTACTCCAAGTAAATTACCAATAAATTATTCAACAAATTAATTACAATCATGTATTTAGCAAAGTAATCCTTAATTAACCATACAAATATTAGACGTAAAACAACAGAAAATATATAAAAATGTAAATATATATATATATATATATATATATAAACATATATTAACAATTATAGAACTTCGTCACAGTTTCCTACATTCTTTGTCTTATTATTCCCTTTCTATGGAACTTGCAGTAAATAGCATATTTTTGAAACATGATTAAATATATAATATGTTTTATTATTATTTAAAGTAAATAGTAGTTTATCTTGTAAATATTTCATTTACAACTAGTAAATTTACGTGATAAAAAATCTATTTATATGTCACAAAATGTCACGCCCCCAAACGGGGTGGGTGACGTGGAGCTCGATTAGGGATTAATAAAGCAGATCCCCAACCGGGTCCCACACTTAGCTGCATTAAAATATAAATAATCTACATAATCCAGGAGCCCCTGACACACAGGGCTCCACCCCACAGGACATACAGTATTATACATACATGGTCAAGTAAATAAACAATTACAACAGACATCATCCACAGTCTAGTAAATCCAAATATTAGTTAAGTTTACAGAATTTCCCAAATTCCTTACATTTGCTCAAGAGGATTACACAATCCTCGCTTGCTCGATCCGTAGCACAACTCAGCTACGATGCACCGCTCCTCGAATCTCCTGGGAGGGGTTTAAACATTTGAAACATGAGCGAAAGGCCCAGTAGGATATAATTTGAAGTAATGTAAATAAACAAATAATTAAATAAGTGCGTAAATAAAATAAATAAGACATTCAGCCCCGACAGAACAGCCGGAACCTCACATCCTTTTTCTCAAAGGAAATATAACAGAAACTAACCGTATTATAGGCTTCAGCGAGTAATTAGTACAAATTACTCACCTCACCAAGTGCCTCGCCTACCGGACCGGTTTCGGGTTCTGCCCCCGAGGATGCACTCTCCGCATCCTATCTAGGCTTACAGCAATAGACTCTATTACCAGTTCACAAGATCTCTTATCTTAAGAAATCATCCGTTTAACATTATGAAATCGTTCATATGACCCCACGAACTACTCAAGCCGCGGGCCCCATGACTGAACAAGCCATGAGGTTCCATGACTGACAAGCTATGGATTCCAAGGACAGGACAAGCCAAGGAATTCCATAAACTAACAAGCCATGGTTTTTAAAACATTTTTCTTTCGCAAATCAATCCCTTTCTTTAAAACATTTTCAAGGCCAAAATCTTCTTTGAAAACAGGCTCACAAGGAAAAGGGATAGAAATCCTACCTTGCACAATCAAACCTGGGACTAGCGTTGCCTTTTCCGGCTTCCGCTTCCTCAAGCCCCTTCAGTCTGAATCCTCAGCGATCACTGATACAAAACACCACTTTAGGATCAATTCTCAGTCCTAAAGTAATCGAATCTCAATCATATTCCAAGATTTTCCAATTAGTGTGCCCTAATCAATTTTCATGTTCAAATTCCATTCCAAGGGTTTTAAATATCAAATCAGGGATTAAGGATACTAATCCTTTCATCCCAAGTCCCCAAATGAAGCTAATTTGGGTTCTCCCCGAAAACAGGGGTCAAAACGACAATTTCAGGCCAAACAGGGTCAAACCCCGTGTACACCGGTCGACCGGAGACAGAGGAGTGCATCACCACCGGTCGGCCGGTGGTGTGCACTCCGGTCGACCGGTCCGGTCGGCCGGTGGCCTCAACAAAGTCCGGTCGACCGATGCGGTCGACCGGTGGACATTTCCAGTTCGCGAAAACTCGCGGAAATCAGTCCAAAAACCTGCAAATCCAGTCCCAATTCACAAAATCTCAAGGGACAACCACTAGATCCGGGTTCTAGGTCCTAAAACAAGTCCAAAGAACCCAAGATCTCCAATTTCTACCCTAGTTTCACTCAAAATCCATCAAAATCCGTTTTGAACCAAAAGTAAGTTTTTGAATCCGAAAAACTTGAAATCCAAGAGAGGTTCTTCCAGTAATCTTATCTTGAATCCTTCTCTTGATGTTGAAAACTCTTTGAAATCACTCTTTGGCTCAAAACTCGTTCGATTTGGGATGGAAATGAGAGAGAGAAAGTACGGGAGTGAGAGTGAGAGGGAGAGAGCTCGGGAGAATGAAAAGAAAGAGAGAGAGAGAAGAATGTACGGGAAGGAAAGAAAGAAGGAAAGAAAAGAAAGAAAAAGAAAAAGAAAAAGAAAAGGGAAAAGAAAAGAAAATGACGTGTAAAATATAACAGTCTAGAAATGCGCCCATACACACTTCTGGATTAAAATAAATTACTGTAAATAATTTAAATACCTTGGAATCATTTAAACTCAATTAATTATATTAGATTAGGCACACTAATAATCTTAATTACCTTAATTAATCTCAATTAATTCTGCGGGGTGTTATAGCTCCACCCCCCTTAGGCAATTTCGTCCTCGAAATTAAAACTAGCCTCAAAGTGCAAACAGATGCGGATAACGTTCCTGCATCGTCGTTTCAAGCTCCCATGTTGCTTCCTCAACACCATGGTGCTGCCACAGCACTTTCACTAGCGGAATCTCACGATGACGCAGACTCTTCATCTTCCTGTCAAGAATCTGAACTGGTGCCTCCTCGTAAGACGCGTCATACTGTATCGGAACGTCAAACCACTGCACTACTGCTTCCGGCTCAGGCTGACATTTTCGAAGCATGGAGACATGAAACACGTCATGCACGTGACATAGCTCAGGCGGTAAAGCCAACCGGTACGCCACCACTCCTACTCGTTGCGCGATCGGGAATGGTCCCACATACCTCGGTGCAAGCTTTCCTTTCACACCGAATCGAACAACTCCCTTACGTGGGGAAACCTTTAGCAACACAAAGTCGCCTTCTTGGAATTCCAAAGGCCTACGCCTCCTGTCAGCATAACTTTTCTGACGACTTTGAGCTGTCAATAGACGCTCTCGAATCACAGCTATCTTCTCATTATTCTCTTGAATGACATCCGGTCCAGTTGTAAGTCTATCCTCTGGTTCCAACCAACAAACAGGTGACCTACAAGGACGACCATACAATGCCTCAAACGGTGCCATACCGATACTGGCCTGATAGCTGTTATTGTACGCAAACTCAGCCAAATGAAGGTATTTCTTCCAGTTCCCGCCAAAATCCAGAATACAAGCACGAAGCATATCCTCCAGGATCTGAATAACTCTTTCAGATTGTCCATCCGTCTGAGGATGAAATGCTGTGCTGAAGTTCAACTCTGTTCCCATGGCTTCCTGGAAACTTCTCCAATACGTTGCATTGAAACGCGTGTCACGGTCAGACGTGATAGACAGTGGCACCCCGTGTAGCCTCACGATGTGCTCCAGGTACAATTCTGACAGAACCTTCCGAGAATACGTCGCACGGAACGGTATGAAGTGCGCGGACTTCGTCAACCTGTCAACCACCACCCAGATGGCATCGTGCCTCAACTCGGTTCTCGGTAGTCCCATCAGAAAATCCATCGTGATGTGCTCCCATTTCCATTCAGGGACAGGAAGAGGTTGCAACTCTCCCGCTGGCTTCTGGTGCTCAGCTTTAACTTGGAGGCAAGTCACGCATTCCGAGACGTACTCACGAACATCTCTCTTCATGCCTCTCCACCAGTACTGTCTCTTTAAGTCCTGGTACATCTTGGTACTACCCGGATGAATGGCGTACCTCGATTTGTGAGCTTCATGCAGAATCATCTTCTTGATCTCACCCACTTTAGGAACAGCGAGGCGGTCGCGAAAGTACAGCGTCCCGTCTTCTCGGATTCTCCAATCCTTAAACTGTTCTCCATTCTGGATTCGAGTCCAGATTCCTTGAAGATGAGGATCTTACCACTGATTCTGCTTGACTTGTTGCACAAGTGCTGGTGTGGAAATCAGATTATACACCACAGCCTGGTTATAATCCTCATGGTACTGAAGATTATACTCACTTACCACTTTAGTCCTCTTCCAATCCTCCAAAGCTAATGACGCCAGAGTCCCTGACGTTTTCCTGCTAAGGGCATCAGCCACCACATTAGGTTTACCAGGATGATACTGCAGGGTGAAGTCATAATCTTCCATGTACTCTACCCATCTCCTCTGTCTGAGGTTTAGATCTTTCTGAGTAAACAAGTACTTCAGACTCTTATGATCAGAGAAGACCTGAAATCTTGCTCCATAGAGATAACATCTCCATATCTTCAGAGCAAATATTACCGCTGCTAACTCCAAGTCATGCGTGGGGTAGTTCCGCTCGTGCGGTCTCAGTTGGCGAGATGCGTAAGCTACTACGTGTCCGCCTTGCATCAAGACACAACCAAGCCCAACCCCCGAGGCGTCAGAGTACACCTCGTATGGCTCCTCGGTATTAGGGATCGTCAGAATCGGTGCACTTGTCAACCTTACCTTCAATTCCTGAAAGGCATGTTCACATTCAGCATCCCACTCGAATCTGACTTCTTTCTTGGTCAACCGAGTCATCGGTGCAGCGATACTTGAGAAGTCCTTCACAAAACGCCGGTAATACCCCGCGAGTCCGAGAAAGCTTCGAATCTCTGCCACATTCTTCGGCCTTTCTCACTGTAGCACAGTTTCAATCTTGGATGGGTCCACGAAAATTCCTTGTCCTGAAATCACATGGCCAAGGAACTTCACCTCTATCAGTCAGAAGTCACACTTCTCCTTCTTCGCATACAACTGGTGTTCTCGAAGGGTCTGAAGAACAATTCTAAGGTGCTGCACATGTTCTTCCCAAGTCTTCGAGTACACCAGTATGTCGTCAATGAAGACGATCACAAACCGATCCAAGTATGGCCGGAAAACCCGATTCATCAAATCCATGAATGCAGCCGGGGCATTTGTCAACCCAAATGGCATTACCAGAAACTCGAAGTGCCCGTACCGAGTTCTGAAAGCAGTCTTCGGAACGTCTTCCTCCCTGATTTTCAACTGATGGTACCCAGATCTCAAATCAATCTTGGAGTAGAACTGTGATCCACCCAACTGATCGAACAATTCATCGATCCTCGGCAGTGGGTACTTATTCTTCACAGTTATCATGTTCAATTGTCGGTAGTCAATGCACAACCGAAGAGATCCGTCGTGCTTCTTCACAAATAGCACCGGTGCACCTCAAGGGGAAGTACTATTCTGGATATATCTCTTCTCAGCCAGCTCTCCAAGCTGTGTTCTCAATTCCTTCATCTCCACCGGAGCCATCCGGTATGGAGGAATGGAAATAGGTGCCGTTCCCGGAACCAAATCAATGCAGAATTCAATCTCCCGATCTGGTGGCAAACCAGGTAGATCCTCAGGAAATACATCTGCAAATTCATCCACCACAGGGATTCCTGCACTATCTCCGCTCACTTCAGATTCACCTTCTAAGACAAGAAGGGAGGAGAAACATGCTAGATTCTTCCGTCCCCCAACGCTGTACTTCAACAGTCGTTCCCCAAGGACTGGGTTCATCTCTGCCTGATAAACAATCACGGTTCCGGAATCCGTCACCAATGTCACCTTCCTACGGTAGCAATCAACAATTGCACCGTACCTTGACAGCGAATCCATTCCGAGCACCACATCAAACAGGATCATCGGAAGGATAATCAAGTCTGCTCTCAATCGCTCACCACCGATCGTGATTTCACACGACTTACACACACTCATCACCTCCACACATCCCAGTGGGGAGTTCAAAGTCATCAGGACTTCTAAGTTTTCAGATTTCAGTTTCAAAGTCCGAACAAAAGAACTTGATATAAACGAGTGTGTGGCACCTGTATCAAATAATACGTGAGCAAAAGAATGAGATATTAGAATCATACCCTCAACCACCGCGTTGCTGGTCTGACCTCCAGAGCTGCCTCCCGCCAGGGTATAAGCTTGTCCCTGTACTTTTCCCTTCCCTCTGTCACCAACATTAGACCGCTGAGCCGGAGGTCTATACTGTTGTGGCGGAGGTGGTTGTACCGGTCTCGGCGCTTGAGGCCGGAACTGTGAATACGGAGGTGGCTGGTAGGTCGGCGCAGGAGGGTATGGCATCTGTTGCGGCTGATATGGCGGCATGTACTGTGACGGCCCTTCTTGGCTATAGGAAGCATCACTTTGGGCTTGTTGAGCCGGCGGCCGATTAGGACAATTCCTCCTAATATGGCCCACCTGCCCACAATGGTGACACTTGGGCCCGTACGGAGCATTTCTGTCACTCCCAGACGAACTACTGCCACCACTTGCCATTTCTTGAGTGCGGTTTCTTCTACCACTCCGCTGTGGTCCACCCGAAACAGAAGGCCTGCCAGAAACAGAGGGTCTACCAGAGACAGAGACCCGACCTGCTTTTTCTTCTTTACTTTGGCGATAGGCCAGGTTATCCTGTTCCACCCTTGTAGCAGCAGCTACTAAATCCCGGAAGTTCCGAAGTCTTAGAGCCACCAAGGATCTCCTCACAGAGTTCTTGAGGCTCCCCTCAAACTTGAGACATTTCATGTCTTCAGACTCCACTAGAGATGGCGCAAACCGGGATAGGTCATTAAACCTAGCCTCATATTCCCTCATAGACATGTCACCTTGCCGCAGCGACATGAATTCCAGTGCCTTTTCTTCCCTGTAACTCGGAGGGAAGTACTGATCATTGAACATCACCTCGAACTGTTCCCAGGTCATCCTTGTGACATCCATCCTCCTCTTGACCTGTTTCCACCAAGTGTTTGCTAACCCTTCCATCTTGTACACCGCAAATTCCACCCAGTATTCATTTGGAACTCCCATAGTACTCAAGTGCTTAACTATGGAGTCAATCCAAAACTCAGCTTCCTGGGGTCCTCCCTCAATATTAAACGAGGGGATAGGCGCTCGCCTGAATTCCCGGAAATATTCCTGTTTCCGATCCCCAGCCGGTCGCTCATTCCGAGCTCTAGTGGCCATGCCTTGAAAGGCAGTAAACATGGCATCAAAGAATCCTTGATTTGGTTGTTCCGGCTGGTTACCTAGTCTGCGGCGAGGCGCCATTTCCTTCAACTGAAATCAAACTAGACTGTTCAGTGGATAACAGATGTCACACATGTATGTACAATCCTGGGGTTCTTAACCTAATGCTCTGATACCACTCTTGTCAAGCCCCCAAACGGGGTGGGTGACGTGGAGCTCGATTAGGGATTAATAAAGCAGATCCCCAACCGGGTCCCACACTTAGCTGCATTAAAATATAAATAATCTACATAATCCAGGAGCCCCTGACACACAGGGCTCCACCCCACAGGACATACAGTATTATACATACATGGTCAAGTAAATAAACAATTACAACAGACATCATCCACAGTCTAGTAAATCCAAATATTAGTTAAGTTTACAGAATTTCCCAAATTCCTTACATTTGCTCAAGAGGATTACACAATCCTCGCTTGCTCGATCCGTAGCACAACTCAGCTACGATGCACCGCTCCTCGAATCTCCTGGGAGGGGTTTAAACATTTGAAACATGAGCGAAAGGCCCAGTAGGATATAATTTGAAGTAATGTAAATAAACAAATAATTAAATAAGTGCGTAAATAAAATAAATAAGACATTCAGCCCCGACAGAACAGCCGGAACCTCACATCCTTTTTCTCAAAGGAAATATGACAGAAACTAACCGTACCACAGGCTTCAGCGAGTAATTAGTATAAATTACTCACCTCACCAAGTGCCTCGCCTACCGGACCGGTTTCGGGTTCTGCCCCCGAGGATGCACTCTCCGCATCCTATCTAGGCTTACAGCAATAGACTCTATTACCAGTTCACTAGATCTTTTATCTTAAGAAATCATCCGTTTACATTATGAAATCGTTCATATGACCCCACGAACTACTCAAGCCGCGGGCCCCATGACTGAACAAGCCATGAGGTTCCATGACTGACAAGCTATGGATTCCAAGGACAGGACAAGCCAAGGAATTCCATAAACTAATAAGCCATGGTTTTAAAACATTTTTCTTTCGCAAATCAATCCCTTTCCTTAAAACATTTTCAAGGCCAAAATCTTCTTTGAAAACAGGCTCACAAGGAAAAGGGATAGAAATCCTACCTTGCACAATCAAACCTGGGACTAGCGTTGCCTTTTCCGGCTTCCGCTTCCTCAAGCCCCTTCAGTCTGAATCCTTAGCGATCACTGATACAAAACACCACTTTAGGATCAATTCTCAGTCCTAAAGTAATCGAATTTCAATCATATTCCAAGATTTTCCAATTAGTGTGCCCTAATCAATTTTCATGTTCAAATTCCATTCCAAGGGTTTTAAATATCAAATCAGGGATTAAGGATACTAATCCTTTCATCCCAAGTCCCAAAATGAAGCTAATTTGGGTTCTCCCCGAAAACAGGGGTCAAAACGACAATTTCAGGCCAAACAGGGTCAAACCCCGTGTACACCGGTCGACCGGAGACAGAGGAGTGCATCACCACCGGCCGGCCGGTGGTGTGCACTCCGGTCGATCGGTCCGGTCGGCCGGTGGCCTCAACAAAGTCCGGTCGACCGATGCGGTCGATGCGGTCGACCGGTGGACATTTCCAGTTCGCGAAAACTCGCGGAAATCAGTCCAAAAACCTGCAAATCCAGTCCCAATTCACAAAATCTCAAGGGACAACCACTAGATCCGGGTTCTAGGTCCTAAAACAAGTCCAAAGGACCCAAGATCTCCAATTTCTACCCTAGTTTCACTCAAAATCCATCAAAATCCGTTTTGAACCAAAAGTAAGTTTTTGAATCCGAAAAACTTGAAATCCAAGAGAGGTTCTTCCAGTAATCTTACCTTGAATCCTTCTCTTGATGTTGAAAACTCTTTGAAATCACTCTTTGGCTCAAAACTCGTTCGTTTTGGGATGGAAATGAGAGAGAGAAAGTACGGGAGTGAGAGTGAGAGGGAGAGAGAGCTCGGGAGAATGAAAAGAAAGAGAGAGAGAGAGAAGAATGTACGGGAAGGAAAGAAAGAAGGAAAGAAAAGAAAGAAAAAGAAAAAGAAAAAGAAAAGGGAAAAGAAAAGAAAATGACGTGTAAAATATAACAGTCCAGAAATGCGCCCATTCACACTTCTGGATTAAAATAAATTACTGTAAATAATTTAAATACCTTGGAATCATTTAAACTCAATTAATTATATCAGATTAGGCACACTAATAATCTTAATTACCTTAATTAATCTCAATTAATTCTGCGGGGTGTTACACAAAATGAAAATTTATGTGGAAAAGAAAATCTATTTTACTATTCATAAATGAAATATTTATATAGTAAGTTACTATTTATTTTAAATAATTTTAAAATATGCTATTTACTTTTTTTGTCTTATTATTTCTTTCTATGTTCTGGAGAATATATAAGAATTGATATACAAGTTCTATTATTTCTTATTTATAGGCTTTCAAGTGTGAGTTAATGTTGTCCGCTCACGCAATATTTGCATCGTGGTTAATTTTTCAGGTTTGTTATATGTAAATTTAAAAAAAAATAATAATAACTTAAATTAAAAGTAAAACTCTTAGGAGTACTCTTTTTCTCTTGTTTCTTTTCAGGCTAGGAAATTGGACAGAGCAAATTATACCAAGGTGATATGCAGGTTATTGTAACTACATGTTGCTCTAATTAATAATGAATTACATTATGATATTGATTTCAAGTTTGATTTTGTCATATATGCAGGAAGCAACTACAATTTTTATCAATTTATTTGGAGGCTTCTTATGTTTGAGTTTATCTTATTTCCTTTCATATAGAAAATCCGTACGACAACATTTTTCCTTTCATCCTTTCAAGAAAGTTGATGTGTGTAATATAATATTGTCAAGATATTGCTTTTTTCTTTTGCCGAAACAATCTAATGTTATCGTAGCTATAAATTCCTTAAAAATAAATCAATGTTGGGTGTGAAAATTGCACAATCGAAACACGAATAAATTAAAAGCTCGTTTAGTGTGTCAATTTGAGTTTCTAATTTGAGTTAAGATGTGATTTTATGTGAGAACTTTTTTCTGTAGTAAAAAAAATTAGATATGACTGTTTTTTCAAACTTTTTTACTGTAGTAAAACTCAAACTCTAAACTAAAATCGGTGAAATGAACGGGACTTAAGTGTCCGTTTGTTTCATATACTTAAACTCAAACTAATGATTCTGTTACAGTGTGTTTCTGTCACGTAAATTTTAAATTCTAAACATCAGAATAAATAATCATAATTTAAGTATACCTTTCAAACATACCATACATACCTCGCTTCATTGGATTTAAGAATTATGGGAAAAAACTTCAAAGTAATTTCATATTAATTCTCAAGTGATGAGTTAAGAGCGTACAATTGTCCACCCAACATCTATACGCTAGAGCGTGGGAGAGTTGGTTCCAAAGATTTAATCTTGTCAGTCGATTTATAACTAATCATCTCCATTTTTCTACTTTCTCCTCAAGCCAATGAATATACTCGGGAAGGTATAGAAACCTGACTAAGGAGTTTTTTTTTTTTTTACCGAGAAATACTAGCATCACTTTTTTTGTCACACTTTTTTATACTCTCTAACATTCACTGAGACGTGAGAGTCCATATATTAAATAATAAATAGAGTCAGTGACAGAAAAAGTCTACTATGCCTGACACTGCCTATTGTCCGTTGAGAAATTTGACATAAAAGACCTATGTTTAACGTTTCCATTACCTACTTGTTCACTATATCCCTAGTTCCGTCGGCGTTTACTCGCTGGTCACCATTATTTTTGTCACGAGCCCAGTGTCAGTAGCAATTTTTCCAGCTTTCTTATATATTATATTTATTATCAAGCATCCACTACAACAAATAAGAGAAAACATGACGTTTTACAAAAAAACTGTCATTTAATGTGTTAAAAAAAAGTGAAACGGAGGCTTCCGTATTTCAAAAATTGATACGCACACATTAGACGACGATTTTTTTAAAAACCGTCTTCTAATGTTAAAAATTTTCAAAAAAAAAGGCAAGACTTTTTCTCGTTCATTCTTTTGTAAAAATTTTAAGTTTTGATATTCTTTTATAACTCCCGGCACTCTGTCGCAAACTTTAAGTTTTTCTCTCAAATTCCCCATCTCTCCTAAGCTCTTGCTCTCTCTCACACCCTAACTCTCTCTCTCTCTCACAACCTATCTCTCTCTCTCTCACGCCCTATCTCTCTCTCTCTCTCACACCCTAACTCTCTCTCTCTCTCTCTCTCTCTCTCTCTCTCTCAACACTTAAATATTTTTCCTTTTAAAGCTCATCTCATCTATACTCCTCCATCCCACTAATATACTTTTCTCACTTTCTCAAACCGCCACCTCCAGAATCGTCTGCCGTCGTGACCTACCTGCCACATCCACTGCCACACCTTGGTATTTTTGTTGGCCATCGTGATCTCGAGACACTCTTATGAACTCTATGTTTGCTTGAATTTAGAGTTTTCTTATGTAAATATTTTTGTGGCTAGATTTCGAAGAGAAACTTTGTTTATAGGTTTCGAATATATATATATATATATATATATATATATATATTTTTTCTAGAAAGTTTTGAATATTTGTGTACTATATATATTGATTATAAATGAGAATGAGAATTTGTAACGTATCTTCGAAAGATTTTTGTGTGGGTTGGTTAAGGAAATACGATTTATTTTTAGAATTTGTGGATAACACTTGAAAAATATCATTGTTTGAGGAAAGAACTACATTTCGGTTATTTTTTTTTTAATTTTTTAACTTTTAATGTCGTTAAAAGTTTAAGCAAAAACCGACGTCTAATGTGCACATTAGAGGATATCTTTTGCGAAAAACCGTCCTGTAATGTGCCTCTTTAGATTTTTATGCGTGCATATTATACACTACAAGAAAAAGGGCTATTTGAGATGACAAAAAGTCGTTGCAAAAAATACAAAGTCATCGCAAACCTGTCACTGCAGTTGAATAGTCACAAAAATAATTTTTGCGACCACAGCTTGTCGTCACAATTATATTTGCGACAACAATCATCGTAAATGAGTCCCTGCAATTATTTTGTCGGGTACATTGTTAAGAGGACATGGCATTAAGTATTTGCGATGATAGTTTTCGAATTAAGTCATCGCAAAAGACACAGACGTAGCTGACGTGGCATATATTTTTATTGACCACATTTGTCGTCGTAAATAATATTTTATTTTTATTTATTTTCTCTCATTTTAGTAATAATAATAAATATAATTCATGATATTAAATATAAATAAAAATTAAATAAATGGAAATAAATAATAAAAAATATAAATACAAATTATTATGGTAAAAAGTAATTAATAAATAAAAATGTAATTATAGTAGAAATGTGCGGAAGTACAAATTGTTATATTAATAAAACTCTAATCTCCTAAATTAGCAGTATCACTAGAATTATCATTATTATCCTCAGAAGGATTCGGAGGCGGATGACCTAGACGGACATACGGCACAGGAGGAGCAACCGCTGGGAAAGTCATATTGGGGTGCATTTAAGTAATGAAATCCTACATCATTCTGAGGCTCTCGTAAAGTTGGAGGTTTTGCTGCTAAGTTTTTTGTAATTATTCTTCTACGCGTGGGCCAGAACGTGTTGTAGAAGATCTTACCAAGTGTGAGCCAGATGACGACGCATCCCCTCGATAAATTTTTTGTGGGAGTGTGCGACCCACTCCAGTCTTATGTCTTTTGCAGGTGCCCAGAAACTGCTCCATAGTATCCTCCTCGTTAACTATTCTTGTCGCGGTGGATCCAGAAGTAGCATACTGCTTCTGGATCTGCATTTCTCTTTCTCCCTCCATCCGATGCTACAAATATTATAAGAAAAATAATTCAATACATAATGTGATTTAAATGAAAAAATATAATTAAACATTACGAGTATACTTACAAAAGTCTGCTCAGCTTGGGGATTAGCCCATATATCCCCACGACGATGCATGTCCCCCCAGTTATTGATGATGGACATCGGTTGTTGACCCTATGGTAGACTATATAGTAGTTTAAATGTATATGAATATAGTGTAATCAATTATCAAAATAACATTTATATGGAATAAATTATTAACAAATACTTAACAGTTTTCTAGATAGAATTTTCTGGATAAACAACAAACAGTCGTCCTTGATAGAATTTTTTACAACCCTTTTTTCTGACGACACGTGTCATCGCAAATACAGTTGTTCTGAAAGGAATTTTCTGGAACCATTTTTTACGACGACGTTTTGCATAGTCATCGCAAAAAACAAGGAAATATCTGGAACCTACTCGTGGGAAAGTGCCAAATTTCCCGCCCCTTTTTGGCCACGTCATCACTAGCTGTAACCATCACTATTTGTGACGACAACTCCTCGCAAATAGAGTACAAACTGGCGCCAAAATTGTTGGCGCTAGATTGGTTTTAGCGCCAATGGGTATTAGCGAGGACATGTCATCACTAATATGCCGTTCAATTTTAGCGAGACATGTCATCGTAATTATTTAAATTTTGTGCAACGGCATGCCGTCACAAATATTTAATGCGACAACAAGTCATTCAAAAATTTTGTTTACTTTTAAGCGACGACATGTTGTCGCTAATACTATAATTTCAGCAATGACAAATGTCATCGGTAATAACAATTAGACCAAGGTTAAAAACCATCATAGTATATTTTAGACATTCAACAACTCTGGATATGACGACTGTGAACCATTGCCACCACCCACCATCATTGTCTCTCTCAACGCCGCCACCAACCACCATTCTTTCTCTCTGTCTCTATCTCCATTCCTCCATTATCTCTCTCTGTCTCTATCTTTGTTCCACTATTTTCTCTCTCCGTCTCAATAGCTGATTGGATATTTTATCCTTATATTTATTGGATGATTGTATATTGTATGTCCATGCATATAACATGTCATATAGATATAGTGTGCCTACTTATATGTTTTATGACTTGCCATGCATACACGCGCATTTTTTTATTTATTTTATTTATTCAAAAGAGTTTTGAAAAAAAATTATATAGGAACTGTGCACTAAAATTGATTTAATATGATTAAATTGATTTAAGTTACAAAATTGAATTGCGAGATTATGTTTTATGTGAAATTGAATTTAAGAGTTAAATTTTAGAATTTTACATATCTAGTAAATAAAATTTTTATTTATATAGATTTGAAAACCATGAGATGATTTTTCAAATAAAATACGTATTAACAAAATATTGAGTGGGCGAGGGTTGTATGAAAATACGACCCACTGGTCTCCATCGTTAGTTCAACACCGTGAGATTGAAAAGTGGCTTCGTAGTGGCACTGTTTCTGAACTCCCTACGGAAAGTCTTCTTTCGGGTCAATAACAAGGTTGACTTCCTAGCAATAGGATTCAAAGATGTATTTCCAGTTTGACCTATCCTACGGAGACATTCTAGAGATAAGTCTATAAAATCCGAAATGATGGGTGACACTCATGAGAATATAATCAAATTTGTTGATTATATTTTGACCAAAATAACTGTAGTTGATAAATATGAAATTATGTGATATTTTGATTATATTTATTAATTGAGAATGTCTATGTTCAATTTGTGAAGATTTTGACATACCCTACGGTGGCACTATATTCCTAGTAAGTTGGATTATCGTTGGCACTTAAAATTAAAACGTGATTTATGCATTTTTCATGTGCATCATGCATCATATTTAATTGCGCCAAAAACTGTGATATCCAGAATTTCTCACATACTAGTTGGCCAATGCATTTTATGATATTTTAGCATCATGCATATGATACATGAACATTTAGTTATTTTATATGCTTTCATGTATCATAATGGTGTACATTGTAAATTGAAGTAAATCATATGTTTGGTGTGTTCATTATACATACAAGTGACTCGGGATTGCTAAAGAGAAGGATCCGGTAACTTGGGAAATGGACAACAACTTGTTCTTAATTATATTTTCAAGAATTTCTAAGTGAAAAGTAAAATATGGAGTCCTAATGGGGCTTTAAGGCAAGTTTAATGAAAATGTACATGTTCGTGTGATGTGTGGTAAGGTTTGGACCTTAGGTAATGTGCCAAAGAGATTGCCTAAGGTGATTCTGAGGTTGAAATAAGGTTAAGAATGGGATGACGATAAGGGTTTAATGATCGTGTTACTTTAGAAGCCCTAAATTAAGCATATTTTGGCATTCGAGTTTGTGGAATCGTTTTAAAGGAATTATGGATCCTAATAATTAGGGTAAGAATGAAATAGAAAATGATTATATTAGATATTTAAATTTGAATGAAAAGTATGGGAGATGTAGAGTTAGGATTTCTCACGTACCGAAATTTCGTTGCAAGCATATACACCAAATTTGGGAAGTCAAATGATTTGTTAAGACCTAGCTCATACTTTGGGAATTTGTGTGAGTGTTGTGTACAAGAGAAGGTGGTGAGAGAGCTACTTAAGGTGATACTCTACTTAGAGGAGAGGAGAGCACTTCATGGTTAAGTAATTAAGGTGCCTACTTGTCTCTTTAAAGTATTAAGCAAGAAGGTGAGGAGTAATCAGCCCCAAAACCTTCTAGTCCAACACAACTCTGGTTCCAAACTGCTTCTCCAGCCATTTCTTAAGAAAACCAAAGCCGTTCCAAGTGGTTTGATGAAGGATTGATCATAGGAACTCCAAGAGATAGAAATTAGTGTAAGCTAAGATGAATTTTGTGATTCTAGTTTAGTTTCTCTCAAGGTTGTGATGAATTCGTATTCTAGTCCTTTAGGATTGTTTTAGAGTCTGTTCCAAGGGTTCATAAGAGATTTAGGAGCTAATCATTTGAATTGGAGGTGAAGAAACTGAAGTTTACAAGTGAAAAGATTGATTTGGTTCACAAAGGTGGGATTTCTTTAAGTTCCCTTGTTTTTTATGTAATTTCCTTTAAATTGTGGGTTATTTGGATGCTCTTTGGTATGATTCAAATGTTATTTAATGAATTGAATCATAATAAGTTGAAGTAGGAAGTGAGAATTGAGGCTTTTCCTGGAAAGTTTGAGAAACACATGATGAGTGGTGATTTTGGGGTGAATTGGAAGTTGTGTATATTTTTGGGTTTTTTATTTTATTTATAGGTTATCTTTGGTTATTCTAGAGAGTGTTAAAGTGCAAGGGAAACTCTGGAAAAATTCTTCAAAATAGTTTGGAGGGGTTTAGAGGCCATTTAGGCCGTTTAGGGTGACTAGGCGCACCATGTTGCATGTTGTGGGCGCCTAGCATGATGCAGCAGGTCTTGGGGCGCACCAGTGGGGTGCTGGCAGCCCCTATGAGTGCAGTATGGGATGCTGGCCACCCTGCACGTGCTATGTAGCGCCCTTTATGTTTTGTGTGCGCACGATTGGTGCCCTGGTGTCCACCTACGCACACGATTGGCCAAGTATGCGCTAAAATTGGATTTTTGACCCGTTTATTTATTTATTTTTTATTTTTAGTCATTTTAAGCTATTCTAAGTTTGAATTGGACATTTTTTTTATTTTTAGTCATTTTAAGCTGTTCTAGGTTTAGCCAAAATTTGCTATTTTTACCCAAATGACTCTTTTTAATGGAATATTTTTAAGTAAAATCTTTAAGTTATAGAGAATTTGGGAAAACGGTATTTTTAGAGGCTTTAAATGAAAATTTTAATTTGTTGAGCCATTTTAGGCTATATTTTGAGTTATTTTAGAGGGAAGAAAGTCATTAATCATGAAACTAATGATAGTACATTTCAATACGAACATTACAGTTGTTCACATCGAATCCACTAAGACGAACCCCGAAGTCATACTTTGTATCATACGATGCAAGGTAAGTAGAATATCACTTGTATCACCATAATAATTGTGCATAGTGCATATGTGACACATGATTATGTGATGTATATGTATAATGCATAAAGTATGTACATGGTAAAAATGCTATATAAGGATGGGATTGATAAACATTCACGAAAGTAATAAAAAGGAGTGATAATTTGTGATGAATAGTAATGAGGCTAAAACAATCCTGATGGGGATATTAAGCACCACAAAGTCCCTTGGAGACACGTGGTAATGATTTGGCCATAAGATTTGGGACCACTAAACCTCTGGGAGACATATGATATTTATTTGGCCACAAGGTCTGGGACCAGTAAGTCTATGGGAGACATATGATAATCATTATGAAGGCTATAAGGTCTGAGGCCACTAAGTCTCTAGGAGACGCGTGATCCTATTTTTTGAGTTATTTTAGAAGGAAGAAAGTCATTAATCATGAAACTAATGATAGTACATTTCAATACCCAACATTACAGTTGTTCACATCGAATCCACTAAGACGAACCCTGAAGTCATACTTTGTATCATATGATGCAAGGTAAGTAGAATATCACTTGTATCACCATAATAATTGTTCATAGTACATATGTGATACATGATTATGTGATGTATATGTATAATGCATAAAGTATGTACATGGTAAAAATGCTATATAAGGATGGGATTGATAAACATTCACCAAAGTAATAAAAAGGAGTGATAATTTGTGATGAATAGTAATGAGGCTAAAACAATCCTGATGGGGATATTAAGCACCACAAAGTCCCTTGGAGACACGTGATAATGATTTGGCCATAAGATTTGGGACCACTAAACCTCTGGGAGACATATGATATTTATTTGGCCACAAGGTCTGGGACCAGTAAGTCTATGGGAGACATATGATAATCATTATAAAGGCCATAAGGTCTAGGGCCACTAAGTCTCTAGGAGACGCATGATCCTATTAATAATGGCCACAAGGTCCCAAAAAAAAATGATATAGCCACGACAAGCGTGCATACAAGTGATGAAATAAAAAGGTAACAAAGTGAATATTTAATAATATACTAATGGACATGAAACAATAGGAAAGGCTAAAGTTAAGATGTGATGTTATATGTTCAAATTACTTATGCATTTATTCTACTTACTGGGCTTTAGCTCACTTATTTATGGTGATGCAGATGAAGACACATCCCGGCATTAGATGTACATTGTTTTGGTGGTTGCCTGGCATCATCCTTAGTACCAGGACTTTTGTATATAGACGATGCTGACATGTTTGAGGCCCTGAGTTACTAACTATTTACTATGCTCTTATTTTTTATTTGTAAGAACTGTCAGATCTATTTTTGGGATATGTATTATACTGTATATATGGCACATCAGTCAAAAGAAATACTAAAATCATGTTTTTGTACCATATCGCAAGGAAAGTCTTAAAAAGTTCAAATTTGTCCCACATTTTAATGTTGCCAGTCTAAAGAAAACTCAAGATAAGTTAAAAACAAGTTTTAAAAGAGTAATGACACCTAGCATAACTAAGTAACTTTAAGGTTAGACTAGGTGGGTATTACCAAAACTCACATGTCATAATATTCATGCACAAAAATTGACGGGAGGAATACACTATTTATTTCTAACAATATGTCTAATCTAATTATAAACCTAGTCGAAACTGAAACACTGACTTGAGATAATTATGGGAAGTGGTAAAGTAACAAAAATAACTTGCATTCAAGTAATGAAAACTAGTTTGTCCCAAATGGAGGATTGTCCTCTGGTCCCTGAGGAAAATACTTGTAGCTAATTGTTAGCTAGTTTTGGGCGTGGTACTTCACAATAAGCATGAAGGCATTGAGAGAACTTATGACATAATGCAGTCATCAGATATCGTGTATGGAAATCATTATAAAAGGATTGGCTAAATGCTATTAAGGCCTTGATCAACAGACAAAGGAAAAGTCATTTCCACTGAAATAAAGGAAAAGAATCAAAGCAAATACGATTTGCTAGTTCTAAACACATGTTTAGTGAAAGGTGATTCCTAATCCTTGATAGTAGATTCGAGAGTAATGAATCATGTTTATTTTCTTTATTAAAGTCTTAGCTCTTATAAGGAAATTATTTTCCTAAACAAAGAAAAGAGCGCAAGCAAATATAATTTTCTTGTTCTATGAACA
Source organism: Morus indica (assembly GCA_029231665.1). NCBI lineage: Eukaryota > Viridiplantae > Streptophyta > Magnoliopsida > Rosales > Moraceae > Morus > Morus indica. Next base: position 290,115 of record JACAGA010000090.1, read on the forward strand.
TGTTTAGTGGAGGGTGATTCCAAATCCAGAATAGTAGATTTGGGAGCTACTATTCATGTTCATTTTCTTTGCAAGGCTTTAGCTCTTAGATGGAAATTATTTCCACCTAAACAAAGAAGAAGAATCAAAGTAAATAAGATTTACTAATTCTAGAAACATCTTTAGTAGAGAGTAATTCCTCTTCCTGGATAGTTTATTCGGGAGTAACTAATCATGTTTGGTTTCTTTGTAAAATATTAGTTCTTACAAAGAACTTGCCGTCGGGGACTACACGATGAATGTGGGAATACCGCGAGGGTATCAGCAATCGCAGTGGGAGAAGTTAGACGTCAGTTTTAGAAATAATTTAAATCTTGTTGTGAACAATATTTATTTCCTTCTAGGCATAAAGAGAAATTTGATTTATGTTTCCAAATTATTTAAACAATTACAAAGTTGCTTTTAATAATAATCTAGTTTACAATCATTCAAAATGGTTCTAACATTTATTATGAAAATTTAGAAAACGGTTTATACTTATTAATCTGATATCTAACTCACAGATTAACACTGAAATGTTAAAGGTTGTCAAACCAAAGAATAATAAGCAAAGATTTCTCACGATAATAACACATATGGCATCTTTAGTTTGCTCATATTAACCTAAACAAGATTGGAAGACAGGTAAATGATGGTCCTTTATGCGAGTTAAAAGTCAGGGAGCTTCCGGTCTGTGAATCTTGTCTGGAAAGCAAAATGACCAAGAGGTTTTTCACGGTAAAAGGAAAAAGTGTTGGAAAAATGGCATCAACTAAAAAAAACAATTTTAAAAAAATTTAAATCAATGCCAAAGCCAAACAAAAACGTGTTCATGAAGCCATATAACATAAATACTAAAGATCTAAAACATACCTTCAGAGATTATGGAAACAACATGTTTGATAAATCAAAGCATTCTAAACAGTAACAAGAAGAGCCTCAACCAATTAATCTTCCTATTTATACTCATTTTCATGATCAGAGTTCGAGTAGGCACACATCGTTCAATCTCCCCATGGTACTCTTGAACTCCTTCCAACCAGAAAAGAGCCAAAAGAAAATTTGTTCTTAAGAATTGAACAATTTTTTCTCTCAGGAATCTTTTACCAATAGCTCCAAAAAGTCTCTCAAGTGATCTAACTAATAATGTGACCTTTTGGGTTATTTATAGTGTTTAGGAAGTCATACTCCCACCACAACTAGATTTCTAAAAGCTTACCTCGCGTATAGAGGTAGTTTTTCCATGTCAGCCCTCATTACGTGTTGGCACCGGTCGACTGGTGATAGAGTAGTCATAACCCACCGGTTGACCGCCCTTCACACACCGGTTGCCTAGTGTATACTGACCGGACTACCTACCGGTTGACCGGTACCATTACGGGAAATTTGTTTCTTAGACTTTTCAATACATGAAACTTGCGCAGAGCCTCAGTTTTGATTTAAGTAATCCAATAGGAAAGTTACCTGATCAAAACATTCATATAATAGTATTCTCATATTACATAACACTCAAAATAATAATTCAACCAATTTATCTAGAATTAATTTATCAATTAATTCACCTGATAAATTACTCATGAATTAATCAACTAATGTCCAATTAACTTCGAACCTTATTACAGAAATAACAAAAGCTATCAACATGTAGGAAATACGCCGTATCGTTACAGGAAATTATATGAGCTAGCAAAGGAACCCGATAGATATATAGAAATCAAGCTCTTATAATCACAACAGTACTTGTAATCCAACAAGTCCATCTTGTGATTATAAACTCTAGCACTACTCCACTAAAAGTCTAAAGCTACACTCTTGATTCATATAGCATATTTACAAAGCTCCAAATAGCTCTTGTCCATGACTCATTATATTAGTGTATCATCTCCATAGGATATCCATAATCGACTTAAGGTCAACTTTCGTTTTACCTTCCTGATTATATTTATCTTATGTTTCCATTACCATTCCATCGGAAAACCACTATCCATACCAATACAAATAATAAACCAATAGATAACACATAATAGTCGTATGGCCGAGCGCTCGTATTTTCCAATCCAAGGATAATGCATAAGAGGATATCATTGACTCTTTATAGGAAATATAGATTCCATTATTTATGAATAATGAATCTACGCACACAAGAGTCATACCCCCAATGTACCAGTAAGTGTACCATTACATAATGTCAGGATGTCACCATTTGGTACATCAAAGGATACAAGTCAAGCACACAGGTTCATTATCCATCTCAGGATTAAGATGACTACATATAATTTGTCAAAAATGAATTGTTTTATTCAAACGAAATTATTAATTAAAACAATTCAACTTCGGACCGATCCAACATAGATTCCACCACTAGGAACTATATCAATCTCTCTACTCATGAAGTCCCACCTCTGACTGTTGGGAATAGTGTCCTAAAAGCAAGAGATGTAAAAGGATATTTATTATTTGATTAATAGAAGAGTTTATTCATCATTTTATGTGCATATATTTATGAATAGTGTAGGAATATTAAATAAAATTCCTTGATTATTTATGTAACCTTAAACATGGTATATAAGTGTTGTATACGAGAGGATAATGTTTAAGGATAATAATAAAAAGTAATTGTTCATAATGAATTTGATTAAAGTTCAGAATCTTTAATTAAAACATTATTAATACATGTCATTCCCATTTAGAATGGAACGGTGTTATCTGAACTGTTAATATGGTGAGATATTGAATGAGTGTATTTCGCATAATGAGATTATGTGGAACATGGACGCAGACACAATATGAATTTCTAATAATTTTCGTTAGAGATAGAAATTCTAATTGAGGCTACTGATGGTCATATATAGAATGATCTTAATCCTGAGTTCTTCACAAACTCTTATTTGTGGATTTATGTCTTTTGATTTACTCGGTACGGATTCCGAGACCCTGAATCCTATTCCTTGTATTTTCGAGACATGATGAAATAGATAGCTCGGAATGTTATTATACAAGATGGAATCCATTCCTTCTTGAGAAAGAAGCAGATAAATAATTCTCTTAAGTGTTGATTCAGTACTTGGATTAGTAAGAGTGCTCTGGTTCGTGAATGTGTTTTACGAATCACTATCCATTAGAGAATCAATGGTACGTACTCAAGGATGAAGATATAACTAGAGAGGTTAACAGATTCTACCTGACTCTAATTATGAATTATTTATGGAGGATCGATCTATGAGTAATGACTATATCAAATGGACACTTCGCAATTTAGAAGTAATTAATGTCTATAATTTCGAGAGTTCAATTCCAAGTTTATAGTGGAGTAACTATTGGAATTAATAGAATTAATTAATTAATTAAAGTGTTTAATTAATTATTAATTTTATTAGAGCTCGGGATTATAGGTCCATTAGTCCCCGCGTCGTCCTTGAAATTCTACCATACACAGAGGGCAAAATGGGAATTTTAGAATTACGGAATTCTAAAATTAAATACTCAAAAAATAATTAATTGAGAATTAAATATTATTTAAATAATGTGATTATTTAAATTTGAATTTGAACACATCTAGATTTATCCATTTAAAATTAAATACTCAAAAAATAGTTTGACTTAAATTCGAATTTGAATTTGAATTAAATTGGACTATTGGATAAAGGATAAAATCTCTTTCTTCCCTATCTGTTGTTGGTGCCACACACAGGGTGAAACCCTAATGTGGTGGTTGGCCACTTAAAGGATAAAGGGAAGGGAATTTTTGTTCCAAATTCAAAATTGGAGATAGGGATTTGATTCTGTTTTGAAGTTTGACTTCTACTCTTTAAATATGAAAATGATAGAAAATTGTGGACACAATTTTTGAAACATATTTTCTGCCCTAAATTATTAGGTGGCTGAATTTCTCATAGAAGAAAATAAGAGCAAAATATTTTTCTTCAAAAATTCCACATCGTGTATGCGTTGGTGTTTGTGAAAATTCGAGTGTTTAATAAACCTGTTTTGTCTCACGTGTGCCCATACACACGTCTACGTGGAATTAAGAAATTTACGTGGAAGACTTTGGTATTCTAAACACAAAGCTTGGAGCAAGGACTGTCCGTGGTCAAAGAATTCAAGTTGTCATTCGAGTCGGCTTCCAGGTATTTTTTGGTCGAGTTCTTGAAATATATAAATTAATGTGATTAATTTATTCGTGCATAAATTAATATAATCTATAGAGTATCTCAAAAGTTTTATGATCGAGTTCTTGTTATAAATTAATATGGTCGAGTTCTTGTTATACATGATCCACTGTTTCCCACGCTTCCGCCGCCGAATTCAATTCGGCAACCAACAATTGGTATCAGAGCGGTCTATAGACGATATTAATTTATGCTTCGATTATTTGATAATTAGTATTGATATTAAAGATGTGATATTTAATTATGTATGTATGTGATGAGTAGGCACTTGCATTTATGGATGTTTATTTTCATTCATGATGATGAATGTATGGATGGTGGATTTGGTCGTTAATTATATGGTTCCATGGATCGGTTATATTCATTCAATAATAAATTATTTGTAATTTAATTTGGGATCAGAATTATTGTAATTCTAGATTTTGGGTGCAATTAGGGTTTTTTGATTTTGAATCAAAGAGGAAGCCTTGAAGATCAAGTTTGAAGCCTTCAAAGAAACCCAGAAATCTGCCCAGAATAATTTCCAAAAATCGGCCAAAAGCACGCGCCCCAGCGCAGCCCCAGCGCGCGGCCCCAGTGCGCGACACCTGTATGCGCCAGTGCGCGGCCCAGCGCGGCTGGCGGCCCAAGTTCAGGATTTGATCCCGAACGGGCCCGAAGGTTTCCGAAACTCTTGTAATGCGTGCTGATAAGTGCACGAATTTGCACTTTTAATGTTCATAATTGTCAAATTATTTTATCAAATTTGTGATTTTAATTTCAAATATTCCTAAATTTAGAGGATTTAATTTTAATCGGATTTATTTTATTTTTCAAGTTTTTGTAGAAAACAATTGGATTTGGGCTAGTTTACCAAGCATAACCCAAAAGTTGACCCAAAACAAGCCCAATTCAGCCCAAAGCCCTTCATCCAGCCGTCCTCTGAGCCGAGCCGATTGGAGTCGAGCCGCGCGAGTTTTTCGCGTTGCCACGTGTTGCTCGTCTGGCGTGCCGCAAAAGTGTGGGACCCAGGTGTCCCCTTGTGCACGCGCGCTTGGCGCACACAGTGCTTCCCCCGGGTGAGTGTCCTCCACGCGCGCGTCAGGGACATCGTCTTTCTTCTTCCGCGTGGGTCCCACGTGCTGGTTCTTCCCAATGAGCGTCCACCATGTGTCACGAGCAGAAGCTTCTGTCGGCCACTTCTTCTTCTCCTCGAATCAGCGCACGCCATGTGTCCCATGCACAGTAACGTTTCCTTCTCAGCGTGCGCCACGTGTACTAGCTGTTGCACTTCTCAATTTAACCGGTTCAAACGTTTCTCAGGGTCCTTTCTCCACCATTATCAACCTTTGTCACCAAATTAAAGCCTTGTAAATTCAATTTATGGATAAAACGCCCATTTTCCTATTTTCTGTTTTGCAACTCTTGACATGGCCATAAACTCTATAAATAGGGCCATGTCAAGGTGTTTAGGTGGTTAGTTTTTAGATTAAGTTTAGACATTTTCTTCTCTTTGGTGAGGTTAGAGAGAAACCTATATGTGAAGTGATCTTGAGTGGATTTTGATTCTCTAGTTGTTCTTCAATGTTTATATATTTGAGTGATTAATTTTCTTCTATCTTCTTCTAATTTCTCATATTGATATATTTTATTGTCAACTTTTATATAAATCTAGTCAAGCTCTTTTTATGTGATTGTTGCATGATACTATATATTAATAGATATTATCTTACGAGTAGTCTTTTACTACATTATTGCCAATGGTATATTGTTGCTCTTAGATTTCTCTTAAGATGATTTTTCCTAATACTAAACGTAAGAATTTTACTCACTCGAATACATTTTAATTCACATGTTTTTCAAATATATATTTTCCGATTGTTAGTTTGGGATGTGAAACTTTCAATTAAGTAATCTTGAAGATCAAAATCTATTCGGGTGAATGAAGCATATAGGGGAATCTCGATGCCTTACCGGTTTTAAATATAATTTTCTCCTACATTTTTCTTAAACTTTAACTTCTCAACAAAAATTTCATTCTCTTTCATTTTTACTTTATTATTTATCTCCTAAAACTTTTTATTTGCTAATCTTTTCTTGTTTAATTTGTCTCTTCCTTGTGGATACGACCGCCCTAACTGTACTACCACGACCGCTTTATTTTCAACACGTTTGGGCGTAATCAAATTTTGACGCCGTTGCTGGGAAAGTGCGTCAACAAGATTGTTCGGTAGATAATTAGTAAAAGATGGAGGTAATATTAGTCTTTTACTTATTTTACTCTTTTTGTTTGGCACGTTGCAAAAAAAAAAAAATAATAAAAAAAATAACAGCATTTTTGTTCTATTTGCTTGGTCGTTTGTCAATTTCATTTGTGTCTGTAATTTATTGTCAGTTTGCCTTCGTGGTCTGTTTGATTGAAGTAAATTTATTTTGTTAGGTACTGTTTTGTCTAATTTTGTTTTCAAAAAAAAAAAAGGGCAGCTTTTATTAGTTTTTGTCGAAATTGAGTGACCTTTCCGTGTCTTTTATTTAAAAAAAAAAAAAAAAACTTGTTTATTCCTGTTGTTTGATTAGTTTTCTCCATTAGTTTGATAGGTTTTATTTTATTTTTATTTTATTTGTTCAAAAAAAAAAAAAACAACTGGATGACGTATGTTATTGGTATTACATTTTTGTGAGTCTTGTCATTTTGTCGCTTGTTAGTCAAGTTAGTTTGTACGTTTTTTTTTTAAAGAGTGATTTGTATATCTTTTTTTTCATTTTCTTTGGTTTTGTCTTTTAGTGGCCATTTAGTCCGTTAGTTAGTGTGTGCGTTTTGTGTTTATGTGTGTTAGTAATCATTAGTTGTGTTTAATATTATTATTATTATTATTTTTCCTTTCTGTAAAGTTTTATTAGTTTTGTTTTATATTATGTATGTTAGTTTTTATTTTTTTATAAATTTTAATTTTAATTTTAATTTTAATTTTATTTATATTGATTGTTTTCATTTTTATCATTTATTAGTGTTCGTTTTTTTATTTTTGCTTTTAATTTTCTGTTATAAATAGAATTAATTTTTAGGTTGTGACTTTTAGGTGACCAATTTAGATTTTAAATTAGGACTCTTAATTTCTCATAATTTGTGTAACCTTAGGTTTTAGAATAGTATTAACTTTGGGTACTAATATCTAACATTTAACATTTCATAAAACACATCATAAAATTTAATAAATTTTCAAGCAATTTTGTGGAAACGTTGGAAAGTACAAACTAAGAGTGTTATGTCTAGGAGGCTGGTTCCTGTTAGCATTCTACGCCACCAGTCTTTCCTAGGAACGTTGCTCTGTCTAGGAGGTTGGTTTTTAAGGAGGCCTCGGCCCACCAATCTTTCCTGGGAGCACTCTTGGGGGTTGCGACTCGTGGTTCCACATTATTGTTTTCTTCGTTTAAAAAAAATTAAATAAAAAAATAAAAAATAAAAAAAATAAAAAAAGTGAAATGTTGTAAAGTGAATGAATCGTTATAGAGACGAATTAGGGAGATTCGCAATATGACTGGAAAACCCTAGTGAAGTTTCTTCCCATACGTCTAGTCCTCCCTCGACCCCAGCCTCACTAGGAGTTGCAAATCTGTTCGCGATGGCTCAAAACGAGGAGGTCCAGCAGAAGACGTTGAACGATTATCTTCACCCTACACGCACGTCCACACCGTCATGCATAATGTTTCCCCCTAATATGCTGAATTTGGATTTCAAGCCGGGCAAATTTACTACTGAACAAATTTAATAGCGTCCCTTGTACTCTCATATTTAGAAAGCATTGTTTGTATTTAAATACTCTTCTAACTTTTTATGATCTATTGACCTAATCTAATGTTGGGATTGTAAAAGGGTCTACAACAAAATTTATTTTTTCTAAATAAAAAGAATGAGCAACTGACATAAGGAAATATTCGAACATACCAACTAGATCGGAAAATGATCAACAAAATTCATTTCAATACTACTTGATTTTACATTATCAATTTGTTTAGCTCTAGCGACGAGTCAATCCTTTTTTTAAAAAAAAATTTTTTCACAATTAACAACTTAAAATTTAATTTCGAAAATCAGTGAATGCTCATATGACAACATATAACTAAACATAGATTGCATATAGCAAGAAAATCTTTTTATTAGAATAATAGAAGTTTAAAGTGAGAGGACATAAAACTAATCAAATAATATCTGCTAGAATTAAAAAAAAAAAAGAACAAAGATAAATAATCTAAATGAATTAAATTGGAGTACGTTCAATAAAAAATATTTGTTTGGAGCGCGTAAATCAACGTGTAGAGACACATGAACTTCAGAAAACCAAAAAATATATAACGCAAACAGAGAGAGAGAGAGAGAGAGAGAGAGAGAGAGAGAGAGAGAGAGAGAGAGAGCACATGCATGTGCTAGCATGTGCAAACATGGATACGTATAATCCTAACATGGATTCGTGGGTCATAGCATGTGCTGAAATTCATCCTAAATTTAACTTTATATATTGCAAATGCTATAAGTCAATAATTGCATTCCTCTCATTGTTCGAGTTTTATGAAACGTTCATAGTTTGATAGGTAGCATCAGAGATTGCTCAGCTTTAAAGCCAATATGAAGAAGTTTACCTACTAATAAATAAGTCGTTGAAATCATCGGTTCTAGCTCGATGGGATTATACTAAAATTTTTAAAGAGTGCATGCACATTGAATTGCCTGCGGATCAATTACTCCATCCTCTTAATTGACTACAATTATATTCTGCCCGCGGAAGATCATCGTTCTAGATTGAATAACAAGCGATAAGCTTGTGTGATCTTTTTCTTTTTTCTTTTTCTAATTTCATTGTGGACAGATCTCTGTATTATCTTTTGCATATATGTATTTTGACCCCGTTCATTTCACCGATTTGAGTTTAGAATTCGAGTTTTACTACAGTCAGTGCTGCAACTTCGGGCGGCAGGCATGCCCGGTGCCTGAAAATTTTCAAGCACAGCAGGCAGGTGCCACTCGCTGCCCGACCATGGTATTTTCGGGCACAGGCTCTGACAGACCGAATATCTTCATTCCCCTAACTGCCCACCGCCGTGGAGAAGTCATCCCCCACCGGTCGTTGGTTTTTTTTTTTTTAATTTCCCCGCATTACCCAAAGTTGTCCGAACTTTGCCCAAATTTTTTTGCCCGTTGCCCGAATTTTTTTGACCATTAGCCCAAAAAATGCCCGAATTTTGAACCAAACGAATATTTTTGCCCGAACCCAAATTTTGCCTGAAAATTCGAACCCAACGATCGGAGTTTTTACCGTTGCCCAATCTACCCTAGCTGCCCAAAAATTATACTAGCCGTTGGACCCGAATTTTTAGGGGAAAATTTTTTCTTTCAACTCAAAAATTTTCCTATAAATATCCCCCCTCCCCCCAACCATTTTCCTCACCCAAAAACTCTCATTGTCTCTCAATTTCTCTTAATCTCTCTTAATATCTATTAATCTCTCTCAAATCTCTCTTAATCTTGCTTAAATCTCTCTTGATCTCTCTTAATCTCTCTCAAAGCGCTCTCAATCTCTCTTATTTTTCATAATGGTTCTTCTAGTTATGGTGGTGATATTCCCATTGATGCCCAATTCAAGATCGAAGAAGGGCAATTTCCTAATGCTTTTCAAACGCAGGAATCGCAAACTATGGAAAGAGTTGCTGATGAAACTACAAATTTGACCCCTGGTGGACATACTAGAGGTCGGGGATGTAATGGTGGTGGCACTGGTGGCCGTGGAGGAGAGGCAAGCGATAGTGCTAGTGCAAGTGTTGTAAGTTCTAAGATGAAATGCAAGCGCACCTCAGCAGTTTGGGAGCACTTCAACACATTCGAGGACGTCGACAATAATGGTAACATTAAATACATAGCTCAATATAAATATTGTGGTGAGAAATTACAAGATAACACTATTCATGGCACTACACACTTAAGAAGACACTCTGAAAAGTGTCTTCAAAAGCAAAGAGGCAGAGCTGATCTCTGCCAAACGTAATTATAGTTTGACCACCAAACCGGTAGTCTAAGCATGTGAAAATACGATCCGCAAGTTGATCGTATGGAAATGGCACAATTAATAGCCACATTAGATCAACCACTAAGTTTTATTGAACAAAGAAATTGGCAATGTTATATTAAAATTAAACATAATCCTAATGCACATTTTTTTCTAGAACTACTCTTAGGAAAGATGCATTAAAATTATATAAACAAGAAAAAGAAGCATTAATCAACCTTCTACACTCTACTAGCGGTTGCGTTGCGTTAACGGTGGATATTTGGTCCGCCGTTGCCAACAAGGATTATTTAGCTGTAACCGGACATTATTATAAAGGTTTTGATTTAGATAAGAGAATCTTAGGCTTCAAATGTGTTATAGGATCACATACTGTCAATTTAATATATAACACAATTTTATCTGTTATTGATGAATATAGTTTAAGAGATAGAATAATGGCCATAACATTAGATAATGCTGCTAATTTAGAAGATTAGATTTTTATTAATATAACAATTTGTACTTCGACACATTATTACATTTTTATTTTATCAATTACTTTTTACAATAATAATTTTTATTTATATTTTTTATTATCAAGAGCATAACTCTTCTTTATACAATTGTCAATCTAGTTCGCCACAAGGCATGTAAGCGAGGAGGGCTAGCCTATGTTATGTGGAAGAAAGAAAGAAGTCAAGCTGCAGGCACTTGACAACAGCAAGAGAAAGGCCAGTCACTGAACATCAACCCAATCTTAATGAATAAGGGGGGATAAACAACGACACCATTTTTATTTACATTTAATATCATGAATTATATTTATTATAATTATTAAAATGAGAAAAAATAAATAAAATATGAAAATATTATTTGTGACGACAAATGTGGTCGCACAAAATATAAGCCACGTTAACTAAGTCTGCGTCTTTTGTGACGACTTAATTCAAAAAATACTGTCGCAAATACTTACTGTCATGTCATCTTAACGATGTACCAGACGAAATAATTGCAGTGACTCATTTGCGACGATTGTCGTCATAAATATAATTGCGACGACAAGTTATTGTCGCAAAAATTATTTTTGTGACTATTCAACTTCAACGACAAGTTTGCGACGATATGTGATCGTTAAAAATTTATTTGTGATGACTTTGTATATTTTGCAATGACTTTTTAATGTCGTGAATAGGTCTTTTTCTTGTAGTGGTTATTATAAAAAAAAAAAAAAAAAAAAAAAAAAAAAGACTATTTTTTAGATATTTTGATATGATAGGAGATATTAAAATGATTTTATCCCAAAATATACAGAGACAAGTTGCGAACTCATCGTGGCTAAATTCAATGATTGTGTAAAACTGACAGCATTGCGCGCGTCTCGTGTTAAAAGTCAGCCTCCTCATGCACATTTTTTATTATAAAATGTAAGTCAGTTGTTTAAACATTCAGTTAATATATTTTTGTTCAAGTATTTCGTTAATATAATGCATACCACGTGCCCCTTCTTACTTTCAGGTAGACGATTTAAAATATTTAGGATTATCCTTACACTCAGTCAAACAGTCCATATTTCATCAAATGGCAAACATCATGTGAGGAACCATCTAAAATAAATCAAAATATAGAGATACAAATTAATACAATAAGTATTGAATTAATCACAACAATATTAAGAAAAATTTCACCAACATCAATCAAACAAATTCCAAAAATTATTTTTACCTCATAAATTAAACTAAAAATTCCACAATATATCAAACAAACGAAACTTTAAAATTTATTGAGCTCTAATTTCTAACTCAGGCTCCTAAGATTGGGTCTAGGAGTTCTCAGGTCGCAAATACACACATTTATGTCTGATGTGTGTGTGTGTGTATTATGTGATAAGCATCCTTGGTCATCTTTTATAGGTTTACCTAACACATTTAGTTAATTAATCGATTTACGTAGATTGTATTAGTGTCAACAAAATTGGTTGATTTGATTTATAAATCATATAGTGAAATAAATTTCCACCTTCATGAGCTAATTCCATACTCAACAACAAATTATTTTTGTTAACACGTTTAGAGAAAGAAAATATGGGTTAACTTGTTAACATACATAATCATTTGTTAATTTATTTACGTTTAGAGGAAGAAAATATATGCTGGCCGCTTAACTACAGCAGTATATCGCTATCTTTAGAATAGATTATGTGGGACTATTTTATTGATAAATTTGAGTAACACCATAGTACGAGCATACTTATTTTGTCTATTCTAGCTTAAGCACTTTAATTGATCTTGGACTCTTTAAATGATTGAAGTCATTTGTTTCCTTTTCATATTTATTTTACATTTTGCACACTTACCTCTTGAATTTGTATGATTTTAGCAATTTGTTGTCTGAACTTTTAATTTTGACTAGTTACATCTTTAACTTGTAAAATTAAATTATCAATATGCCTCATCTTGATGATGATTGTGTTAAATTAATGTCAAAAAAATGCGTTTGACAAAAAAATTCCTACATCCCAATTTAATGAAACACAAATCTTTCCATTTCTCAACCTTTAATCCTTTAAATCTAAAAAAGAAAATATAAGCAAATTTAGTAAAATAGTTTTTTTTAAGAAACTATCTTAAATATTAAAAATATAAGCAAATTTAGCATCAAATTTGAAATATTTAGGACTATCCTTACACTCAATCAAAGAGTCCATATTTCATCAATTAAGACCAACCTGTAAATTATAATCCTATAAATTCTTCCAGCATTTGTTGTCAACAGTTTTCAGTTTTTTGTCACTCTTCGTTTGAAGTGCCATCTTTTGTCCCTCAATGTTGCAAGGCCACCTTTCATAAGAATAGGTCGATACCAATATCAAGTCTAAAAATATTCTTCACCAAAAAAGTAATTGATCATACCAATGGGGCTCCATCGGAAAAGCAGCAGGTCCTCAGAGACATTATATGGCCAACATAAGCTCAATTCCATCCAGGTATATATACTTTTACTTATTTATTTATAGTAATCATGCAAAGTTTTTGAATATTAGTGTCATATGTCCTTATTCATCGGTTGTTATTGCTAATCTAATTAATTGCTCTTGTGATTGGATAATTACCCTTGTGTTAGTTGCTCCAATATGTGGTTTTGCTGTTGAATTTATAAAGTGATCAAATAAATTGTGATAGGCACGCGCTCAAGTTGAATCTGCTGTCTCCGATTCAGTGCTTGTCCAAATATATCGTTGTGGATCCGCTTTCAAAAAATTTCTACGGCCCTATGCAATTCTACCAACAAGTATATCGGTCATGTAAGAACTTTTACAGAAAAATAGAGAAACAAACTTGTCTTTTTTTTTTTTTTTTTTTTTTTGCTTCTAAATTTGGAACGAGAAATTTCAATTTTAAATTTAACAGCTTATGACAGGGTCAAGTGTCGATTTACTTTTAGGCTATAATACAACTACTATACTTAGCTTTCTCTCAAATTCAACCAGGTATAATAATTAATTACTTTGTGGCCTATATGGCTTCGTTTTCAACTGTCGTGCTTTGGAAAGAAGTTTTACTTTGTTTTTTTTCTTTTGGAGTTCGGAGGTGGGGATTTGAAGTTTACACTCTACTTCGGCTTACAGTAAAAGAAAGCTTGCAGAAGCGGAAATCACGAATTATAAAAGTTAAACTTCTCAAAATTGTTGCAAGAATACATTTCTGCATTATTTTATATTATTTTTTATTTTTATTTTATTTGCAATTCGGAGATGGGGATTTGAAGTTAAACTTCTCAAAAGTGTAAACAAAGTACGTTTCCGCATTATTTTTGTCCAACACTAACATGGTGTTTGATTTTCAAAGGAGTTTTGGTGTCTTCAAAAGTTATAACAAACTAACCTTACATAATTCATGTATGGTTATGATCTCTTTTCTTGTGCAGTTGCTTGTTTGCAAGAGTATTACTTGAGAACCCACAATTGTTTAAATGGTCTCTGCTGATTAAGGCGGTCCCTTGCCTAATTGCCATATCGCTTGCGTACGCTTATTGTTTTTGCGTCAATGATATATATGATGCCGATATTGACAGGTATGCTTGCCAAATTCCATAGATACAGAACCAATCCATTTTATTAGTTGAAACAAGGTTAGGAGCCTTCCTTTTAGGGACGGTTGCATCACTGACCCAAGGTATATTTAGCCCCTACTTTCGCTAATCTACTAAAGATTGTGAACAAAGTAATGTGAATATTCTTATTTTAAAGTAAAATGTTTATTTTTAATTTATTTTTCATCATATGAATTGTTAGGAAAAAAATCTTTTAGTTTATTTTTATTTTATGTTTTATTTTCAGGATAAATAAGCCGTATTTACCTATACCTGCCGGAGAGATTTCACTAAAAGAAGTGTGGTTCTTTGCAATATTTGATGTATCTTTTGGCCTAATGATTTTGTGGATGATGAACGCGGACCGAATAATTACTTCTCTCTACTGCTCAACTCTTTTCATTGGCACCATATATTCTGCTCCTCCCATAAGATTTAAGAGATCTTGTGTTGCAACAATCATTCTGCTTTCTTTGGTATATTTTCTTCCAATCCACTTAATATTCTTGAGATGAAATTGTGTTTTCTTTTATTATAACCTTTACAGCTGGTCTTTGGAAATTCAGTGCTGTTCAAAAAATACATTATGATTTCGAAAAACATTGTGTCATGTATTTGGAAGTCCTTAATAACTGACAAAATAATGAAATACTTCTTTCTAGAAGCATGAGAAACAGTACTTCAGTATACGAATGTCACTTTGCTTTCTATTGTTCTATAATATTGAAGTGCAGTTTTGTTTGTGTTATTTTTCATTTTGCTGAGTCATTTATTCTTGAGGTCAGCATCTCCAGTTCTATCTTCGCTAATATAAAAAGGTGAACTTTGAACATGGTAGCTTGTCATATATCTGTTTAGAGAAGGGGAAAAAAAAAACAAAAAAAATAAGTGAATTTGATAACAAAAGCAAATTATATGCAGAACTCGGGCGTCCTTCAGAATGTTGGTGTTATTTACGCTGCTACAACATCCCTTGGACTTCCATTTTGGTGGAGGTGTGTAAAACATTTTTTTAATCTTTTTTTTTTTGTTTATTTTTATCGTCTTTCTTTTACGTTAATCAAGGTTTTGGATATATTATCTCAAAAATTAAAAAGTTTAGAGAACTTTCAGGTTGTGTGGATGAAATAGACGAAAATTTTATAATTATTCTCATTAATTTATTAATTAATTTATTTTTATTAATCTCATGTTTGGATTTCAATTTTCTATGTAGCCCCCCAATTGTCTTTATCACTATTGTTGGGACATTGTTTTATGTGGTCATTGGCCTTGCGAAAGATCTCCCCGACGTCGAAGGAGACATGAAGTAAGTTGTTTCTTTTTTCTTTTTTCTTTTTTGTCACACATCTATTGAATTTAAAACTTTTTTTTTTCAATTTTGATCAAGCTTTAGATCATGAAACAATATTTTAGCCTTTATCTTTAGCATCACTAAAACAATATTCAACAATATTATAGACATAACATACAGACATTTGCGGCAATATTCGGGCTCAAAAACATTGCAGTCTTTTGCACGATGCTTCTAGTAAATTATATTGGCGCTGTAGTGACTGCCATTTACATGCCTCAGGTAATTAATTTTTTACCGGGACACTTACTTACATAGATATTTTTTTTTTTTTTTGAGAAATATTTGCATCAATAATTTGACATCCTAGGCTTTTTTTAAAAAAAAATATGTTGGTGAATTTATTTCCTTCCGTTTTATGCCCATTTTTTCTTTTCTAATTTATTGATTACTAAAGGTAAACTATTTGCTTTACTCCCACTGATGTCATTTGTCTTCTCTAGTCATTTTACATAAGAAAATATTGATTTACTCCAAGTAAATTACCAATAAATTATTCAACAAATTAATTACAATCATGTATTTAGCTAAGTAATCCTTAATTAACCATACAAGTATTAGACTTGAAACAACAGAAAATATATAAAAATGTATATACACACACGTATATTAACATTTATAGAACTTCATCACAGTTTCCTACTTTCTTTGTCTTATTATTCCCCTTTTTATGGAAATTACGGTAAATAGCATATTTTTGAAACATGATTAAGTAAATAATATAATTTTAAACTATTTAAAATAAATAGCAGTTTATCTTATAAATGTTTCATTTACAATTAGTAAAATGTAATTTATGTGAAAAAAAAAAATCTTTTTTACTAGTCATAAATGAAAGATTTATATAATAAATTGCTATTTACTTTAAATATTTTTAAAATATGCTATTTACTTTTTTGTCTTATTATTTCTTTTTAAGTTTTGGAGAATATATAAGAATTGATAAACAAGTTCTATTTATTTCTTATTTATAGGCTTTCAAGTGTGAGTTAATGTTGTCCGCTCACGCAATCTTTGCATCGTGGTTAATTTTTCAGGTTTGTTATATATAAATTAAAAAAATAAATAAACTTAAATTAAAAGTAAAACTCTTAGTAATACTCTTTCTCTTGTTTCTTTTCAGGCTAGGAAATTGGACAGAGCAAATTATACCAAGGTGATATGCAGGTTCTTGTAACTACATGTTGCTCTAGTTAATAATGAATTATATATTGATATTGATTTCAGTTTGGTTTTGTATACTGCAGGAAGCAACCACAAATTTTTATCAATTTATTTGGAGGCTTCTTATGTTTGAGTTTATCTTATTTCCTTTCATATAGAAAATCCGTACAATACTTTTTCCCTTTCATCCTTTCAAGAAAGTTGATGTGTGTACTATAATATTGCACAAACGAAACATAAAGAAATTAAGTGCGTTATTACTTAAATTTAAATTAATAATTTTGTTACAGTGTGTTTTTCTTATAAAAATTTTAAATTTTAAACATTAAAATTAAGAATTATAATTTAAGTATACTTTTTAAATAGACCATACATACCTCGCTTAATTAAATTTAAGAATTATAATTCATATTAATTCTCAAGTCCGTTAAGAGCGTACAATTGTCCACCTCACATCTATACGCTAGAGCGCGGGAGAGTTCGTTCCAAAGATTTTTATCTTGTCAGTCGATTTATAACTAATCAAACCAGTCCGTACATTTAATTTCCATAACTTTCTATTTGAATCACGTTCTTATTTCTAGAGTAGTTATGTTGCTCAGCGGCTCTTTTCTCCATCTGCTATGGGTCAATCAGTCCATATACCTATTTATTTCATAAGTTTAAACTACTATTCAAATCATTTTATTACAATATTTTCTCTTATAAAATTTAAATTTTGGTTCAAATTTGTTTTGTTCAAACCTATAAACCAAACAGACTACTAATTTCATTCTACAAAGCTTCGATGTGACTTACACGGTCTTGATATGGTCCTGATTTCTTTAAATGATATTGTTTCATCAGTTTCTTTCTGATCCTTCTACTTTTTCTTCACGATTAAATAATATTTAATACAAAATTAGCTTCTAATAAACTTCATAGTAATTGGGTAAAATTCTTCACCACATCAACTGTTTTTTCCTATAAATTAGGTATGGCATTCAAAAAAATCATTATGCCTTGGGAAAAATTTATGGACCTCCAAAGATCGTCCTGATCACTCCGATAGGTTCGGGTGGATTGTTATGCCTTTGATCCTCCCGTCAGTTGTTGTTCCATTGATTGTTGTTGCCCCATCGGTCGACCCGGTATTCATTAAGCCTCCCCTCCCGGATCAACCTCTCGACCTCATCCCTCAGGTTAAAACATTCAGTGGTCGTATGTCCACTCTCACCGTGAAACCTACAATACTTGCTTTGGTTTCTCCACGCTGGGTCAGACCTCAGCGGTGGTGGTCGACGCAATACCTGGAGGTGATTGATCTCGTGATAGATGTCCTCGATCCCTATGGTTAGAGGGGTGTAGGCACCATATTTTTACGTCTTGGGTCACTTGGTATCCCTGTGCCCTGCCGAAGCATTGCCACCCCTGTTGTTTGGGGCCGGATTATACCTCTGCTCCATTTGCACTTGAGGATTACCTCGACACTTCTTGTCGTTGTTTTGATTGCTCGTCTGTCCTACTTCTTCCTTGGCGGGGGCCACCACCTTGCTCTTTAAGGCCTTTTTGGCCTCCTCTGCATTAATGGACCCATGTGCCCTCGCCAGGAATTCTTGGTAGGTCTGGGGTGGCTTCTTGTCGAGGTCTGTACTGTACGGGATGTCCTTCTTCATGCTTGACAGGGCCCCCATCAAAGCTACCTCATCGGAGATCCCCTCGGTGGCAGCCACCTGTTCCCCGAATCGGGTTATCCAATCTTTTAGGGACTCGTTTGGTCCCTGATACACCATCAAAAGGTTTTGCTTGGGTGGGATTTACTTTTTAACACCTATGAACTAAGTCAAGAAGGCATTCTTCAAGTCATCCTAATTAGTAATGGAGTTTAGTTTTAAGGACCTGAACCATCTCCTGGCAGAGTCAGAATGATGATTTCTGAATCCTCGGTACATGACCTACTCAGGGTATCCGTGTAGGACCATATGCCCTGTGTAGACTTTCATGTGGTCGTCTGGATCACTCCTCCCATCATATAGCAGAATAAGGGGCAGTTTATACTTATCGGGTAATGGTACCTAAATGTTGTTCTCTGTAAATGGGTGGTCGTGAGACGTGTACATCTTGGCATCGATGTTTATGGCTTCGGCCACCTTTCCCAAGACTTGCTCGAAGTTGTTTAACTGACTCCCTATTTGCTTTTCAAGCCTGGCCATCTTCTCGGCCAGAGCCTTGTTCTCGGCCGCAAGCTCTTCCTTCCTAGTCTGTTGTACATCTTGGTCACGTTGAGCATTCAGTTTTTCCCTTAGGTCTCCTCCACGTATGGATGAAGATTCCACCGAGACAGCGTTTCTCCAGTTCATGTCCTCCTGCGGTCGAGGAGGCACTTCTTTGTTATTCGCTGTCTGAGCCGCAGCCCTTTCCTAGGCTCTCTTCCTACCAGCCCGTTGCCTGCTCCCCACAGATCTATTCAACTTGGCTGGGCGAGGGTTGTTGGCCCCACTGTCATCGACCCCCTCAGCGTCACCGCGTTGGTCACTAATCACTTGGTTTCCAACGGAGGCGTTCACTGGGTTCATCGGCGTGTTTTCTAACGGTGGCATCGAGTTTTGCTTTTGGTCCCGTCTAGCGAGGGTTGTAGCCATCCTCTCCACGGCTACAGCGAGTGTTTCAACCTACCTTTAGAGCTGGTCAATGCGGTCTAGAGGGTTCCCAACGGCCAGCAGTTGTGCCCTGTGGTTGGGTCGTACCTCCGCCAGTTCCTGACCACCGTTGGGTGGATTCGTCAAATTCCTTCCTCCGCCGATGGGAGTCTAGCCTTCCTGGCTTTTCTAATTAGCCGTCATGCTGTAGGTGTTTCTCGGAGGCATGGTTGCTGCTTTTTATTGGATTTTATTTCTGGTTTTAGGCCCTCCTTCTAGCTCCAATTGTTGACGGTGATTTTCAGTCAACTAGAGATTAACTCTCCGAGAATGCTCACAGTAATCTCTCACAGATTAATAAAGGATTAATGTTGCATGAAAAGGTAAAGAAGACAAAAATTTATAGTGGTTCGGCAAGATTTCTTGGCCTAGTCCACTTGTGTATGCACTAATATTTTGTTGATTACAACCTCTCTGGAGTAGTAGAATAGTGCGTAAAAAATTTAAGGAATTGCTCTGGCTCTATTTATAAGCCTTGTATATATGAGAGATCTCCTCTACATTCCCCGAGGTGATCATTTTCTATCCCTAAATTCTGGGATTTGGCAATTGTATTTTCATGATTGTAGCTTCCCGTTCAGGCTAACCACCCTTAACGGCTACCTGATTTCCTGACTTTGATAGTAGTAGTTGGTACAGTGTATCTTTTCTTGAGTTGACAGGGCTATCTTAGGATTGGACTGTGCTACTCTTTCGACGTTGAGACCATCACGCCTCAGGCGGTGTCCTCGACGTGTATCCTCCTGCATGACTCTTCGCCGCCTTGAGGGCATCCTAGATACGACCTTTTCCTCGACGTCAGCGACCAACTCTCAATTGGGATACCTCAGCGCTTGTCAGTCAAAGGAACGGTCGACTCCTCGACCGTGGTGTAACATATTTCAATCGATTTGCAAGTGTCATAGCATGAGTGTTCATAAAGAGGTTAAATTCTGAGTTGATAAATTTTCACCGTCAACAATTTTCCTCATGGGTACCCTTTAATTGAGCCAATATTGTACCTATTGTGGAGGTCAATTAAATTCATTTTTCACAGTGTGAAGCATGTGAAGAATATGATTTCACTTCTTTTTTGAGTTTTTCTAAGAGGGATGAGACGAGAGAGAAAGAGAATTGTGGTCTTGAAAATTGAAATGGAGAGAGAGGGAGGTATGGTGGGGATGATTTTTTAAAATTTTTTTATATTTTTAAATTATTTCTGTTAATATCCGATTTGAATAATAAGAAAAAAAACATCAATGCCCTTTAATTTCTCATTTGATGATTGGTTGAAATCCTTTCAACACTTAAGATGGTCTTCTCCTAAAGACTACAAATTCTTCTTCCGGAAAACACTAAACTCGGACTTCTCAAAATAATATGCAGGGAAACCCAGGAAGATAACAATTTCTTTTGATTTGGGACTGACAGAGCAATCTATATAGACTCCTCTCAAAGTTGTCTTCTTTTGAGAATTCGAATTTATCTCTAATTAAATTAGTAATTGTCTTCTTTTTATTTTTTTGCTCTATGAGATAAAATATAATCTTATATTGATTATCTTTAAGATTTCAATCTTCTTGTCCTTATCTTCTTTTGAACTTGATTATGAATCTATCAAGCTTCCACACATTATCTTCTTTTCAATTTTTAAATTCGACTCAACCTTAAATCCTAGAAGATAAATAATAACTTGGGTTTTGCCATAAAATACCTAACAAGGACCAAAGTTAAGGGCATTTTTTTTTTTGGTTTAATATTGATGTCTCAAGTTGTGTCTAATCAACCACAATATATCACGTACGTCATTTGAAAATTTTTAAATATTTTTAAATTAACTATTTATGTGCTATTTTCCATTTGAGTCCATTATATAATGTGACATCTTATAGTTAGTTAGACACTATGTAACTTTAAAATTGGACATAAAACATGAATCCAATAATGAGAAATATTTCTGCTTTAGCTGCTGACTTTAAAGGTTAAGGTGCTTTCCGTTTCGGGCGATGAGTATACAAGGTGCGATTGATGGCCAACAATTTTGTTGGCTTAAATACTAAATTGCCCATTGGCGCATCCATTCCTTAAGGATTGATACTACGTTATTCCATGTGCTACCTTATATCAAAGCTAATACTTCTCCAAGGCTTTGCTTATTGCCAAAGAGATGCAAATAAACTATTCCTACTAAACAAGTCTCGTTGACCCTATAGCTAGGATTACCTCCAAAACCATATAATTCTCTTCTCGTCACTTCCATTTATCCAACGATGAATAAATTAGCAATCACTCAAATTATATTTCGCAAAACATCCAATTGCCAATATGGGCCAATCCCTTAAGAAATTTGCTCCAGGTACTCTGTGTGTGTGTGTGTGTGTGTGTGTGTGTGTGTGTGTGTGTGTGTGTGTGTGTGTGTGTGTGTGTGGTGTGTGTGTGTGTGTGTGTGTGTGTGTGTGTGTGTGTGTGTGTGTGTATCTTTTTTTTTTGTCTCATGAATTGTATTATTGTATTGATCGGATAATCATCAATATTATCTTTGGAATTATTATCATTAATTCATGGAGGAAGTGAGGAGAATAAGATGAAGGAAATTGTTCCCATAATAGAAAAACACTAAGCATTTTGGGAAAGGACCTTCCCAGCCTAAGTTGGCTGATTTCTAGGGCAGTATGCGAAACAGTCGAGTACTAAAATTGTACCGTTGGATGCAGTTTCCTTGTTCACATTAATTGTTAGAAATTGTTACAATTTGGAAGAAATTTCTTTATATCATACCGCTACAAAAAACACAAACAAAATTAATTAATTAATTTATTTACTTGTTAATCCTATTTTGGCAGAGAAATCAACAAAACATTTGGTAACACAATTGAAAGTACCGAGTGCTTCTGCGATCAGGGAGACTAATAATTAACTAATGATCGTGACCTCTTTTCTAATCAAAGAACATTTTCTTAATTTGACAAAACTAGAATTAAAAAGCGTCATCCACCAAAGATTTTCTTCTACCTTTTTCATTTCAGGGACAACGATCTTAAAAGCCATTAGAGAAGGAGTGGGAGAAGAAACAGATGTGATTCACGAGGAGAATCCATCGACAGAGACATTACAGGGAGAAGACATCTCTCTCGCGATCGTCGCCGTCGGAGAATTCCCGTACGCGGAGTCGTTCGGCGACGATTCGAAGCTCAAAATTCCGAAGGACGGGAAAGCAGCCGACATCGTAAACTCAGTGGCAGACAGATTCCCGACATTGGTGATCATGATCTCGGGAAGAACGTTGTTTTTGGAGCCAGTAGTCTGCCCAACAAGCCCGGTGCTGCTAATTACCTTTCTTTCTCTGAAGTGATTGAGAAAGAGTTCCATTTGTTACATATCTCCTCCATTTTTAGGTAACCACCTTATAATCAATTATAAGGACCACCTTCAAGAGTCTATGACCAGAGAGCCAACGACTAGAAGACAAGCTTAGAAGAAACTTCTCCAGGAATTCCACTCACACTCAGTGACCCCCGTACGTCCGCTGAGGTTTTTAGTAAAAGGAAGTTCGATATTAATGGACTGGAGAGGGGAAGAAAATAGGCGAGGGAAGGCCGTGTATGTGGCTTTTAAATATAGTAAACATCAAATACTTATACTGTAGAGATACTTTTAGTAAAAAGAGAATGAATTAAATAAAGACACATTTAAAAATTATTATTTTATTAGAAGCAAAGCGAGAAAAACTGCATTTAAAAGAAAAATATGTTGTAGTAACTAAACTGTAAATGAGCTTTTGACTAAAAAGAACAAAAAAAAAAAAAAGAAAAATAAATAAATAGGGAATAAAAAGGCAAAAAAAGAAAGAATCATAAAAAAAAAAAAAAAAGCGAAGAAGAGAGAAGTTGACACTTAACAAATGGAGAAGAATACTGTTGAAGATTAAATATTTAGATAGATTAGATTTAGGTTAAGATTAAATTAGATAATTTAGATTTTGATATATGTTTTCAACTACTTACGCTTGCTTTTTAATAAGCGAAAAAAAATGGTTTTTTCTTATTGCATTGCGTCCTACAATGTGTTTTTTCACGGGACAGCATGCCATGCACATTTTCGTCTTTATGTCAATTAAAATTGGGCTTGGGCGTGGCGCATTATTTTGCTTTGAAAAGTTATCACATATGAGAAATTACATTTGCACCCGCAAACTTTATGAATACCACTATTAAATTGTTACATTTGCACCCGTAAAATTACAATAAAACAATAGTAGGAATATATGCACTTTTTTGTGTGGGAGAACACACGTACATTGCATATATGTTTTTTTATAAAATTGCATTACTTTCCTTACAAAACAAAATAAAAGAGTGATGTTAGGAACACCAACCCAAATCTTAATTTTTTTATACCAACTGATGTTACATGTAATTTTAATATTTTTATTACTAGATGCAATTTTTTATCATTAATTGGCGTAATAATATTTTAAACACCCATTAATGTTAAAATGACAACTCACATGCCATATCAGTTAATATACAAAATTTGAAATTTGAGTTGGTGTCTTTTTGCTAACATAGCCCCACATTTAAGAATCTTTCATGGGAAATATGTTGTTCAAATAAAAATACCTACGACCCTAAATTCTCTATCAAGAAATAGTTGAAACATTAATTGAGATTAGAAAGAAAAAATGTATCTTATGGAATAAATGGAAGCTAAAGCAAGTATTTTTGGTTTTTTTTTTCTTATGAAGTGCCTTTTGTTTTCTTGATCACTTTATGTCTTCCATCTGGTCTTGAGACAATCCCTAAATCATTGAGGTTTCCTGGTTTTGTAATGGATTTTTAGCATACCCATCTATTCAATTGGTTATCTTTTGTGCTTTACAATTACTGGTTATGTTAAGATTGATGAAGTTCAGATAATCTAGCTACTAATTCTTAATGAGCAGGCTTGCAACGTTTTGTTTCTTTTCCTTTGAAAAGTTTGTTTTTAATTAGTTTTGTTCGTTTTGCAAAGTTTTGATATAAATTAGAATAATTTTGTACCTTAAAAACTTGAGTTAATTCCATACATCCTCAATAAGATCATTTACCTTCAATCTCACTAAAAAAGAAAAAGTGTGACTTGTGAGATATAATAAGGTTAAATTGGGCATTATCTACAAAATATTCATAGAAGGATAGATTTTTTAAAAATTTATTAAAAGAATATTAAATGGATGGGGTATCTATAACTTTGTTGTAATTTTTTAGACGCATCACAAAAGGACGAATATAATCAAGTACTCCAACCTCATGAAAGTAAAGTGATAACTTTTCAGCACGCAAAAAACAAATACTTACAAAGTGAATGACGAAAGATACTTGTATATTTATAAAATACATTTTTCGGTGCATACAATATCAGCAAAAATTTTGGCATTTTGGCACACGAATTTACCGTTATATTGAAGATGCTCTTATGAAGAATGTTTACGGCAGTACCATAGAGAGGAAAACCGTTCCAAGTTAGAGCCCACAAAACAAGCACCTCGAATCTCAAATGATCTACTTTCTCTGTCTTTTATAGACGAGAAAGGCCTCATTAAAATCCGGTCCCTTTAGTAAAACAACAAAGGATAAACCTAAAAGAGAGAAAAAGAGTGCTTGAACTAGTACGGGGTCTTTAGAGGATGAACGACGACAAGAATGATCATGAAACAACAAATCTATTATGACCCGTTTAGTTCACGAGTTTAAATAATTAATGATTTTGATTCATTGACATGAGCTTTGTAAGAAAAGTATTAGTGAGAAATTAATTTTTGAATTTAAATTCTTTGTAAAAGAAAAAAACTGTAACAGAATTAGAATCATGAGTTTAAATTGTCAAACTGGCCCTTAATCGCTACTCGCTAGAATTTTCACATCTTGACGGATCAACTAAGAGCAAATACTTGAAGAAGTCCATCAGTACTAAAGATCCAAATCCAAAGGAACGTCAACAAAAGATGCCAATTATTCTGCAATAAAATTACCCTCGAGATGAAATTAAAAAACAACACAATATAATACGAGAGAGATATTATTGGGCATTAGTTCATTGAGCCTTAAAATTCTAAGGGACGTCTGGAGATTTCAAAACAATTGGCTTGCAAAACAACATGAATGAAGCTCCCATTATTTCAGTCTTGTAAGCATAGAGAATACCTAAAAGATAAGCAAAGAAAGCTTTTGATGAAACTTCTATAAGTTAAAAAGTTGTACTAGCGCAGCCAGCGTTACCAGCGGCACCGAGAGCCGCACGAGAAGGATTCTAATTAACATGTATATGATTTTCGATGCCTTGGAAGCACAACCCTGTAGATCGAAGCGTCTTCTCAGGATTTTCTACTAAATCCAATAAATTATGCCACACGAATATTGATCTGTTTATTTTCAAAAATGAATTTCTGTTGCATAACATAACCGGTAATACTAATTCTATATTTAATTCGTATATTACAGTGTCCAAATATTGAATTTAGTACATCATTTTATATTTTGCTCTAATGATATACATACACTAGAGTTGGAAGGAAATTTTCTTTTTCTCTGTTGATTTGATGAGTAAGAAAAATTGTGTTTCAAAGAAAGCAAGCTAGTACAGATCTTAATTATAGACATTTAATGGGAGAAACAATATATATTATATGAAAACATATTGTAATCGAACAACTCTAACCATACTAATCATTTCACGTTTTTAATCAAACTGGCTAACGATTTAGCTTTTTCTTTCTTTCTTTTTGAACTTTTCTCCACTCCAACTATTAGCTAATGTTAGCTATTAGAGAATGCCTCGCCCTCACTAGCTAAATATAGCTAGCATGGAGAGACTAGCCATTTCATTTTTTTTTCTTATTTTATTCTTTAAACTGTAATAAATGTAAAGATTCTTTTGTAAACTCAATAAAATTATTTATATTTTAAATTCAATAAATATTAAGATTAATCTATAGTTAGCTAAAATATGGAGTATAGTTGGAGTGACTCACTAAAAAATCATTACCTAAAATACCTTTATGAACATTTTAGCTAGAATTTAGGTAAAATTTAGATAGTTCTCTTGGAGATGCAACAATGTCATAAGTTACTACTGAACAAATTTAATAGCGTCCCTTGTATTCTCATATTTAGAAAGCATTGTTTGTATTTAAATACTAACTTTTTATGATCTATTGACCTAATCTAATGTTGGGATTGCAATAGGGTCTACAACAAAATTTATTTTTTCTAAATAACAAGAATGAGCAACTGACATAAGGAAATATTCGAACATACCAACTAGATCGGAAAATGATCAACAAAATTCATTTCAATGCTACTTGATTCTACATTATCAATATGTTTAGCTCTAGGGACTAGTGAATCCTTTTTTTTTTAATGTTTTTCACAATTAACAACTTAAAATTTAATTTCGAAAATCAGTGAATGCTCATATGACAACATATAACTAAACATAGATTGCATATAGCAAGAAAATCTTTTTATTAGAATAATAGAAGTTTAAAGTGAGAGGACATAAAACTAATCAAATAGTATCTGCTAGAATTTTTTTTGAAAAAAAAACAAAGATAAATAATCTAAATGAATTAAATTGGAGTACGTTCAATAAAAAATATTTGTTTGGAGCGCGTAAATCAACGTGTAGAGACACATGAACTTCAGAAAACCAAAAAATATATAACGCAAACAGAGAGAGAGAGAGAGAGAGAGAGAGAGAGAGAGAGAGAGAGAGAGAGAGAGCACATGCATGTGCTAGCATGTGCAAACATGGATACGTATAATCCTAATATGGATTCGTGGGTCATAGCATGTGCTGAAATTCATCCTAAATTTAACTTTATATATTGCAAATGCTATAAGTCAATAATTACATTCCTCTCATTGTTCGAGTTTTATGAAACGTTCATAGTTTGATTGGTAGCATCAGAGGTTGCTCAGCTTTAAAGCCAATATGAAGAAGTTTACCTACTAATAAATAAGTCGTTGAAATTATCGGTTCTAGCTCGATGGGATTATACTAAAATTTTTAAAGAGTGCATGCACATTGAATTGCCTGCGGATCAACTACTCCATCCTCTTAATTGACTACAATTATATTCAGACCGCGGAAGATCATCGTTCTAGATTGAATAACAAGCGATAAGCTTGTGTGATCTTTTTCTTTTTTTTTCTTTTTCTAATTTCATTGTGGACAGATCTCTGTATTATCTTTTGCATATATGTATTTTGGCCCCGTTTATTTCACCGATTTGAGTGTAGAATTCGAGTTTTACTACAGTTAGTGCTGCAACTTCAGGCGGCGGGCATGCCCGGTGCCTAAAAATTTTCAGGCAAGGCAGGGAGGTGCCACTCGCTGCCCGACCACGGTATTTTTCAGGCACAAGCTCTGGCAGCCCGAAGATCTTCATTCCCCTGACTGCCCACCGTCGTGGAGAAGTCATCCCCCGCTGTTTGTTGGTTTTTTTTTAATTTCCCCACATTACCCGAAGTTGTCCGAATTTTGCCCAAATTTTTCTGCCCGTTGTCTGAATTTTTTGACCGTTAGCCCGAAAAACGCCCGAATTTTGAACCAAACGGATATTTTTGCCTGAACCCAAATTTTGCCTGAAAATTCGAACCCAACGGTCGGATTTTTTTACTATTGCCCAACCTGCCCTAGCTGCCGAAAAATTATACTAGCCGTTGGACCTGAATTTTTGGAGGAATAATTTTTCTTTCAACTCAAAAATTTTCCTATAAATACCCCCCATCCCCCCAACCATTTTCCTCACCCAAAAACTCTCATTCTCTCTCAATTTCTCTTAATCTCTCTTAATATCTATTAATCTCTCTTAAATCTCTCTTAATCTCGCTTAAATCTCTCTTGATCTCTCTTAATCTCTCTCAAAGCGCTCTCAATCTCTCTTATTTTTTATAATGGTTTCTTCTAGTTATGGTGGTGATATTCCCATTGATGCCCAATTCAATATCAAAAACGGGCAATTTCCTAATGTTTTTCAAACGCAGGAATCGCAAACTATGGAAAGAGTTGCTGATGAAACTACAAATCCGACCCCTGGTGGACATACTAGAGGTCGGGGATGTAATTGTGGTGGCACTAGTGGTCGCGGAGGAGAGGCAAGCGATAGTGCAAGTGCAAGTGTTGTAAGTTCTAAGAAGAAATGCAAGCACACCTCAGCAGTTTGGGAGCGCTTCAACACATTCGAGGATGTCGACAATAATGGTAACATTAAATATATAGCTCAATGTAAATATTGTCCTGAGAAATTACAAGATAACACTATTCATGACACTACACACTTAAGAAGACACTCTGAAAACTGTCTTAAAAAGCAAAGAGGCAGAGCTAATCTTTGCCAAACGTAATTATAGTTTGACCGTCAAACCGGTAGTCTAAGCATGTGAAAATACGATCCACAAGTTGATCGTATGGAAATGGCACGATTAATAGCCATATTAGATCAACCACTAAGTTTTATTGAACAAAGAAATTGGCAACGTTATATTAAAATTGTACATAATCCTAATGCACATTTTTTTTCTAGAACTACTCTTAGGAAAGATACAT
The DNA here is from genome assembly GCA_029231665.1 of Morus indica. NCBI lineage: Eukaryota > Viridiplantae > Streptophyta > Magnoliopsida > Rosales > Moraceae > Morus > Morus indica. The sequence goes on from JACAGA010000090.1 coordinate 319,174, forward strand.
TAAAATTATATAATCAAGAAAAGGAGGCATTAATCAACCTTCTACACTCTACTAGCGGTTGCATTGCGTTAACGGCGGATATTTAGTCTGCCGTTGTCAACAAGGATTATTTAGCTGTAACCGAACATTATTATAAAGGTTTTAATTTAGATAAGAGAATCTTAGGTTTCAAATGTGTTATAGGATCACATACTGTCAATTTAATATATAACACAATTTTATCTGTTATTGATGAATATAGTTTAAGAGATAGAATAATGGCCATAACATTAGATAATGCTGCTAATTTAGAAGATTAGATTTTTATTAATATAACAATTTGTACTTCCGCACATTATTACATTTTTATTTTATTAATTACTTTATACGATAATAATTTTTATTTATATTTTTATTATTTATTTCCTTTTATTTAATTTTTATTTACATTTACTATCATGAATTATATTTATTATAATTATTAAAATGAAAAAAATAAATAAAATATAAAAAAATTATTTGCGACGACAAATGTGGTTGCACAAAATATAAGCCACGTTAGCTAAGTCTGCGTCTTTTGTGACGACTTAATTCGAAAAATATTGTCGCAAATACTTACTGTCATGTCATCTTAACGATGTACTAGACGAAATAATTGCAGCGACTCATTTGCGACGATTGCCGTCATAAATATAATTGTGACGACAAGCTGTTGTCGCAAAAATTATTTTTGTGACTATTCAACTGCAGTGACAAGTTTGCGACGATTACTTATCGTTAAAAATTCATTTGTGATGACTTTGTATATTTTGCAATGACTTTTTATTGTCGTGAATAGCTCTTTTTCTTGTAGTGGTTATTATCAAAAAAGACAATATTTTTGAGATATTTTGATGTGATAGGAGATATTAAAATGATTTTATCCCAAAATATACAGAGACAAGTTGCGAACTCATCGTGGCTAAATTCAATGATTGTGTAAAACTGACAGCATTGCGTACGTCTCGCGTTAAAAGTCAGCCTCCTCGTGCACATTTTTGTTTTTTGTTTAAACATTCAGTTAATATATTTTTGTTCAAGTATTTCGTTAATATAATGCATACCACGTGCCCCGACTTACTTTCAGGTAGACGATTTAAAATATTTAGGATTATCCTTACACTCAATTGAACAGTCCATATTTCATCAAATGGTAAACATCATGTGAGGAACCATCTAAAATAAATCAAAATATAGAGATACAAATTAATACAATAAGTATTGAATTAATCACAACAATATTAAGAAAAATTTCACCAACATCAATCAAACAAATTCCAAAAATTATTTTTACCTCATAAATTAAAATAAAAATTCCACAATATATCAAACAAACAAAACTTTAAAATTTATTGAGCTCTAATTTCTAACTCAGGCTCCTAAGATTGGGTCTAGGAGTTCTCAGGTCGCAAATACACACATTTATGTCTGATGTGTGTGTGTGTGTATATTATGTGATAAGCATCCTTGGTCATCTTTTAGAGGTTTACCTAACACATTTAGTTAATTAATCGATTTACGTAGATTGTATTAGTGTCAACAAAATTGGTTGATTTGATTTATAAATCATATAGTGAAATAAATTTCCACCTTCATGAGCTAATTCCATACTCAACAACAAATTATTTTTGTTAACACGTTTAGAGAAAGAAAATATGGGTTAACTTGTTAACATACATAATCATTTGTTAAGTTATTTATTACGTTTAGAAGAAGAAAATATATGTTGGCCGCTTAACTACACCAGTATAGCGCTATCTTTAGAATAGATTATGTGGGACTATTTTATTGATAAATTTGACTAACACCATAATACGAGCATACTTATTTTGTCTATTCTAACTTAAGCACTTGAATTGATCTTGGACTCTTTCAATGATTGAAGTCATTTGTTTCCTTTTCATATTTATTTTACATTTTACACACTTACCTCTTGAATTTGTATGATTTTAGCAATTTGTTGTCTGAACTTTTAATTTTGACAAGTTACATCTTTAACTTGTAAAATTATCAATATGCCCCATCTTGATGATGATTGTGTTAAATTAGTGTCAAAAAAATGCGTTTGACAAAAAAATTCCTACATCCCAATTTAAATGAAACACAAATCTTTCCATTTCTCAACCTTTAATCCTTTAAATCTAAAAAGGAAAATATAAGCAAATTTAGTAAAATAGTTTTTTTTACATTTTTTAAGAAACTATCTTAAATATTAAAAATATAAGCAAATTTAGCATAAAATTTGAAATATTTTGGATTATCCTTACACTCAATCAAAGAGTCCATATTTCATCAATTAAGACCAACCTGTAAATTATAATCCTATAAATTTGATGCTCTTCCAGCATTTGTTGTCAACAGTTTTCAGTTTTTTGTCACACTTCGTTTGAAGTGCCATCTTTTGTCCCTCAATGTTGCAAGGCCACCTTTCATAACAATAGGTCGATACCAATATCAAGTCTAAAAAAATTCTCTACCAATAAATTAATTGATCATACCAATGGGGCTCCATCGGAAAAGCAGCAAGTCCACAGAGACATTATATGGCCAACATAAGCTCAATTCCATCCACGTATATATACTTTTATTTATTTATTTATAGTAATCATGCAAAGTTTTTGAATATTAGTGTCATATATCCTTATTCATCGGTTGTTATTGCTAATCTAATTAATTGCTCTTGTGATTGGATAATTACCCTTGTGTTAGTTGCTCCAATATTTGGTTTTGCTATTCAATTTATAAAGTGATCAAATAAATTGTGATAGACACGTGCTCAAGTTGAATCTGCTGGCTCCGATTCAGTGCTTGTCCACATATATCGTTGTGGATCCGGTTTCAAAAAATTTCAACGGCCCTATGCAATTATACCAGCAAGTATATCGGTCATGTAAGTAAACTTTTTTTTGTTTTTTTGTTTCTAAATTTGGAACGGGAAATTTCGATTTTGAATTTTGAATTTTAATTTTATTTCAAGTATATCGTTGTTTCTTATGATAGGGTCAAGTGTCGATTTACTGTTAGATTATACATACAACTACTATACTTATCTTTCTCTCAAACTCGACCGGGTATAATTATTTTGTGGTTTATGTGGCTTAGTTTTCAATTCTTGTGCTTCGGAGGTGAGGATTTGAAGTTTACACTCTACTTCTCCTTACAGTAAAAGAAAGCAAAAGTAGAAGCGGAAATCACGAATTATTTTTGCAAGAATACATTGGTGTAAACAAAGAACATTTCTGCATTATTTTTGTCCAACACAAAAACATCAACACTAACATGGTGTTTGATGTTCAAAGGACTTTTGGTGTCTTCAAAAGTTATACCAAACTAACTTTCCATAATTCATATATGGTTGTGGTCTCTTTTCTTGTACAGTTGTTTGGTTGCTAGAGTATTACTTGAGAACCCACAGTTGTTTAAATGGTCTCTGCTGATTAAGGCGTTCCCTTGCCTAATTGCCATGTTGCTTGCGTACGCTTATTGTGTTTGCATCAACGATATATATGATGCCGATATTGACAGGTATGCTTGCCAAATTCCATATATACGGAACCAATCCATCTTATTACCTCTAAATCTAAATAATAACCAGACCGTCCACAACCCTTCAAGAAAAATTGTAAAACATATCTTTTTATTACTTGAAACAACGTTTTTATAAGTTGAAACAAGGTATATTTAGTCCCCTACTTTCGCTAATGTATTAAGGATTGTGAACAAAGTAATGTGAATATTTTTATTTTAAACCATTATGTTTATTTTTAATTTATTTTTCATCTTATGAATTGTTAGGAAAAAAACCTTTTAGTTTATTTTTATTTTTTGTTTTACTTTCAGGATAAATAAGCCGTATTTACCTATACCTGCTGGAGAGATTTCACTAAAAGAAGCGTGGTTCTTTATAATATTTGATGTAACTTTTGGCCTAATGATTTTGTGGCTTATGAACGCCGACAGAATAATTATTTCTCTCTACTACTTAACTCTTTTCATTGGCACCATTTATTCTGCTCCTCCCATAAGATTCAAGAGATCTACTATTGCAACAAGCATTCTGATTGGTTTGGTATATTTTCTTCCAATCCACTTATTATTCTTGCGATGAAATTTTTGGAAATTCAGTGCTGCTCAAAAACATTGTGTCATGTATTTGGAAGTCCTTAATAACTGACACAATAATGAAATACTTCTTTCTAGAAGCATGAGAAACAGTACTTCAGTATACGAAAGTCACTTTGCTTTCTATTGTACAGTACTTCAGTACTTCAATATTGAAGTGCACTTTCGTTTGTCTTATTTTTCATTTTGCTAACCAAAAAAACAAAAAAGTGATATTTGATAACAAAAGCAAATTATGCAGACCTCGGGCGTCCTTCAGAATGTTGGTATTATTTACGCTACTACAACATCCCTTGGACTTCCATTTTGGTGGAGGTGTGTAAAAAAATAATCATAATAATAATTATTATTATTATTATTAATTAATTTTTTTGTTTATTTTTATAGTCTTTCTTTTTCGTTAATCAAGGTTTTGGATATATTATCTCAAAAATTAAAAAGTTTCGAGAACTTTCAGGTTGTGTGAATGAAATAGACGAAAATTTTACAATTATTCTCATTGATTTATTTATTAGTTTATTTTTATTAATCTCATGTTTGAATTTCAATTTTCTATGTAGCCCCCCAATTGTCTTTATCACTCTCTTTGGGACATTGTTTTATATGGTCATTAACGTTGCGAAAGATCTCCCGGACGTCAAAGGAGACATGAAGTAAGTTGTTTCTTTTTTTTTTCTTCTTTTGTCATCACATCTATTGAATTTAAAACATTTTTTTTTCATTTTAATCTAGCTTTAGATCATGAAACAATATTTTAGCCTTTATCTTTAGCAATATTACAGTAAATTATATTCGGGCAACAATATTACAGACATAACATACAGACATTTGCGGCAATATTCGGGCTCAAAAGCATTGCAGTCTTTTGCACTGGGATGCTATAGTAAATTATATTGGCGCTATAATGACTGCTATTTACATGCCTCAGGTAATTAATTTTTTACTGGGACACTTGCTTACATAGTTTTTTTTTGTTTTTTTTGAGAAATATTTGCATCAATAATTTGACATCCTAGGCTTCTTTTAAAAAAAAAAATGTTGGTAAATTTGTTTCCTTCCGTTTTATGCCCATTTTTTCTTTTCTAATTTATTGATTACTAAAGGTAAACTATTTGCTTTACTCCCACTGATATCATTTGTCTTCTCTTGTCATTTTACATAAGAAAATATTTATTTACTCCAAGTAAATTACCAATAAATTATTCAACAAATTAATTACAATCTTGTATTTAGCTAAGTAATCCTTAATTAACCATACAAGTATTAGACTTGAAACAATAGAAAACATATAAAAATGTATACACACACACGTATATTAACATTTATAGAACATCATAGTTTCCTACTTTCTTTGTCTTATTATTCCCCTTTTTACGGAAATTACGGTAAATAGCATATTTTTGAAACATGATTAAGTAAATATTATAATTTTAAATTATTTAAAATAAATAACAGTTTACCTTATAAATGTTTCATTTACATTAGTAAAATGTAATTTATGTGATAAAAGATCTTTTTATATGTCATAAAATGAAAATTTATGTAGAAAAAAAATCTTTTTTACTAGTCATAAATGAAATATTTATATAGTAAGTTACTACTTACTTTAAATGGTTTTAAAATATGCTATTTATTTTTTTGTCTTATTATTTCTTTCTATGTTCTGGAGAATATATAAGAATTGATATACAAGTTCTATTTATTTCTTATTTATAGGCTTTCAAGTGTGAGTTAATGTTGTCCGCTCACGCAATCTTTGCATCGTGGTTAATTTTTCAGGTTTGTTATATGTAAATTTCAAAAAAAAAATAAATAAACTTAAATTAAAAGTAAAACTCTTAGTAATACTCTTTCTCTTGTTTCTTTTCAGGCAAGGAAATTGGACAGAGCAAATTATACCAAGGTGATATGCAGGTTCTTGTAACTACATGTTGCTCTAGTTAATAATGAATTATATATTGATATTGATTTCAGTTTGGTTTTGCCATATACGCAGGAAGCAACCACAAAATTTTATCGATTTATTTGGAGGCTTCTTATGTTTGAGTTTATCTTATTTCCTTTCATATAGAAAATCCGTACAAAACTTTTTCCCTTTCATCCTTTCAAGAAAGTTGATGTGTGTACTATAATATTGTCAAGACATTGCTTTTTTCTTTTGCCAAAACAATCATGTTATCGTCACTATAAATTCCATAAAAATATATCATTGTTGGATGCGAAAACTGCACGTACAAAACACAATGAAATTAAGTGTCTGTTTGTTTTATATACGTAAACTCAAACTAATGATTCTGTTATAGTGCGTTCTTCTTACAAAAATTTTAAGTTTCAAATATGAGAATCAAGAATTATAGTTTGAATATACATTCTAAATAGACCATTCATACCTCGCTTAATTGGATATAATAATTATGGGAAAAAACTTCAAAGTTGATTTACAAAATTTAAATTTTAGTTTAAATATTTTTGCTCAAACCTATAAACCAAACGGACTACTAATTTCATTCTATAGAGCTTCGGTACGATTTACACGGTCTTGATATGTTCTCGATTTCTTTAAATGATGTTGTTTCATCAGTTTCTTTATGATCCTTCTACTTTTTCTTCGCGATTAAATAATATTTAATACAAAATTAGATTCTAATAAGCTTCATATTAATTGGGTAAAATTCTTCCCCACATCAATTGTTTTTTCCTATAAATTAGGTAGAGTATTCAAAAAAATCATCATGCCTTGGGAAAAACATAGGGGTCAGGTATAGATGGTCGCATGATCTGGAGGGGGACTATGGGCCTTATCGCTCGGCATCGGAATAAGAAAATAACAATTGTGAGCGTTGGTAAAAGCATTCCTAAATACCTCAAAAGCAGTTCTTGGTTTAATTTTTGACGATTGACATCGTTAACAAGGCCCGTGAGTATCTATAGGAACAGCAACAGTAACAACTCCGTCGTCCTGATCGTTGATTGGTTTTTGAGCCCCTTACTGAGAGCTCGATGATGTGACCTCAACATATTCATCAACTTGTCCGTGACCTCAACATATTCATTAACTTGTCGAAGCAAGGAATCTTCACTATCAACTGAAATCATGCTCGACGTGCCAATCCCTCTAGGGTCAGAACAAACTCTAGAAGTGTGAACTTCTCGACCCTACCTTTCTTAGGGAACATTGTTCTGGAAAGAAAAGGAAAAACCAAATTAAAACCCTAATCATCGAGAGGTCACTACTATATCTAAAGATTTAGGATCGACAAAAAAGCCGAGAAATTACAAAAGAGGATTTAGCATAAATGTTTGCAATTTTAAGATCAAACAAGCCAAAATTCGAAGTTCAAAGAACACTTTTAAACCTAGAAATGGGTAAACAAAAATGCCAAACATCCAAAATCATCAAAAATCCTAGAACCACAAAACTTGAAAGCAATAAGCCAAACCAACCTTCAAGTAAGTCTATAGTCAGTTTTGATTATTTTCCCTCTAACATAAAATTTTGCAGGTTTTGAAGTTCAAGTTTGTTCAGCATAAAAAAAAAAAAAGAGAGAGAGAGAGAGAGGTGTAAAAACTTACCAAACAATGGAGAATGAAGTTTGAAACACTGATGAAGAGCCAAGAATAAGGATGTGGAGATCAAAATCAAAGAAAGAACAATGGCAGCTTTGAAGATTATAAAAGTTCAGAGAAGAAAATGCCAATGTTTGGGATGTTTGTCAAATAAGAGCAGTTTTCTAAAACTGTTAATGCAAATATTTATAGGCAGGGATCAAGTAATGGGATTCTTGAATCCCCCACTGTTAGATCAAAAAGATGCTCATCCAATGGTAGAGCCAAAGAGACACGATCCAACGGTTAGAGAAAGTGCGGGAAAAATGGGAAATGATTGGACAGCCAGAATATCCTCAACTGAAAGATGGTGTGACTTGTCAACAAACGTGATCCTTGAAATAAGGGACGTGATTATTCCACTTCCTAAGAAACCAATCCCTGACGAGCTGTGATGATTGCGCCTCTTGAGAAAAGTAACCGCCCTACTTAATGAAGAAGGAAACCCGCATCATCACCTCAACCATGATAGATTAGCTTGGAAAATCACGATGCGACTCTCCAAGCTAGGGGCAATTGTTGTGCCATGGTTGAGAAATATGACCACAAAGCCATATATATTTATCGAGAGATGAGTCAGTAATGGGAAGACTTCAGGGTCGAGAGGTTGTTATTGACCACGCGTGACTCTAGTCGAGAAGTCAAGGGTCACTAGGTGATAATAGGCCCAGAGGTGTCCATAATTAATACGCTGAGAGGTCACGTGAGTTGAGAGCAGAAGAGGATAAACCTGGCACTGGGAAAACAGGGGGGATAATCCTAATCTCGCATTCAAATTCAAATACAAGATAACAACTAGAAGATTAGATCAGATCAGATTATCACTTCATGAGATAACAAAAATCTCAATAGATGTATGGAAAAAGCCTATAAATAAGGGCTTAATCCCTTATTTATTTTATACGCAAAACTTTTTGCTCTAAGAGAGATTGAGTGTACTTTCTGAGAAGTAGAACGTGCACAAGTGGATGCAGGCAACGATCAGAGAGGTTATTTTCTACATTTATATTTCAATCGATTCGCGAATGTCATAGCATGAGTGTTCTTAGTGAGGTTAAATTCTGAATTGATAAATTTTCACCATCAACAATTTTCCTCATAGGTACCCTTTATTGAGCCAATATTGTACCTATTGTGGAGCTCAATTAAATTCATTTTTCACAGTGTGAAGCATGTGAAGAATATGATTTAACTTCTTTTTTGAGTTTTCTAAGAGGGACATGATGAGAGAGAAAGAGAATTGTGGTCTTGAAAACTGAAATGGAGCGAGAGGGAGCCATGGTGGGGATGATTTTTTGTTAATAATTTAAAATTTTTAAATTATTTCTGTTTAATATCCCATTTGAATAATAAGAAAAAGACATCAATGCCCTTTAATTATTCATTTGATGATTGGTTGAAATCCCTTTAACATTTAAGATCTTCTCTTGAAGACTGCAAATTCTTATTCCGGAAAACATTAAACTCGGACTTCTCAAAATAATATACATGGAAACCCAAGAAGATAACAATTTCTTTTGATTTGGGACTTACAGAGAAATCTATTTAGACTCCTCTCAATGTTGAATGGTAAATTCAAGTAGAATTCGAATTTATCTCTAATTACATTAGTAATTGTCTTCTTTTTATTTTTTTGCTCTATGAGATAAAATATAATCTTATATTATCTTTATGATTTCAATCTTCTTGTCCTTATCTTCTTTTGAACTTGATTAGGAATCTATCATGCTTCCACACATTATCTTCTCTTCAATTTTTAAATTCGACTCAACCTTAAATCCTAGAAGATAAACAATAACTTGGGTTTTGCCATAATATTGTTGGGAATAGTGTCCTGAAAGCATGAGATGTAAAAGGATATTTATTATTTATTTAATAAAATAGATTATTCATCATTTTATGTGCATATATTTATGAATATTTTATGAATATCAAATAAAATTCCTTGACTATTTATGTAACCTTAAACATGGTATATAAGTGTTATATACGAGAGGATAATGTTTAAGGATAATAATCAAAAGCAATTGTTCATAATGAATTTAATTAAAGTTCAGAATCTTTAATTAAAACATTATTAATACATGTCATTCCCATTTAGAATGGAATGGTGTTATCCGCACTGTTAATATGACGAGATATTGAATGAGTGTATTTCGCATAATGAGATTATGTGGAACATGGACGCAGACACAATATGAATTTCTAATAATTTCCGTTAAGCATAGAAATTCTAATTGAGTCTACCGATGGTCATATATAGAATGATATTAATCCTGAGTTTTTAACAAACTCCTATTTATGGATTTATGTCTTTTGATTTACTCGGTACGGATTCTGAGACCCCGAATCCTATTCCTTGTATTTTGGAGACATAATGAAATAGGTAGCTGGGAATGTTATTATACGAGATGGAATCCATTCCTTCTTGAGAGAGAAGCAGATAAATAATTTTCTTGAGTGTTGATTCGGTACTTGGATTAGTAAGAGCGCTCTGGTTCATGAATGTGTTTTATGAATCACTATCCATCAGAGAATCAATGGTACTCAAGGATAAAGATGTAATTAGAGAGGTTAACGGATTCTACCTGACTCTAATTATGAATTATTTATGGAGGATCGATCTATATGCAATGACTATATCAAATGGACACTTCACAGTTTAGAAGTAATTAATGTCTATAATTCCGAGAGTGCAATTCCAAGTTTATAGTGGAGTAACTATTGGAATTAATAGAATTAATTAATTAATTAAAGTGTTTAATTAATTATTAATTTTATTGGAGCTCAGAATTATAGGTCCATTAGTCCCCGCGTCGTCCTTGTAATTCTAACAGACACAAAGGGCAAAATGGGAATTTTAGAATTACGGAATTCTAAAATTAAATACTCGAAGAATAATTAATTGAGAATTAATTATTATTTAAATAATGAGATTATTTAAATTTGAATTTGAACATATCTAAATTTATCCATTTAAACTTATTTGATAAGTTGTTCAATTTAGAATTCAAATTAATTTAAGTTTGACTTAAATTCGAATTTGAATCTGAATTAAAATTGGACTACTGGATAATGGATAAAATATCTTCCTTTCCTATCCTGTTTAGGCGCCACACACAGGGATAAAACCCTAGTGTGTGGCAGGCCACCTAAGAGATAAGGGGAAGGGATTTTTTGTTCCAAATTCAAAATTGGAGATAAGGATTTGATCCTATTTTGAAGTTTGACTTCTACTCTTTAAATATGAGATAGATAGAAAATTGTAACAATAATTTTTGACATATTTTCAGCCCTAAAAATAGAGGTGGCTGAAATTCTCATATAGGGAAAAAGAGTGAAAAATATTTTTCTCCAAAAATTTCACATCGTGCGTGCGTTGGTGTTTGTGGAAATTCGAGTGTTTCAGAAACCTGTTTGTCTCGCTTGTGCCCACACACACGTCTATGTGGAATCAAGGAATTGATGTGGAATACTTTGGTGTTCTAAACACAAAGCTTGGAGCTAGGACTGTTCGTGGTCAAAGAAATTCAAGATATCATCCGAGTCGGCTACAAGGTATTTTTTCGGTTGATCCTTGAATCTTATAAATTAATGAGATTAATTTTTTGGTGCATAAATTAATATAATCTATAGAGTATCTCAAAAGTTTTATGAAAATTTTTGTTATACACGATCCGCTATTCCGCTGCGTTTCCACCGCCGAATTCGATTCGGCAACCAACAATTGGTATCAAAGCGGTCTATAGACGATATTAATTTATGCTTCGATTATTTGATAATCATAATTGATATTAAATATGTGATATTTAATTATGTATGTATGTGATGAGTAGGCACTTGCATTTATGGATGTTTATTTTTATTCATGATGATGAATGTATGGATGATGGATTTGGTCGTTAATTATATGGTTCCATAGATCGATTATATTCATTCGTTAATAAATTATTTGTAATTTAATTCGGGATTAGAATTATTATAATTCTAGGATTTAGGTAGAATTAGGTTTTGATTTTGAATCAAGAAGGAGGCCTTGAAGATCATGTTTGAAGCCTTCAAAGCAGCCTAGAAAACTGCCCAGAAAGTTCTAGAGACGCGGCCCAGGCGCGTCCAAGCCGCGCCCCGTGGCCAGGCCACGGCCCAGGCCGCGGCCCAGCGCGGCTGGCGGCCTAAGTTCGGGATTTGATCCCGAAGGGGCCCGAAGGTTTCTGAAACCCTCGTAAAACGTGCCGACGGGCCCGGAAAAGTTCTGGATCCCAAGGAAGGTGAAATCCAACCCGGAGACAAAGAATGAAGCCGAAGAATAAAGAATTCAAGAATCGAAGACCTGTTGATGTAACGGAAGAACATAATTATTGTAATTATTTATTTATTCGATTTGATTAAGTTGTAATTTATTTTTCCATGGGACCCGGTCAAATTCATCTCAATAGTTGATTGCATATATTTATATTTTATGTTGATAATTATATATTATATATGTCCATGCATATAACATGTCATATAGATTTAATGTGCCTACTCATATGTTTTATATAACATGCCATGCATACACGCGCAATTGTTATTGTTTATTTTATTTATTATAAAAGTGTTTTAGAAAAATAAAATAAAATAAGAACCATGCGCTGTAAATCGATTTAATATGATTAAATTGATTTAAGTTGTAAAATTGATTTGCAAAATAATGTTACATGTGAAATTGAATTTAAAAGTTAAATTTTTTGAATTTCACATATCCGAAAAATAAATTGTTTATTTTTCGATTTGAAAATCATGAGATGTTTTTCAAACAAAATACATGTTTGCAAAATAATGAGTGGGAGAGGGTTGTATGACAATACGACCCACTAGTCTCCGCCGTTAGCGCAACACCGTGAGATCCGAAAAGGGGCTTTGCGGTGACATTGAATCGCCTTCCTAAAGGGGAGTGTCCTTGCCGGATCGATAACAAGGTTGGCTTCCTAGAGATAAGATTTCAGGATGTATTTCCGAATTGACTACCCAAAGGTAGCAATCCGGAGTTAAGTCTATGGGATCTGAAACGGTGGGTGACACTCATAAAATATAATCAAATTTGTTGGTTATATTTTGACTAAAAATAACGGTAGTTAATAAATATGAAAATATGAGATATTTTGACTATATTTATTAACTGAGAAGAGTCTCGGTCTTATTGGAATATAACTTGACTACCCAAAGGTACACTTTATATGTGGAAAATTAGATTATCATTGGCACCTAAAATTAAAACATGATTTATGTATTTTTCATGTGCATCATGCATCATATTTAATTATGCCTAAATTAACATGCCTTGATATTCATGCACATAAATTGATTAGATGAATACTCTATTTATTCCCAGTAAAATGTCGAATCCCATTATCACACTACTAGCGTTTGAAAAATTAGACTGTGATAATTATGCTAAGTGGAAAAGTAACATGAACATACTATTGGTCTGCGAAGACTATAAGTTTGTCCTAGCGGAGGAATGTCCTCCCGAACCCGCGGCTAATGCATCCAAAACCGCAAGGGAGCCTTTTGATCGCTGAATCAAGGCCAACAATAAAGCAAAGTGCTTTATGCTGGCCAGCATGAGCGATGTGCTTCGCAAGAAGCATGAGGAGATGGAGACTGCTTATGAGATAATGGAGTCTCTAGAAGCCATGTTCGGCGCTCCTTCTGAAAAGGCTCGTTTGGATGTCGTAAGGGCTTTCATGAACGACAAGATGAAGAAAGGTTCTTCAGTCAAGGTACATGTTTTGAACATGATTGATCACCTCCACGATGCAGAGCTCAATGGTGTCAGAATCGATGAAGCCACCCAAGTTAGCATCATCTTGGAAAGCCTGTCCTCTGACTTTCATGAGTTTGTAAACAGCTTTGTTATGAACAAGAAAAAGTGCAATCTCACTGAACTCATGAATGACATGCAAAACTTCGAATCCACCAACAAAAGAAGGGGAGGAGAAGCAAATGTTGTAGTTGCAGGAAGTTCTGGTAAAAACAAAAGGAAAAACCAGAACCAATGAAGAGGAAAGAAGGGAAAGAACAAGAGACCCAAGAAAGCAAAGGGCCCCATCCAGAAACCCAAAAGAAAATGTTTCCATTGCAATGGCGAAGGGCACTGGAAGAGAAACTATAACAAGTATCTCAAGGAGCTAAAAAAGAAAAAGGAACAAGGTAAATCAGATTTACTAGTCCTTGAAACATGTTTAGTAGAGGGTGATACCTCAGCCTGGATAATTGATTCAGGAGCAACTAATCATGTTTGTTTCTCTTTGCAGAGTCTTAGTTCTTATACCGAGCTAGCCGACGGGGACTACAAGATGAAAGTAGGCAATGGTGCAAGAGTTTCAGCAAAAGCAGTGGGAGAAGTTAGACTTCGTTTTAGGGAAAATAAATTTTTAGTTTTGAACAATGTTTATTTTATTCCAGACATTCGCAGAAATTTGATTTCTGCGGCCAAATTATTTGAACAATTATTTAAAGTTTATTTTGATAATGAATTTGTTCATATTTCTCGAAATGGTTTAAATATTTGTTCTGGACGTCTGGATAATGGTTTATATTGTATAAAACCAATACCTAACTCACTGCTTAATGCTAAAATGTTCAGAGTTGCCGAACCTAAGAATAAAAAGCAAAAGATTTCTCACAATAACAATACATATATGTGGCATCTTAGGCTTGGTCATATTAACCTAAATAGGATTGAAAGACTAGGAAAGGATGGTCCTTTGCGTGAGCTAAAAGTTGGCGAGCTTCCAGTCTGTGAATCTTGTTTGGAGGGTAAAATGACCAAGAGACCTTTTACAGGAAAAGGAGAAAGAGCTACGGAACCCCTTCAGTTGATACATTCGGATGTATGTGGACCGTTAAACGTCCAAGCTAGAGGAGATTATGAATATTACGTCACTTTTATTGATGACTATTCGAGATATGGTTATGTTTACCTGATGCAACGAAAATCCGAAACTTTTGGAAAGTTTAGAGAATTCCGAGCAGAAGTTGAAAAACAATTAGGTAAACCAATCAAGACACTTCGATTAGATCGAGGGGGTGAATACCTGGACCAAGAGTTCCACGATTTCTTGATTGAAGAAGGTGTGGTATCCCAATTGACTGCACTCGGTACACTATAGCATAATGGTGTGGCCGAAAGGAGAAATCAGACTTTGCTTGACATGATGAGATCAATGTTGAGTTATTCTTCACTGCCTACTTCATTCTGGGGTTATGCCCTAAAAACAGCTGCCTACATTCTGAATAGAGTACCATCTAAGTTTGTACCTACAACACCCTTAGAGTTGTGGTGCGGTCGAAAACCTAGTTTGAGACACGTGCGCATATGGGGGTGTCTAGCACATGTGCTGAAGGGAAAAACTGGGAAGTTGGAACCCAAGTCAGAAGTATGTATGTTTGTAGGATATCCCGATGGGACAAAGGGAGGTTTCTTTTATAGTCCTGAAGATCAAAAGGTGTTTGTAACGACAAATGCCACATTTCTGGAGCATGACTATATGATAGATTTTAAGCCCAGAAGTAAGATAGTATTAGAAGAGTTACTTTCCGATGAGATCGAACCACAATCGACAAGAGCTGTCGGACCACTCAAAGAAAAGACCACAGTTCCTAATCAGACTCCAGCGGCACCTCGTCGTAGTGGGAGGGTAAGCAGGTTACCCGACTGTTATACCGGGGAAGCCCAAATCGTCACTACTGATGACGGTAAGGAGGATCCATCGACCTTTAAGGATGCGATGGATTATTCTGATAAGGAAGAATGGCAAGCAGCTATGAAACTCGAGATGGAGTCTATGCACTCTAACTTAGTCTAGCAACTTGTAGATCTACGCGAAGGGGTAAAACCCATTGGATGCAAGTGGATCTTCAAGAGAAAGATAGGAGCGGATGGAAAAGTAGAGACTTTAAAGCAAGGCTAGTGGCTAAGGGTTATACCTAAAAGGAGGGAGTTGACTATGAGGAAACTTTCTCGCCGGTAGCCATGCTTAAGTCCATCCGGATACTCCTGGCTATTGCAGCATATTTTGACTATGAGATATGGCAGATAGACGTCAAGACAGCTTTTCTGAATGGCTATCTTGATGAAACCATCTATATGGATCAGCCAGAGGGTTACATAGAGGAAGGCCAACAACAGAAAGTCTGCAAACTGCAAAGGTCCATTTATGGACTGAAGCAAGCTTCTAGATCATGGAACATCAGGTTTGATGAGGCTGTAAAGTCTTATGGATTTGATCAAAACATTGATGAACCATGTGTCTACAAGTACAAGAAAGAAGAGAAAGTGGTCTTCTTAATTCTTTACGTCGATGACATCCTACTTATTGGGAATGATATGGGAATGATGACAGATGTAAAGGAGTGGTTAGCCAGCCAATTCCAAATGAAAGATTTAGGAGAGACAAGCTATGTTCTTGGGATCAAGATTATTCGAGATCGCAAGAAAAAGCTTTTGGCGCTATCACAAGCATCTTATATAGACAAAGTGTTGTCTAGGTATTCGATGCAAAACTCCAAGAAAGGGAATTTGCCTTCTAGGCATGGTATTCATCTTTCTAAGGAGCAATGTCCAAAGACCCAGCAGCAGGAAGAAGATATGAGAAGGTATCCCTACGCTTCGGCTGTGGGAAGCCTTATGTATGCCATGTTGTGTACAAGACCAGATATCTGCTATGCAGTGGGAGTAGTCAGTCGCTACTAGTCCAACCCAGGATTGGATCATTGGGTTGCAGTAAAGTGTATTCTCAAGTATCTTAGGAGAACGAGAAACTATATGTTAGTATATTCCGGAGAAGATCTGTCTCTCGACGGATACACAGATTCTGATTTCCAATCAGATAGAGATAGTCGACGGTCGACATCTGGATCTGTGTTCACTCTTAATGGAGGAGCCGTGGTATGGAGAAGTATAAAGCAAACGTGTGTTGCTGACTCTACCATGGAAGCTGAATATGCTGCAGCTTGTGAAGCCGTAAAAGAAGCTACATGGCTCAGGAAGTTCTTAACTGATCTGGAAGTTGTTCCAGATATGGATAAGCCAATTAAGCTCTACTGTGACAACAGTGGAGTGGTGGCTAATTCAAAAGAACCTAGAAGCCATAAGAGTGCGAAACATATAGAAAGGAAATATCACCTGATCAGAGACATTATAGATAGAGGCGATGTAGCGGTTCTGAAGATCGCGTCAGAGCACAACCTTGCTGACCCGTTCACCAAGACATTGCCATTGAATGTTTTTTATCGGCACTTAGATGGATTTGGGATTAGAGACATGACACACCTGCTTTAGGACAAGTGGGAGATTGTTGGGAATAGTGTCCTAAAGCATGAGATGTAAAAGGATATTTATTATTTATTTAATAAAATAGATTATTCATCATTTTATGTGCATATATTTATGAATATTTTATGAATATCAAATAAAATTCCTGGATTATTTATGTAACCTTAAACATGGTATATAAGTGTTATATACGAGAGGATAATGTTTAAGGATAATAATCAAAAGTAATTGTTCATAATGAATTTAATTAAAGTTCAGAATCTTTAATTAAAACATTATTAATACATGTCATTCCCATTTAGAATGGAACGGTGTTATCCGCACTGTTAATATAGCGAGATATTGAATGAGTGTATTTCGCATAATGAGATTATGTGGAACATGGACGCAGACACAATATGAATTTCTAACAATTTCCGTTAAGCATAAAAATTCTAATTGAGTCTACCGATGGTCATATATAGAATGATCTTAATCCTGAGTTCTTAACAAACTCCTATTTATGGATTTATGTCTTTTGATTTACTTAGTACAGATTCCGAGACCCCGAATCCTATTCCTTGTATTTTGGAGACATAATGAAATAGGTAGCTGGAAATGTTATTATACGAGATAGAATCCATTCCTTCTTGAGAGAGAAGCAGATAAATAATTTTCTTGAGTGTTGATTCGATACTTGGATTAGTAAGAGCGCTCTGGTTCATGAATGTGTTTTATGAATCACTATCCATTAGAGAATCAATGGTACTCAAGGATAAAGATGTAATTAGAGAGGTTAACGGATTCTACCTGACTCTAATTATGAATTATTTATGGAGGATTGATCCATATGCAATGACTATATCAAAGGGACACTTCACAGTTTAGAAATAATTAATGTCTATAATTTCGAGAGTTCAATTCCAAGTTTATAGTAGAGTAACTATTGGAATTAATAGAATTAATTAATTAATTAAAGTGTTTAATTAATTATTAATTTTAGTGGAGCTCAGAATTATAGGTCCATTAGTCCCCGCGTCGTCCTTGTAATTCTACCAGACACAAAGGGCAAAATGGGAATTTTAGAATTACGGAATTCTAAAATTAAATACTCGAAGAATAATTAATTGAGAATTAATTATTATTTAAATAATGAGATTATTTTAATTTGAATTTGAACATATCTAGATTTATCCATTTAAACTTATTTGATAAGTTGTTTAATTTAGAATTCAAATTAATTTAAGTTTGACTTAAATTCGAATTTGAATCTGAATTAAAATTGGACTACTGGATAATGGATAAAATATCTTCCTTCCCTATCTTATTTAGGCGCCACACACAGGGATAAAACCCTAGTGTGTGGCCGGCCACCTAAAGGATAAGGGGAAGGGATTTTTTTGTTCCAAATTCAAAATTGGAGATAAGGATTTGATCCTATTTTGAAGTTTGACTTCTACTCTTTAAATATGAGATAGATAGAAAATTGTAACCAATAATTTTTGACATATTTTCAGCCCTAAAAATAGAGGTGGCCGAAATTCTCATATAGGGAAAAAGAGTGAAAAATATTTTTCTCCAAAAATTCCACATCGTGCATGCATTGGTGTTTGTGAAAATTCGAGTGTTTCAGAAACCTGTTTTGTCTCGCGTGTGCCCACACACACGTCTACGTGATATCAAGGAATTGACGTGGAAGACTTTGGTGTTCTAAACACAAAGCTTGGAGCTAGAACTGTTCGTGGTCAAAGAAATTCAAGATATCATCGAGTCGGCTACAAGGTATTTTTTCGGTTGATCCTTGAATCTTATAAATTAATGAGATTAATTTATTAGTTCATAAATTAATATAATCTATAAAGTATCTCAAAAAATTTATAAAAATTTTTGTTATACACGATCCGCTATTCCGTTGCGTTTCCGCCGCCGAATTCGATTCGGCAACCAACAAATATGCCAACACTAAAATACCTAACAAGAACGAAAGTCAAGGGCTTTTTTTTTTTTGGGGGGGGGGTTGGGTTTAACATTGATGTTTCAAGTTGTGTCTAATCAACCACAATTATCACGTATGTCATTTGAAAAATTTTAAATATTTCTAAATTAATTATTTATGTGCTATTTTCCATTTAAGTCCATTATATAATAAGACATCATGTAGTTAGTTGGACATAAAACATGAATCCAATAGTGAGAAATATTTCTGCTTTAGCTGCTTACTTAAAAGGTTAAGGTGCTTTCCGTTTCGGGCGATGAGTATATAAGGTGCGATTGATGGCCAACAATTTTGTTAGCTTAAATAGTAAATTGCCCATTTGCGCATCCATTCCTTAAGGATGATACTACGCTATTCCATGTGCTACCTTATATCAAAGCTAATACTTCTCCAAGGCTTTGCTTATTGCCAAAGAGATGCAAATATACTATTCCTACTAAACAAGTCTCGTTGATCCTATAGCTAGGACTACCTCCCAAAACCATATAATTCTCTTCTTGCCACTTCTATTTATCCAACGATTAATGAATTAGCAATCACTCAAATTATATTTCGCAAAACACCCAATTGCCAGTATGGGCCAATCCCTTAAGAAATTTGCTCCAGGTACTATATATATATATAAATATATATATATATATTTCTATCATGAATTGTATTATTGTATTGATCATTTACGTAGAGAGATTTTTAAGAATAAATCATCAATATTATCTTTTGCATTATTATCATTAATTCATGCAGGAAGTGAGGAGAACAAGATGAAGGACATTGTTCCCATAATAGAAAAACGCTACACTAGGCATTTTGGGAAGGGATCTTCTGAGCCTAACTTGGCTGATTTCTATAGAGCAGTATGCGAAACAGTCGAGTACTAAAATTTTACGCAGTTTCCTTGCTCACATTAATTGTTAGAAATTGTTACAATTTGGAAGAAATTTCTTTATACCATGCCGCTACAAAAAACAAAAAAAAAAAATTTAATTATTTACTTGTTAATCCTATTTTGGCAGAGAAATCAACAGAACATTGGTAACACACAATTTAAGGTACCGAGTGCTCGTGCGATCAAGGAGGCCTATCAAGTAAGCACCATATATATATATATATATATATATATATGTATGTATATATTTTATATATATATAGTTATTCATGTGTTGCCTCTAAATTCTTTCATTACGTTTCTGATTAATGGTTTATTAAATTTTGCTAAAATTCCTGTAAATACAAAACTTTCTCGTTTCCTTCCAAGCTACTGACTCGAGATCTTGCTGATGTGTCACACGATATGAGTTTTAGGTGTATGTTTGTAGTCTTCTGAAGATCACTCGTCGATATCTTAGCCTTTATTTGGCTATATCAATATAACCTACACGTTAAATATTTATTGATGTGAGTTGATCATCATTTTGTGGGAATATTCACGATAAGAATAACGCTAGCAACACCAACTTAAATCTTAATTTTGTGTACCAACTGATGTGATATGTATTGAATTGTTATTTTTACATTTCATCAAATATATTGTCATGAGAAGAAAATTAACAGCTCAAATAAAGAAAAATTTAAATTTTTGGTGATTAACAGCGTAATTAATTAATGATAAATTTACATATGAGTCCACTTTGAAGCTTAGAATCCACAAAATTTAAATATATATATATATATATATTCTCACTTAGGCTTGAGATCGCTGTCTTTTTTCTCTTGTCTTCAACTATTATTACTCTTTAAACAGTTGTGTAAAAACTATATAGCTCAGTTAGAAAATGAATAAATAAAAGTTATGACCAACATGTTAGATATCTATTAATGCCAACTAATTGTGTGACATCATGTCACATCATGCATGTCAATTTTCTACCAAATATTATCACATGAAAATTGATAGACTATATAGAACGTTTTCCTATACAAACCATGTAAAAAATACATAACCATGAACAAAGACTAAAAATTTGTAACTGTTTATACATTTAAGCCTCTCTTTTTTACTGATGTGACATTTAGTTCATGGGTTCAAAATCATGGTTCATAATTCTGATTTTTAAATTTTTTGTGAGAAAAAAATACTATAGCAGAACCTAAAACCGTGATCTTAAACTAAGCATAACTTTTAAAACAAAAGATCATCTAAATGTATGTTTCAAGCTGTATGGTGAGAGTCCCTCTTGAACCTTAATCTAGAATTAGAAGTTTTCTATGTGTACAACTAGTTTTTAAATTCCTAGTTAGTCATTAATTTCTTAGAGAACTTTCTAATTTCATGATCGGAAAATTATGTCGTTCAATTCGGTAGACTCACCACGAACACAAGAAGGAACCGGTGACAAGGGAAGAATTTCAGAAGATCCTCCAAGATATACTCATAACAGACTCAGGATTCACTGGACTTGGAGCCAAGGACACGCTCGTATACATCTTTGGTGTTCCTCTTGCTGCATTGTTTGTGAAGCAGAAACTGTTTCCGCGCACAGTTCCTAATGAGGTTTTCATACCAGGAGTCACTTCTGCAACTGTCTTTGCTCTTGCCAAACTAAACAAGATTTGAAAAGAAAAGAAAAAAAGAAGTGTTTGTTTTTTACGTTTGTTGTGTGTATTCTTATCGTCATAAATAATTGATATATGATTCTATGGCTGTCTTAAAAGGGGTAATTTATTAGAAATACATTTGATCAGTATTTTTCATACATTTGATCAGTATTTTTCACTCTTGTCCTAAAATATGCTTCGTTATTAGCTATGCATTTAGAAAAGCAATATATATATATATATATATATATGTATATATTTTTTGGAAAATCAACCCCAAAATCGCTTCAAGAAAAAGAAGCATATATTGAAAGCATGGTATAGCAAACAATCTGCAAAATCGTTTATGCACATAAATTAATTCATATAATTAAAGATTTACCATAACGGATGGTAATATTTCTAGTACCTGGTACAAATCCTCCAAATACGTGATGTATTTTTTGTGAGATAGTGTGTGATTGTTTAAAAGATTGGTTTGATTTCCAAGTGATATTTGTTCTGAAAACATTAATAGTGTTATAAGAGTTATACCGATGCAACTCATTTAAGTTTTTTACTCATTCCGCCATGATACTAAAATTCCAACAAATCGATGAGCCAACTAAAGGATCACTGGTATCCTATCGTAATACTTTGAAATCATCAGCCATCAATATATTAGCGTGGTACGTTATGGTCTTCGGTCGGAGAACACCGATATGGTGGCCTATCGTGTTACCGCTGGTTTTCTCATGAGATACTTTAAAAATACCAAAAATTCACAAAAATCACCCCCAAAAAAAAAAACACAAAAATGATGATGATGAGGTGGTATTTTACTGCGCTGCCCGGTTAACTGGTAAGCCTAAAAATGTAAGCCTAAAAAAATACACAATACAATCATTAGTGTGTGGCATCTAGAAATCCTCGAGTTCTTTTGGAGAAACCAAATCTTGATTTTTCCCTATTTATGTAGAGTACATAGCACTACTCCTCCAAGTCCTTCAAAACCTCCCGGTGTGTACCAACCTCATAAGAGATAGCCTTACGGAAAAGGAAAAATGAGATAAATACCTAAGTATATTGGTATATATTTTTATTACTTACTCTTAATTAATTTATTTTTTAATCAAATAACCCAATTAGTAAAAAGTGTGTTAATAAAAAATTAAGGGGTAAAAATTTAGAGTTATGGCTCAGCAATTTTATGTACAAAGAACAAAGTTTTTATACCATGTGAAATTGTAGAGCTTCCTGACGCAAACCTCAGTATACTCTAAAAAGAATAAGTGTTCGTTTGGTTCGTGTATTCATAATTATGATTCATAACCATTCTCGTTTTACGTGTATCTTTTGTGAAAGAAAAATACTGTAGAGAATCATAAATCATGATTCAGAATCATGATGAATATAGGAAACAAACGGACTCTAAACCATTTTGGGGCTACAATTTAATAAAATAGAAAAGATAGTCATACTAACACATTCTTTAATTTGATGAGCTCCACAAAAATATTTTGCGGTGTAAAAATAGTTAGTTAATAATTCTAATAATAGGGGCCTCGACTTAAGGTACGCCTTGCCAATACTTTTCATTATTATTTATTATTATAATTATTTTTGTTATGGGTATTTTTAGTTGAAAAATCAAACAAGTTAGTTGGTCGGCGAGATCCTACGTCTAATTGCATGAAAACTACTGAGAGCACAAATAGAAAAAGAAAAAAAAAAAAAAAGGACATTTTGATTTTTGAAGGCTCCGAATAATGAAAGCCAGAAACTCGCCACCCAAATGATGAACACCGCGAAACGGTTGCTCTGGTTAAGAAAGCCACTCTTTGGTACCATCGCTCTTTTCGGTACTCTCTTCTCGAAAACAAAGGATCACAAAACAACCAACGAAGCTTCCACAGACAAACACAGATGATCAGGAAGTGCGTAGAAAAAGAAGAAGAAGAAGAATAAAAATGAAATTTTGAAGCTAGCAAAAAAAAAAAAAAAAAGAGAAACGACAACAAATTTTTTATATCAAAACAATGAGCAAAGAGAGCAGTGGCAATGGCATGATAAAGGCATGGGAGGCGACGGTGAAGAGGACACAATTAGCGGCCAAACGACGAGCCAACACCATATTCGGAACGACAATGTCGTCGGCAGCCATAACCCCGGCCACCGGGAATAACAACGACGACGACAATGACGAGGAGTACAACGACAACGACAACGACAACATTAGCGCGGGAATAGCATGCGAGGTGTACCAGGCGGAGAAAGTGCTTCCGAACGGGGACTACTACACGGGGCAATGGTCGGACAGCTTCCCGCACGGGCAGGGAAAGTACTTGTGGACGGACGGGTGCATGTACGTGGGGGAGTGGTTTAGGGGGAAGAGCATGGGGCGGGGCCGATTCAGCTGGCCGTCGGGGGCCACCTACGAGGGCGAATTCAAGAGCGGATACATGGACGGGACGGGGACGTACACGGGTCCCAATGGGGACACTTACAAAGGCCAATGGTTCATGAACTTGAAGCATGGCCATGGTCTTAAGAATTACTTCACTGGCGATGTGTATGATGGAGAATGGCGACGCGGGTTACAGGCAAGCATATGAAAAGAAAATTCTGAGAAAATGATCATCACACAATTTCAATAATGCTTAAAATTAGACAAACTTTAAGAATATCATCTCATAATTTAAATGGATTGAATTTGTGAAACATGAAGATCGATTATGACACATTCATTTTGATAGGAATGAGTCATTTGTACTAAATTTTTGGATACCTATATATTTCTATTGATATCGGTATTTTCATAATTCTTGACGTGTCACAGGAGGGTCAAGGGAGATACCAATGGAGAGACGGAAACTGCTACATGGGAGAATGGAAGAACGGCGAGATTTGTGGGAAAGGGGTGTTAATATGGAGGAACGGTAAACGTTATGATGGCTATTGGGAAGAGGGCCTTCCGAAAGGGAACGGGACGTTCAAGTGGCCGGACGGGAGTTTCTACGTGGGGAACTGGAGTAAGGACGCCAGAGAGCGAAACGGGACTTACTACCCATCTGGGTCGTCTCCGGATGGGAATCTGGAGTGGGACCCACAAGAGGTGTATGACCATGATTTGAGTGAGTGTAGAGTTTGTCCCGGTGAGAAGGTGTCCATCATGCCTTCCCAAAAGAAGCTGGCTGTTTGGAGATCTTCCAAGGGAGGCGATGGCGGGGGTGGAGAGAGGCCGAGGAGGTTCTCGGTGGATGGACGGCTCAGCGCAGCGGTGGAGCGGCCGTTTGATAGGATGAAGCTGTGGGGTGGTGGCGGGGACGAGTATAGGCTTGAGGGTTTGGTGGGGTTAAAAGGCGGTGACGATGGGAGTTGTGGTGTCGGACAACAGATGAGAGTGTTTAGGAAGGGAAAGAGGCAAGGGGAGACCATTTGTAAAGGGCATAAG
The DNA here is from genome assembly GCA_029231665.1 of Morus indica. Classification (NCBI taxonomy): domain Eukaryota; kingdom Viridiplantae; phylum Streptophyta; class Magnoliopsida; order Rosales; family Moraceae; genus Morus; species Morus indica. The sequence goes on from JACAGA010000090.1 coordinate 344,182, forward strand.
AATTATGAGCTCATGCTAAATTTGCAGCTTGGAATAAGGTGTTTTTCATACTATATAATTACACTTATAGGGAAGATCATCTTTATGATATTATATTAAAATCAAGCTCTACTGAGATACTATTTGGTTCCCTTGCTCTGTTTTCATTTTTTTTGGACCATGTTTTTTGTTTTCCTTATTTTAGTAGTTTTGATGCATATTGGTATAGAACAAATTGGACTAAAGAAAGCCATTGCACTTATGTCTGTTTTTTAATGCAACATGAAAGTTGTTTCTATTGGCAAATGATTTGGGTCCTCTGCACTTTTTGTCTCCTTAGAATTCTTTTTTTTCTTTTTTTCCATTCCCTTTGTTTTACTTATTTTGCACATAGTTGTGCTGATATGTATGAAAATCATAAAAATCAAATTGAACTTAAGAAAAGCATTGTACTAATAAACTTTTTGATCAACAAGAAAGTCACTTTTACTAACAAGTAATCTACTTGTTAACGTAATCTTACCAAAAAGAAACCAATTAGTCTGAATTTTATATCAACTCCTACACAACCCTGTTTTTCTGGTGCTTCCAAGGATAAATTTCATGCATTTACACATGGATATTAAATTTATGTAGATCTTTTCTACTCATTATCAGCATGTGATTGTGGGGTGATGAATTGCATACAGGCATGCTGTTGGAAGACCAGCTCCGACTGCATCCGTCGATCTTAAGCCGTCGGCTTTCGACCCGAAGGAAAAACTATGGACGAGATTTCCCCCAGAAGGAACTAAATATACTCCCCCACACCAATCCAGTGAATTTAAATGGAAAGATTACTGTCCATTAGTTTTCAGGTCAGGCATTTTCAGATATATGCATCTTGATTCCTTCCACTTTCTTAATGCACATAAGAAGTTGGCCTTCAGTTTTCTTTGTCTTTCAATCCTTTGTTTTTTAGGACTCTTTAAGTAAAATTTTGAGTTATGGCAGAGATGTACATTGTGATTACCCACTGCCATCAAATTTTGAAAATCCATGCACCATTTTATGACTATGAACCAAAATTGTAAAAAGAATAAGGTCTAAGATTAATTGGAAAAGAGAAAATTAGTTACCAAACTGACACAATCCAAAGAGTACAGAAACTAAAAGCTCCAAAAATTCTTTTTTTTTTTTTTTGTTTCTCAGTACAGATAAAAAGAGGACTTAAGAAGAGATTTTCATATAATTTCTTTCTAATTGGAAGATGCTTAACATTAAAACTTGATCTTTGTCAGGACATTAAGAAAGCTGTTCAAAGTAGACCCTGCTGATTACATGATATCTATATGCGGAAATGACGCTCTCCGAGAGCTATCTTCTCCCGGAAAAAGCGGTAGTTTCTTTTACTTGACAAATGATGACCGTTACATGATCAAGACCATAAAGAAGTCAGAAGTAAAAGTGAGTTTTTTTGTGTGTGCTTTTCTGTTTTGAAAATAAACTCTGGTTAATTATAGCTAAACCAGTTATCTTGGTTTTCATTACAAAGGTGCTTTTAAGGATGCTTTCAGCCTATTACAACCATGTTCGAGCCTTCGAGAATACTCTAGTGACCAAGTTTTACGGTCTACATTGTGTAAAATTAATGGGGCAACCAATTCAGAAGAAGGTAAGAGAAAAAAATGCATGATCTTTTCATGAAATGATTAGAAGGTTGTTATTTCTTATCTGATCAGAATTGTATTATCAAGGTACGATTCATCATCATGGGGAACCTCTTCTGTACCGAATACACGATTCATAGACGTTTCGACTTGAAAGGGTCAGTCTTGGGCCGTACAACAGATAAGCCTGAGACAGAGATTGATGAAACCACAATACTTAAGGACCTTGATCTTAACTTCATGTTCCGGCTTCAGAAGTCGTGGTTTCAAGAGTTTTGCAGGTGAGAATGTGAAGACAAAGCTCCCAGAGTCATCTTGTGGTGGAACCTGTCAAATTTGGTCATATCATACAAGGGTTTTTCATATATTAAGAGCACATTTAGTATAAGGATTATAAAACTCAGAACCATGATTCTGAATGAACTAATTTACAAAAAATAAAAAGGTAGTTCTGATTTGACTCACTCAGAATCAGTGTTTGATTTGGATTGTTCTGATTCAAAGTTTAAATCTTAATGTGATGTTTTAAATCAGAATCACCTATAATTCTAAAACCACCCACTTAGTTTTGGATAGTTCAAATCCCTGATTTTAGTTATGGTTTTAGAATAATGATTTGGATTCAAAATTATGAATTATGATTCTAGTTCTAAAATCAAAACTAAAATTATCTTGATTTGAACGCTCATACCAAACGAAACCTAAATGATGATCCATGGGAATCTAGGCGGCTGAAATTTCTTATTGTTGGGTCACACTTGATCAAAGTAGCTCAAATTTTAATGGTCTAGATTAATTTGTTCGATTAAAAAACAAAGGACCTGTTGAACTATAGTTATGGCTCAACTCCACATATTTTTTGAAATTTTCTAGTGCTTTATTCTCCCTCCCAACTCCTAGGTATCAAATTTCTTTTAGTACTAATTTTGACTCCCTTGGTTCTCACTTTTTTATCTTCTCTTGCAGGCAAATTGATAGAGACTGTGAGTTTCTTGAACAGGAGAGGATTATGGATTATAGCCTTTTGGTTGGTCTTCATTTCAGAAATACATCTGCTGCTGGGAATCTGATTCCTTCTGGAGCTAGAACCCCCAATGGTTATTACATAAATTTTTTTTTATCCTCTTATATAAATTTGTGAACTTTTTGGTTATTATATAAATTTGTGCTATTTTTTTAACTTCTTGCAGGTGATGATAATGATGGAGCTCCCCAACTTTCAAGAGAAGACATGGATCAGCTTCTTCTAGATCCATCCAGGTAAAATTTCAACATATGACTATAGGGCTATGTTTGGAACCTTGATTTTAGGAGGGAAAATAATATGACAGAAAGTTCAAAGAAAAAAAAAATGAGGAAATAAAGATAAATGTTTTAAGAAAATAAAATACAGTGTTTACATTTTAAGTTTTCTCACACTTTTTTCTTGATTTTTTTTTCCCATCCCTTCGTTGGTTCCAAACATAGGAAAATATAATCCCTCATTTTTTTTCCTTTTCCTCCATAAAATTTGGGTTCCAAACAGGCCCCAAGTATTTGTGTGAAAATACTTATCACTTTGGTTTGAAAGTGAAAAACTTTAGAGTTGTTCTTTTAGAGTGTAATTTGAGTGTAGTTTTTGAGTTGAATTTGAGTTATAACTTGAGTTGAAGTTAGAACTTGAATAAAGCTGAGTAAAATTGAGTGAAGTTAAAACCTAAAAGAATGTGAATTTGAATAAAGTTGAAACTTGAGTTGTCTTTTTTTGAGTTTTATGTGTAAAAGAACATGCCCTAAGGGCATGTTCTGGAGAAGATAATGATACTTTTTAAGATTCATGGCCTCAAATTCATGGCACTAGCAGTTTAAAGACTTGGATCTCGTTCATTTTACCTATTTGAGTTTAGAATTTGAGTTTTGTTACAGTAAAAAGCTTTCAGAAACAGTCACATTTAACTTTTTTGTTACAGTAAAAAACTCTCACATAAAATTATATCTCAATTAGAATTAAAAACTCGAATGAATGAACTAAACGAACCCTTGATTTGTTTCCATTTTATGATTGAGAAAAAGGGACATTAGAGTCTCAATTATATTTTTCTTTTTAAAAGTACACACCTTCTGAAATTTTCTCCTGTGGAGCTTGAAAATTAAGGAGGAGCGTACATATGACTTCAGATTTTTAGGGAAGACAAATATATATAACCTCATATTTTTAGGGGAGGCAAATTATAAATTTTGACAAAATACACATACAAGCCCTGCTTAAAGCGCCTACACTCAGAACAGATGTGGCTCCATCCCTGCTTAAAGCGCAGGAATATGAAATATATATATATATATATATTATATATATATATATATATAAATACACACACACAACACACACACACACAAAATTAAACGAAAAAAAAATCAGGGGAGAGACCGCCTAAAAAAGATGTGGCTTTACCCCTACTTAAAGCACAAAAATATGAAAATATATATACATACAAAATTAACAAAAAAAAAAAAAAAAATCAGGTTAGAGACCGCCTACACAGAAAAAAAATTGGCTTCACTCCTGCTTAAAGCACAGGAATATGAAAATATATATATATATATATATGTGTATATATAAATTTCTATATTTTACGTTAATTTTCACTGATGTTGATATTATAGTAAAATTGAAGTATACCACTAAGAGTATTGATATTTCTATGAATATTAATACTTTATTTTTGCGATTCGAGTTTTTATCCCAAGCATTATTCGTTCAGTATACCATTTATTAATTTAGGTGTTCTAATCTTAAGCAATTGTATACATAGGAAAATTTTATAAGTACCCTATGTATTAATGGATTTTAGAAAAGTCTCAATTTCAAAATATTTACTAACCAAACATTATTTACAGACAGAAATATATCAAAGAAAAATGGTTTTGCTACAATTTTTGTCTGGTGGATTGCAGGTGGGCTAGCATTAAATTGGGGCTGAACATGCCTGCAAGGGTTGAAAAGACAATAAGAAGAACTGACTCTGAACTTCAGCTTACAATAGAACCAAGCGGGGAATATTATGAAGTCATAATGTTCTTCGGTATCATAGACATTCTTCAGGACTATGACATTAGCAAGAAGCTTGAGCATGCCTACAAGTCCATTCAATATGATCCCACTTCCATCTCGGCCGTCGACCCTAAGCAGTACTCGAAGCGCTTTCGGGATTTCATACTCAAAATATTTGCTGAAGACACCTGAACAAGCCATCAAAATTGGATTTAAAACTAGTCCATTCATTTTGGAAACAAGCTCTCCATATAGTGAAGAGATTTACATAACCTTGATTAGTTTTTTTTTTTTTTTTCTTGGCCTTAAGTACCATTCTTTCCTAATTCCCTATATATTAATGTACTGCTAAATATATGTTAGCTAACTATACGTTACTCTGCGGTGAGCTCTAGAAAATTTTCTGTGATTAGGGTCATTGCTAGTGTAACTCAATTGTAAAAACTGCACTCATTATTTTGGCTAAGAGATAAGGATATCTCTGGGGTTTCTCAAGTGTATATTAAATTTTGTGTTTATTGAATAAAAACTGCACCCATTATTTCTGCACCCATTCTTTGCTAGTTGTTTTTTCAGTGCCTTTTCTTTATTGCGTGAATCATTATTTCTTTTTTTATCTTTTGTAATAAATTATTAATTCACTGAGTATGTACTCTCTTTGTCACAAAAATAAATTTTTTTTTTTTTTTTTTTTACTAACCAAAGTTGGCAAAATGTAACATGTTTTAATGAATGGGTAATGGTCAGAATCCTAATGAAATTATGAAATTTCAAAAGGAAAAAATAAATAAATAAAAGTTCTAATGGAACGTTTTCTCGCCAAAAGTAATCTAACTATGGCCCCCCCGTTTGGTAAAATTTTTGCTTTTTATTTTTTTAAACAAGTAAAATTTAAAACAAATATATATATATATATATATTTCCTCTTTTTGTTTTTTATTTTTTTGAATAAAAAACATGTTTGGTAACTATCATGTGTTTTCTGTTTTTGAAAATGAAAATCGCGCTTGATACAATAATTTTGTTACATATTCTTTTAAAGGAAAAAAAAAATGACTTAGCTTTATTGTTGATTGTTGGGATCCTAGACATGGTTGAGTTAGAACCATCATCGAGGTTAGGTTTAACTACGGATAGGCATGACTCAAAATTAGAAACCAAGACATAATTTCAAAAATATTATTCATTAAAATGCAATTTTGACAAAGTTTAGAGGTAAAAATATAATTTTAAAAATTTAAGGACCAAATTGTAATTTTAAAAAGTTTAGAGGTAAAATTGTAATTTATCAAAAGTTTAAGGGTTAAAGTATAATTTTGAAAAAGTTTAGGGGTCATATTGTGATTTTAAAAAACTTAGGGGACAAACTGAAATTTTAAAAAGTTTAGAGGTCAAAGTGTAATTTTTACAAAGTTTAGAGATTGAACTGTAATTTTGAAAAAATTTAGGAGTCAAATTGTGATTTAAAAAAGTTTAGGATTCAAACTGTAATTTTAAAATATTTAATGGAAATCCAAGTTACTCATACAAGCACCGATCCCATACAGGACTAAATTCAAATCGAAGTCGTTGGAGTTGGATGATGAAGGACTCGGGTTTTAGCTAAAAAAATTTCGGTGCGCCTCGGATTGGACACGTCAGGTCTAGTTGTCATGGTCTAATTTTACTGCATAATGAAATTTTTATAAATGGTTCAATTTGTACTAGAAACGAATTAGAAGTGATGAATGTGGTCACCAAGTGAATTTTGTCCAAATTGCCAATCTTGCTGCTGCCAACATGAATTTTGTTGCCTGGTGCTAGTTTTCACTCCTCATGAGAAGCAGTACAAAGTGGTGCACATTAGTAGCAATCGTTTCGGATTCGAGATTTTCACCTTAGGTTGTTCTAGGAACGAATGGAAGGTTATTTCTGGTAGGGGTGTGAATCAGCAGGTAAGGTAGGGTTGAGCCGGAAAATTGAGCCTACTCAACCAGTGCGGGTTGAGAAAATTTTAGGCCGCGACACTCTCTTAAGTCTACAAACCCGCAACCTTTTGGGTGACCTCGAGTAGGGTCGGGTTACTCGGGTTGGTGATCTCAAGGACCACATGATCACTTTTTAGTCAATTAATCTGGGCTTATTACAGAAGAAATCATTATCAAAAGGAACATGTCTTTCCTCCAAGAGGGGGTTTAAATGCAAGGTGAACAATTAAAATACTCACTTTGAAATCAAACACTTCCAATATAAATAAAGAATGTCCTAATTCAACAACTATGACATACAAGCATTTTTTACTTGAATGCAAAACATAAATAAGTTAACAGTTTAAATGCATAAAGTCCATAAACTTATGAAAGTAAGAATTCGAAGTGTTAGACATTGTTTTACCTACTTTGAACATGTTCAGCCGGGTAGGGTTATCTCGGGTTCGTGTAACCCCATCCCGCGCCCCTACCCGCGCAGTGCGAGTTAGGCATAATTAAAACTAAAAATTAAATAAAAAATTGAAAACCTGTGATTTTTGAGTATGATCGGCTCAGCTTGATCGGGTTCGTCGGATTCGGAGTAATTTTTTACAGCCCTAATTTCTGGTCCATTTCAAGATGAACCATATGACAAAACGTGGAATACTCCCTGTCATGTCCTCAAATCGGCAATTCTTGCACTGGGATCTTACTGACACTCAGCTTTACATTTTGTCAATGGATATATGTGATGAGACGACATGGAAAACGCCTGTGCCTTGTCAATATGAGACGTTCGACAAAAAAAAAAAAAAAAAAGATTTGTCATTGATTGAGCTGGGGAACAATCTTTGCTTCATGTACACTTACAATACCACTCAGTTTGATGTTTGGGTTTTGAAAGATGTTCGAGGGCAAAATTGGCAGAGGAGTTATGGTATTGTCGCCGAGTCGATCAATTACTTGTTGCCATGTGGTGCTAGCCCGATCGGGCAGTGGAGAAATGCTTTACCGGACTTTGAAAAACTTGCTCCCCTTTGCGGCTTAAGAAATGGAGAAGTGATAGGTGCGTTTGGAATTCGTTTTAAAATAATTTTATTTTTTTTATATGAAAATAGAAATGAAAATGTTTTCAATCTCAAACAGAAATCATTCTTGAAAATGCGTTTAGTAATTTTATCAAGAGATTATTTTCAGTAAAAAAAAATTTATTAATGTCTCTCTCTCTCTCTACTTTGAGAAAGGAGAAAATGAAAATAAAAAATGTAAAACAACTTTTAATCGTTTTTATTTCTCTCTCATTTTATGCTAAACTAAAAAATTATTTTCATTTCTGTTTTTTATTTTTAATTATGCTAAACACGATTTCTCTCCCGTTTTTATTTTTTCTTTCTCAAAAAACGTGAAAAATAAAAACAAAAATAACTCCAAACACAGTCGTTAATTTTCTAGCACTTGACATCTTTTTGCTTGTACCTCTAGGAGACCAAACTCAAAGAGTTTAGGAAATTGAGTGAAATGTCATCCTTCAAGAGTTGGGACGTATTGCCATACAAGAGCAGCGTTATCTATTGTCAAAATGCTGAAGAAATATTCTCTCGAGAAATTATCTAGCTATATCTACCTTGCACCATTAATTCATTACTTCTTTCTTGTCTTTGTTTTTCTTTTAGCTTCTATGGTTGTTTTTCTTTTTCTTTTTCTTTTTCTTTTTCTTTTTTTATGTCTTTTATGCTTTGTTTTTCTTTTTCAATATTTTTTGCTCATTAAAAAACTTTGTTGTTGTTGTTGTCTTTAGTTGCAAGCACAATCGTTCAATTAGATGTGAAGCTTGTTGCTGATGTTTGGGGACGTTTGTTTCCAATATTCGTCCTTAACTCTAAATTATAATTCATGATTCTCTACAGTATTTTTTCGTAAAAAATACATATAAAACGAGAATGATTCTGAAACATAATTCTTAATACATAAACTAAACGCCCCCTTAGTATTCTTTAGTTGGCAATGTTGTGCTTATTTATGGGGGTGAATTATCTCAAAATTTTGAAGAAAAATAACAGTAGGTAGGACTACTTTTTTCTTTTTATTAACTCTCTTTTACCTTTTTAATGTATTTTTATATTTTATTTCTTCATTCAATGAACCAAACTTCTAACCGAGATTAATTTATTTTCTGAAGTTCAAACTTCAAAAGTCTTCAAAATTATGAGTTTATACAGAAATGTGGTCAATTTTTATTTTCAATGGGATTTTAAATTTGAATTATTAGTATATTAACAAAATCAGAACTTAAAATATAATCTGAGCTTTAAAAAGTTTTATGAACTATGAGTATACATAAAATTTAAGAGGTTATAGAAAGTATTAACTGGTTTGTTTTGGGTGCTTTTGCAAAGATGATTCCTGGTATTTTTTTTTAGTATCTTTACAGCCGAATGTCTAATTTCATTAATTATCATACATTGTTTTGTTTTAATCAGTCACTTAATTTATTACCACCATCAAATTAATATATATTAAATATTAGAGTTTTTATAATGCTTCACACATGTGAAGCACTTGATATTTAACTAGACCCGTTCATTTCGCTGATTCGAGTTTAGAATTCGAATTTTGTTACAGTAAAAATCTCTTACAAACAGTCACATTTAACTTTTTTACTACAGTAAAAAACTCTCACATAAAATTACATCTGAACTCGAATTAAAAATTCGAATCAGCGAACTAAACTGACCCTAGTGTATTCAATAAATTGACCATTGGGGAATAGAAATGTCTATAGGGAAAGTGATCATATTTTTTGGGAATAACATTTTCTATTAAAAAAAATCACATTTTGAGAATATTATTGTTTTTCATTATACCTTATCTTTTATTTTTTACTTTTCTTTTTAAAAAACTACTACCATTTTATATGATGATATAATTATTATTTGACTTTCTCTTTTATGAAGACAAATTAATAACTGCGATCTATTATAATTTTGAATAAAAAATTATTTTCTAGTTTATTTAGTGATATTTCTTTATTGAATCTATTTTTATTGAAATCTATGTATTTCATTATATAAGGATAAAAATGCTTTTATACATAAAATTTGAGTAATTATTATGATTAAAATAATAAGTTGGCAGTTTTAAAATCAAGGACCATTTCAAAAAAAAAAAAAAAAAAAAAGTTTTAAAATCAAGGAGCTTATGTGGACGTTATTGTAAATAAACTCTTTTATGAGAGACGGCAAAGATGGCAGAGAATGCAGGCCCAATCTGTGCGCTGGGTTTGCATGGGCCGAATGAGGCCCAGTACGAACACAAACCCACGAAAGCAAAAACCCCAAGGCCGGGAATTATAAGAGGCACCCTAGGGTTTCACTCGCACAGCCTCCTCTCTCACCATTTTCACGCCGAACAACTTCTCATCAGAAGAAGGCGGCCAAACTCCAAAGCTCTCTCCAATGGCGGCAAAGGCGAGAAACCCGAGGAAGACCAGAAACCCTGATCTGATCAAGGGCGTCGGAAAATACTCGAGGTCCCAGATGTATCACAAGCGCGGTCTCTGGGCCATCAAGGCCAAAAACGGCGGCGTTTTCCCCCGCCACGACCCCAAGCCCGCCGTCGAGTCTCCGCCGCAGAAGCCTCCCAAGTTCTACCCAGCCGACGACGTCAAGAAGCCACTCGTCAACAAGCGCAAGCCCAAGCCTACCAAGCTCAGGTTCATTTCTCTCTCTCTCTCTCTCTCTCTCTCTCTCTCTCTCTCTCTCTCTCTCTCTCTCTCTCTATGTATGTGTGTATTTCATTTTTGTAGTTTGCTTTTTGTTGATTGTATTTTTGTTGTGTAAACTTTAGGGCAAGCATTACGCCGGGAACTGTGCTGATTATCTTGGCTGGGAGGTTTAAGGGAAAGAGAGTTGTCTTCCTCAAGCAGCTCTCTTCTGGTCTTCTTTTGGTTACTGGTCAGTCTTCTCTTTTCTCTGTTTTTCTGAATTTTCTTTTCTTTTTTGGTTTGCTTTTAGGAAGATTGCAACATCTCTGAGTGGTAATGAATTTGTAATGTCTTGATTCATTCGTTAGAGGTGAAATTGAAAATTTTCTTGTTCTTTTACTATTATTGACCACTGATTTTGTTTTTCATTATTTATTTTGCTTTATGCTTGAATTTTTGTAAATTTGTTTGACTAATCGTTGCCTTTTCTCACCTAGATAATTTGGACTTTCATTGGATAAAATCCTGTCATAATTTTGTTCTGAATTCATCGAAGCTGGTTCCAATTTCCTGATAGTACTGATTTAGATCTCAGGAATTGCCTTAAAAGAAATCCGATTAATTCCAGAATTCCAGAAATGGATATGGAATTATGGATTTTCGAAATTGCCTTAAAAGAAATCCGATTAATTCCAGAATTCCAGAAATGGATATGGAATTATGGATTTTCGAATTTCGACAAGCCGTCATTTTACTTACAATTTTAATTTAACCCCATTTCTAGGAGGGTTATAATGCGTTTGGGGTAAAGCTGATTGACTGAATATGAATCCTAGACATGAAAATGAATTGGATTCTTTTTGTTATTATATCTATATATATTTATATACACACACACACACACACACACACTCAAGGGAAAATCTGGAAAATACATAATTGAGTTGTTTTCTGTTACTTGAATGATGGAAATAAACTTGAATAGAGGATGTCTAGGTAAACTAGATTTTTGTTTTTTTTGGTTGGTCTGGGTGCGTTTTTGGAAAGTTGTTCATACGCACATTGAGCTTCATAGTCTTGTAGAGCTAATGGCTTTAGGATGTTGCTTTTATTATCATTTTATTAAAGCTTTTTGGTTGATGAAAGCGGTTTTAATTATTGAAAGAAGTGCAACATTTTGTTCTATGTTAATTTTCTTCTGGCATTAAAAAGAATCAATCATATTGAAGACCTCATTTTGAGACTTGTTTTCATGTGTTTCTTTCTTATTTTATCCTAGTAAGCATACTTAGCAATTAGCATATACACTTTATATCTTTCCATATTGGGTTTTGCTTGATTTGTTATTCTCTGCTGTTACAGGACCATTCAAGGTCAACGGGGTTCCGTTGAGACGTGTGAACCAGTCTTATGTGATTGGAACTTCCACCAAGGTTGATATTTCTGGAGTGAATGTGGAGAAGTTTGATGACAAATATTTTGCAAAGCAATCCGGAAGGAAGAAGAAGAAGGGTGAGGGAGAATTTTTCGAGACTGAGAAGGAGGTTAGTATTGCCATTAATTGTTTGCTTGTGTATCCTTTTTATCAGTTTATAGTCCTCTTTTCTTTTAGCACCTTTTGGTTTTTCAGAATGTGGTATAATATTACAAAGTTGTGATTCGACCATTCTTATTATTGTTATTATTAGTGTGTGTGTGTGTGTGTGTGTGTGTGTGTGTGTGTTTTCTTTTAATGTTTTGTTTTTCCTTTGAAAATTTGCAGGAGAAGAATCAGCTTCCACAAGAAAAGAAAGATGATCAGAAGGCTGTGGACACCCCATTGATAAAGTCCATTGAGGCCGTGCCGGACCTGAAGACATACCTCGGAGCAAGATTCTCTCTTAAGGCAGGCATGAAACCTCATGAGTTGGTTTTTTAAAGGAGGGTGTTTCAGTTGTTACTATTTTAGGATAATTTTGTCTTGTTTTTGTTTGATTTAAGATATTGACTTTTATGTATCTTTCATGTCACTGGCAGAGCTATAATTTTGTATTAAGCAGTTTGCATTATGGAGAGAGTTTTTCTTATTGCCATTCGATTGGTTGGAGTTCTAGTCTGCTAGAAAACCAGAAAAACTGGATCATTTAATAGATTTCCCCCTCAAATTACCAAACATTTTCCAAACACCATCTGGAATTTTGGAAAACCTATGACATGTAGGAGTATATTGGCCTACTGGAAATTAACGAGAACATTTTAGTCCGAACAATTGTTGGGTGGATTGCATGGATTTCTTATAAAAAATGAGAAAATGGGGTAGCGATGGATTAGACTGAGAGTGATTTCGGTGTTTCTAAACACCATACAGCGCAATAACGAATGTTATGTGTGTGCGGTGCTCAGCAGGACCCAATAACGTTGACCTCATTGGTCATTTGGTAGGGATGAAAAGTGAGAGTAAAGAGACGAGCTGAGGGATTAAATTGCAGGGTGTAGGGGTATTTAGGGATTGGAATTCATGTATGAGGGGTGGATCTACAATCCAATCCCAATCTATCTGATTGGGTTTCTAATCCATTACTAGATTTTTATTATACTCTTTAATATATTAGTTAAAATTGTATTAATCAAGAATAAAAAGATAAAAATCTTAAAATAATTCATTTAAATGGTGAGTTTACTAATTTTTTCTTCCTCAATCCTATTTGAAATTATGGAATTTTGATGATTTCATTCATAGGGTGCGTTTAGAATTGGTTTTAAAATAATTTCATTTTTTGTATGAAAATAAAAATAAAAACATTTTTATTTTCATTTTAGAATTATTTTTGAAAATGAATTTAATAATTTTATTCAAATATTGATTTCAGTTTAAAAATAAAAAATAAAACTACGTTTAGTATGTAATAATACTTTAAAATAATATTATTAAATATATTAAATAATAATATATTGAATAAACATGATTATCATATCAAAAGTCTTTTCTCACACTATCAACTTCCATTTTGTATGTTTCTTTTCTTGAGGCGTTTCATCAAACTGGTACTCATTATCCAAGCTTCCAAATTTCCAATACATGCTCATATCCGAGTCCATTCCGTACTTAATTGTTGACCCATGTACGGATTCTCCCAACCTCCAAGTCCTTGATCATGGCACAAGATTTTTCCACCGATGGGAAGTTATTATGATCTGGGTATATTTGAAAAGCACTCATTCAGACAAAAGAAGCCACGGATTGGAGGAAAAGGCCATGGGAAGTGTAGGATCTGATGATGGATTTCCAAGCGAGAGGTGGGGGAGAGTGGAGGATTTGGAAGAGAAGAAGAGAGTAGCGTAAGAGGTTGGTGAAGTTTGAGTACAGAGAAAGAAGAGAAGAGATTTGGTAGGGAGATGGGTTTGTTGTGGTTTTGAGAATATGGGTGGAGTTATCCTGATTCTGAATCATGAGTCGTGATTCTCTATAGTATTTTCTCTCATAAAAAATACACGTAAAACGAAAATAGTTCTGAATCATGATTCTGAATACACGAACCAAACGGACACTAGAGATTTGATTTGATGATGATTTGATTCTTCATAAGTGCAGAAAAAATCTGAAGAGAGAAGAACGGGAGGCTGAAGAAAGAAAAGAAAAACGAAAACAAGAATCAAGGAGAAAATAAAAACAATTTTTTTGCGTTTTCAGAATTTCACAAAACGACAAAAACGGTTTTGTTTTTAATTTTTAAAAAAACTTACACTAAATACGTTTTTAATTTTTTGCTTTGAAAAATGTAAAAAATAAGATTGAAAACAGAAACAAACAGGGCTATAGATTCTATCAATTTAGGCCTTTAAAGATAATAAGTGAATTATACCATCATTTTTTTTTCTTTACTAGAATTTAGAAATTAAAATAAACAATAAAACATGAAATTCAATTTGTTATAACCTGACAAACTAGTTTCAATAAAACTCTACAAGGAAAAAGAAAGAAATACCCCTTAAATTTAGAATCTATAAGTTTAGATTTGTACCTCTTACTCTTGATTATATAATTTTTATCAAATAACTATAGTAGTAAATAGAGTATTAGTCAAAGCACAACATACTAAGCACGTACATTTAAGTACATTTTTATTTCATTTATTGCTTTCTCTAAGAAATGAATAATTCAAAGGGTTATCTATACTCTAGTCTTTGAGAATATACACTTGTCTCACTTTTGCCCATGACATTTAGGTTTAGATGTCTTAAGTATTATTAGCTTTCTGAAAAATGTAGACTTGGCCATTTATTAATAAATTGTATATTTTCAGATAAAATGTAGTACGAAAATGACTCATTAAGACAGTAAGAGAGACAAAACAGTGGAAAAGATAAGAAATTTGAAAAAAAAAATCTAAAACGAAAAATAGATATAGAATAAAAAAAACAAATTGTCTCACCCAATCAAAATAAGTTTTTTTAGATCTGCTTAAATTTTTTTTATACCATTTTCTCTCTTATATTACTCTTACAAGTCATTTTTGTGCTATATTTTATGTGAAAATAGAATCGTTTGGTTCCTAGATTCGAATCATGATTCATGATCGCTACATTATTTTTTCTCACAAAAAATACACGTAAATCGAAAATAGTTCAAATCACATTATTTGAATTCATGAACCAAACGGACTCTTAATAACAGAAGGGTAGGAGCTGTATATTTTAGAAATTTTAGAAATTTTAGGAGTAGTTAGGCGTCTAAAACTATACTTGTAGTTTTTTTATCCCTAATTCAAATGTTTTATAAATTATAAAGGGTAAATTGTATAGTTGCACCCTAAACTATTATTTTTGCATCATGCACCATGAACTTTTAATTTTGACAAAACTGCACCTTACACTTTAAAATCAGTTGCAATTAAAATCCAATAGGTAGCAAGCGTTATTAAATTGACAATCTAAAACACATAATTCGCACATGAAAGATAAAACCTGTCACTTTTTCAAATTATATTACATATAAATTTCGTGTCTCAAATTGTCAATTTGATAACGCTATTAGTTATTAGATTTCAATTGCAACTGATTTTAAAATTTACGATACAATTTGTTTCGTGGTGCATTATACAAAAAGAATAATTTAGGATGTATCAGTGCAATGTATTCAATTAAAAATTGTGTTACTAAATATTGCTCGACTTTCTTCTCGCTTGTTACTATAAATAAGACAATATCATATCTAAAAATCCAAAAGCTTGGAATTAATTTTTCACATGAGTAATTGTATTTGATCGTTTTCTTGAAAAATCAAAATAGTAAAAAGTAATAATGAAAAATTGTCAATTAATTGACTGTGTAATTGTTAATATAGACTCACATAAATTAGCAAGATTAAGCGAGCTGGTTTATGAACCATTTTAAACCAGTAAGTAGAGTTTATGAGTAGGCATAACACAACCCAAATAATTAATGATAATTTATCAGGCACTATAAACAATATTATTATGCTAATTAAATAGACTGCAGACAACCCATTTGACAACTCTGTTATTTTCTAACTAAATTTTGATTAACAAATAATGTGAAGATTTACTTGTCTTGTTTCCTTTTCTTTTTTTTTTTTCCCCCAAAAGGAATCTAATTTGTCTTTTTAATCAAAATACATTTTTGTTTGATAGTTTTAATCAAAAGATTTTATGAAATTGACTGGTGAAGATATTTAATTTTACGAATTGAAAATATTTATTTATTGTTATACTGGTTAAAGTTTTGATAAAACAATTCTGATTTAATTAATATTTTCCTTGATACTTATTAACTACCTAGCTTGAAAGACTACTCTCATGAGTAGCACCAGGTTCATGGCCCCTGTGCTGTATCTTAGGGCCCGTTTAGTTTACTTATACGAGTTGAGATATGATTTTATGTAAAAAAATTTTACTGTAATAAAAAAGTGAGATATGACTGTTTTTAAGAGCTTTTTACTGTAGTAAAATTTGAATTGTAAACTCAAATTGGTGAATGAACGGGGCCTTAACTCTTTAATAACTTTTAGAGTGCGTTTAATTCAAGAATTCGTGACATAGTTTGAATCATAGTTCGTTATTCGTTACAATATTTTTTTTTACAAAAAAAATACACATTAATCGAAAATAATTCTGAATCCATCAACCAAACGTCCAATAAAGTTATGCTATTGTCTAAAAAGAAAACTACATAGCCTGAAAGATATATATATAAATATATTATTAGGAAATAGTAGAAAATAGGCCAATATGAAAAGGTTAAGAAAGTATATAAGCCAATTTTTAGTTATATAAATTAATAGGCCATAACTTGTCAAGTTATGATTCATAACCAGATAAGTTATGGACAAACTTATTAAGTTATAATTCATAGTCAGATAAATTATGGACAATTATGAATAATAACTTATCAAGTTATGAACGAAAACATTAATTTAACCTATTTATTAACTTTTAATTATTAATCTATTAATTTAATTTATCTTAAATTTTAACCTATTTCTCTTTTTCTCCGTGTAATATTTTGTCTAACTTGTGCATGTAAAATTACTTGCAAGCCTAACTTTTTTTTTTTTTTTTAAGAATCAGCGGCCCATTTTATTCGCAGCGGCCCATTTTATACATATTTTCAAAAAATGGTGATGGGAGTGTTGGTGTCGAAAAATTGAATTATGGAAACAATTATTTTTATACACATTTTTTTTAAAAGAAAATCTTTTATAATTTATAGCATTGTCACCAAACAACTTCTTAAGGAACAGTACACAAAGTAGTATTTTCTGCTTGGGAAAAAAAAAGGCACCTAGACATACAACATAAGAACAATATTCTGTTTTAAAAAAAAACAACGTGTTAGGGTAATGTAATTTGAAAATTTTTTAAAAGAAAAGTAGAAAAAGTAGAAAATTTTAAGGGACTTTTTCTAATAATTTTCAGTAAAAATAAATTATCAGTAGTCTCTTATTTTTTAATTATTATATATATATATATATTAAAATTTATTAATTTACTTATTTTTTTAATTTAATATAATTTTAATTAAATTTAATAGTTAAAAATTAAAATTACCAGTAAGATAGACTGTAAGAGAAATTCTCAATGTTTAATATAAAGCTTTTTTATTATAGTGTATTTATTATACACGCACAAATACTCAACTATTTCTCTCTCTCCTATTTATTAGATCTCAATATCTCATCACGTTCTCTCTCCTCAGAATCTCTCATCACTCTCTCTCCTAATTCTCTCTCACCATTCTCTCTCACTACTCTCTCTCCACTTTCCAAAATCGAGTTTTGAACCAATATCGAATCTATATGTTCGGAAAAAAAGGTTTTTAAAAATTGAGTTCAAACATGGGTTGTTCTTTTGGAGTGTAATTTGAGTGTAGTTTTTGAGTTGAATTTGAGTTATAACTTGAGTTAAAGTTAGAACTTGAATAAAGCTGAGTAAAATTGAGTGAAGTTAAAACTTAAAAGAACGTGAACTTGAATAAAGTTGAAACTTGAGTTGTCTTTTTTTTAGTTTTATGTGTAAAAGAACATGCTTAGTTTCTAAAAAAGTGAGAGATTAACTTAAAGTTTCATATTTTCTAAAAAAAAACTACTTGTGATCTCAAGTTTTACAAAATTGTCTTTTGAGTTTTGGTCCCTCCATTTTTTTTTAAAAAAATTATAGTTTAACCCTGCCATTTTTTTTTTGTTCTTTAAAAATATTGCCAAACACTATTTAAGGTCCGTTTAGTTCATGAATTCAAATCATGTGATTTGAACTATTTTTTATTTACGTGTATTTTTTATGAGAGAAAATACTGTAACGAACCACGAATCATGATTCGAATCAGAGAGAGAATCTAGAAACTAAACAGACCCTTATTCTCTAAAAATAAGTGAGAAAACACAATGTTGAAAACAAGACATGGCCAAAAAGGCCCCAAAACCACTCTTTTTCAAAGTAACTCTTCGATTCGAATCATGGCCTACTCCTTGCCCTTGGCAACTTCTCAGGGAAAAGAAAAAAAAAAAAAAAAAAAAAAAAAAAGAACATTGTTACTAAACAATTAGCACCATAGAATAAAAATGAAATAAACTTTGTTCATTGATTTAAGATAAATTCAAATCCACAATGTGTGATGGAATTAGGAGGGTGAAAATGTAAAGAAAAAATAGGTTATATAAACCAATCAATTATAAGTTTTTGTTCTTGGGGTCAGTCATAAGGTGGACGATGTATTTGCATGGATAAAGTGCTTGTGGTATATATTAATACGAAGATAGCGTCACGGTCGATAGGAGCATGAGATATGTGCTGGCACCACAGTCCAAACAAATTGCGAGCCCACCAAAATTCAGAAAAGTAAATTTAGAATTTATTATTATTATTTTTTATTTTTTTGTAATGTTTTCGACTGTTTGAGGACTGCGTTTGGTGTCTCTTAGGATGTTGGAAAAGCCTCTTCCTCAATGGACAATTTTCATGTTAATCTTTATTTCGTGTATTTTTTAATCATTAGATTTACTTTTTTTTAATTTTTATAATTTTATATAAATTTAATAGATAAAATTTAATTTATTAATATATTGACGTATTAAAAAATATCATTTTAAAATAAAACTTGAATTTCTTTTAAAAGAATAATAAAAAAAAAAATTGGACTTTTTTTTTTTAATAAGCAAAACTTGAACCTTAGTTACTACAAAAGTTCCTCTTTTTTGTGCTTTATTTTTTCCCTATCACAATATAGTTTGTATCTTTTTTTTTTTTCTTTTGTTGTTATGGTCCTTTGAAATAAGTATGTATAAAAGATATTGTAAAACCATCGGTGGTAAAATTGCTCGTTGTTCTTGATAAAATTTTAAGCTCAAAACTGAAATGAGTCCTACAATAATAGATGAAATATATTGGCATTCTCTAGTCTTGTAACCCTTGAACTTAAAAAAGAATAAGAACTAATTTTTCTTTTAAGGGTCCGTTTACTTTATTAATTTAAGTTTGTAATTCGAATTGAGATGTAATTTTATGTGATAATTTTTTATTATAATAAAAAAATTAAATATGACTGTTTTTAAAAAATTTTTACTGTAACAAAACTTAAATTATAAATTCAAATTAATTAAATAAACGGGACTTAATTCCTTTCGCCACGTAGAAAAAAAGTGAAAGTGTGAAACAAAAATAACAAGAAAAAGGGAAAAAAAACAAAAAACATAAAATAGAAGCCCGTGGTGGCAGAATTTTCCTCGCCCCAAAAAGCTTTAGCTCGTCGTTGCTGTCGCTTTCCTGGCTTCTGCTCCACATTCCAAAAAGGGGCAAAAAGTCTCCCACAAAAAGCACAACCCAGAATGCTGATGAACGGTGACTTTTAAAAAATCTCGTTTATTTTATTATTTAAATTTTAAATTTTAAATTTTTATAAAAAATATTACATTTAATTTTTTTTATTATAGTAAAAATTTTTTAAAAAATATAATATCTTATCTTAAATTAAAAATTTAAATCTGTAAATGACTAGACCTAAGGTTTTTTTTTGTCAAAATTGGGACCCTTTTGATCCGTGATGAATGGTGCTTGCCGCTTGTTCAGCTTTCTTATGGTGGGTTGGCATACGTGGGATTGGGAATCTTTGTTGGGGTCCTCTTTTGAGCTGGAATCTGGTATATTCCGGACCAGGACAGTCAAACTAATCACACGCATGAACTCCTGAGTCCTAACCAACTACAACCTTTCGATTCTTCTCTCATTAAAGATAAGAATGCTTCTATTTGTATTGATTGATTTACAATATTTTTTTCGACACTAATATGCACATAATATTTGCAATAAGAAATGAGTGGCAATTAGCAACAAGATGAATATGTGTTTCCCACTTGGTTAGGTTGTTTATTGACGGTGTGAGTTTTTTTGTCTCGAAAATTTTTTTTATTTACGTCGTATTGTTAATGTTCCCTCTATGTAAGTGATGATGATATGTCCTTCTAGAGCTCAAAAAA
This sequence comes from Morus indica, assembly GCA_029231665.1. NCBI lineage: Eukaryota > Viridiplantae > Streptophyta > Magnoliopsida > Rosales > Moraceae > Morus > Morus indica. Next base: position 364,460 of record JACAGA010000090.1, read on the forward strand.
TTATCTTAATAGAGGCTTTTAATTTTAAATCGAGTCTTAAATATGTTCATTCTTAGTGTACCGAGATTTTTTCCTATTTTAAGACTTCAAACATACGTATGTCACTCATAGATCATTAGCCTTTTTTTTTTTTTTTTTTTTTTTTTTTTTTTTTTACTTCATAGCCAAAATAAAAAAGTCTGCTATGGTCAAATGCTAATTAGAAAAAAATAATAATGCAACTTTAGCACTCATGATACTATTCACATCGGAATACAAAATGTTAGCCCAAAAAAAAAAAAAACCCCCACAACAACAATAATAATAATGCAACAAGTTTGCCTACCAATTGGCAAATGCCATGGCAATGTGCATAACTGCATATCATTTGATAATTCGTTATGTAGATCTTGTGGATGACACTTTTAAATTCACAATTAATTGTAATATCGCTTTCTAAGCAAAAGTTTAATAGAGGATTCAGTGTTTGTATCATTTTTATATTATTTAAGCAAAAATTATTATTCAATATTAAAATGTTGGTCCCAAAGAGTGATGTGATTAACCTAACACGCACGTTATATACGTATGCATAATCGTGTAAATATACATAATTTATTTCTATGGAATCATATACATCATGGTATTCGTAAGTAGTTGATATATATTTTATCCTTATTTATACTGTTTACTGCTGACCATTATTTTTTTTTTACAAAAGTTACGAATTTCCCATAAATTATTTATTTTGTATGAACATACCTTTTGAACTTTAAGACGTACCTGTTTCTCTTTATATTTATATTCTTTTCTAAATTTACCTTTGAAAGGTGTTATTTTTTTAATGGAATTGCGAAGTTGTCATTTAGTTTAACTAAGTGCAACATTTAGGGATTAACAAATACTTTTCATTCTTAATAAATTAATTTGTTTGATAGACCAAATAAATTAATTGTGTTAAATCTTAAATAAAATTTCTTCTTAGAGCAGTTGCTCAAAAAAAAAAAAAAAAGCCAAAGAAGTGTAGAACCAACCCAAATTCAATTTGTTCAGATAAACATTTAAAGGAATTGAGAAAATTGGCTTCCTCAAGTGTGTCACATATGCTAGTTTGTCTAAAAACAACACATTTCAAAGTTTAGAGGTTGAATTTGGAGACACATTCTACATCAGAGGCATAACAAGTATGTTTCAAAGTTCGTGAGTATTTTGACATAAGTGACATAATTTAAAGAATTCGTAAAATTTATCCCTTTTTTTTAGATGTTAGATTCAAACTCTAGATCATGAGTGAGTGTTCATCAGAACCGACATGACTGGTCAAATGAATAATGACTGGTCCACATCATGTGGGATGCTATATTTCTGACTTCCTAACTAAAACAAAATTGCCCCTACGGTTGACCGTTTTCTAGTATGTTTGGTTTAAGGGTTGAACATAACCTTTTAGCTCAATGTATCTTTTTTTTTATATATTAATTACAAAATATTCCCCTGAACTATACATGTTGTAATATTTTACCCCCTAATCTTTGAAATATAGCATCCGTTCTCCTTGAACAATGAAGTGGACGTGTGGTTCACAGATTCAAAATCATGATTCAGAACTATTCTTAATTTATATGTATTTTTTGTGAAATAAAATACTGTAGCAAGCTACAAACCATGACACGAATCCTCATACCAAACACCCTCGAAATATTAACAACAAACCCCATCTGTTGGGGTTTTTAATGAAAATTGATATTTAATTTGTTATTTTGTGATAAGGTAGCTCTATAGTTTAAAATTTAGTTTGAATTTAAAACTAATTGAAATTTGAACTTTTAATTATCATACATACGCTATTGATTGAATGTAAGTTAAAAGTTTTATGAATCTTTTTTTTTTGATAGAATAAAAAAATTTATGAATTTTTTGGATATTTAAATTAATTTAAATTCAAATTAAATTTTAATCTATAGAGTTACTAAAATACCTTCAAAATACCAAATTAAATGTCAATTTCAGTAAACAAATCTAAAGGAGGAGGCTTTTTGTTGAAATTTCATTGTTCAGAGAGAATATATGTTGTGTTTTAATAATCAGAAGGTAAAGTGTTATAAGTGGTATAATTTAAAAAGAATTTTTGTAATTAATCTTTTTTTTTTTTGAAATTTAATGAGATATATAAAACATTGTAGCCAAAAAGCATCTGAGCCGGAAGATTATGAGTTTGAACCTTTTAGCCAAACACACCCTTCAGTTTCCAACACTTGTGGGAGATTCTAATCGTATTAAACCTCCTCCCAAATTTTAAGTCAAATTTAACCTCTATGTCAAAACATATCAAGATGATAGATTAGATATGTCACCATATGTGTAAAGTCTTAAACCAGAAGCCGCAAATGGAAATGAAAATAACTGAAAAACTAGTTAAGTGGCTAATAAAAAAAATGTTAAGGGTACCATTAGTGCAAAACACCATCACTAATAAAAAGTAGACCTTATCTTAAGTCTCACACTGCGAAACTCACCTTTTATTAATAAATAATGCTTAATACCGCCGGTGCCTTATAGCAATGCTCAATAAAAAAAAAAACTAAGATTATATTTTCTAAATTATTGGTTGAGTTTAATATGAACCACACCAATTTCTAATATAAAGGTCTTAAATTCAAATATTATATCAGACCCTATGAGCCCATTTGGTATATTTTTTTAAAATGATTTTGTTTGCGATACAAAAATGAAAATGAGATTGTTTTGAAAATCATTCTTAAACCGATTCTAAAATTACGTTTGGTGGTCTTTCAAGATATTAATTTGAATATGATAAAAAAGTGAAATCGTGTTTGGTTACATTTATGTTTGTTTTGAGTACACGTAATTAATAATCTTAAATTAATATATAAGTAATTAATAATTGATAATTATTTAACAAATAAAATTAATATATTAATAATATAATAATAATGGATAAATTATCATTAATGAGTACATTAGTAATTAAACTATATATATAATAAATTAATATGCTAAATAGTTAAAAATAGTAATTAGTAATTAATTATAAATCATTACTATGCTAGTAATGTACTCATATTTATTAGATTATAAGTAATTAATTAGTGTATTAAGAAAAATAATTAGTATTAAGAAAAATAATTCATAAAAATCATTCTTATTGTTTTTTGTTTTTGTTTCCGTTTTCAAAACTTTTATTTAACAAACGCGATTTGTAAACCGTTTTCGTTTTTGTGCCTCAAAAGTCGTGCGAAACGTTTTCAAAAATAATTCTAATTGCACCATATATTTCCTAGTTCCTAATTGGCCGTAGCCCTTGCGGCCGACCCATTTTTTAATGTGTTTGGGTTAAGGATTTAAACATAAATTTTTGGTTTAATGTATTTTTTTTAATAAAATTTTTATGAGATATATAAAACATTGTAGCCAAAAAAGATTTGAGCCAAAATATTATGGTTTGAACCTTTTAGCCAAACACAACCTTCAGTTTCCAACACTTGTGGGCAAAGTCCTCCCAAATTTTAAGTCAAAATTAATCTCTATATCAAAACATATCAAGATGATAGATTCGATATGTCACTATATGTGTAACGTCTTAAACCAAAAGCTGTAAATGGAAGTGAAAATAACTGAAAAACTAGTCAAGTGGCTAATAAAAAAAAAGTTGAGATTATATTTCTAAATTATTGGTTGAGTTTGATATGAAGCACACCAATTTCTCATATTAAATTCGAATATCTCCTCTTATTATTATAAGCAAATAAATACAAAAAAATCATTACAAATTCACATCCTAATTAATGCATAGAATGAACACCTTTTGGTCGAGATTTAGAAGAAATCACTTTTTAGAAAGTTGAAATTTAAATCACTTACTATTTATTAAAAAGAAGTCAAATCTCAATTTTCACATGAAAATGATACAAATGAATGTTTCTCAAGGGCACATTATCAAATCAATAAATATTTCCTAACACATTCATCATTTCCTAAAAGAATCACTATTCTCCGATAATAGTCCACGTGTTCCATAGTGGAGGGCTCCCTCTAACAAATGGGATAAGAGTGACAATTCGTGTTAGTATGTAGTGTTTATGTCAATCCGTTTATTAATCATGTAAAAAAATACAACTCAAATATGATCCATTTATTAATTGTGTTAATCGTGTCAACCCGTATAACCCATTTAAATTAATATATTGAATAAATAACTAATATAATAATACTCATTTAACAGGATCAAGACAAATTTAACACGTTTATTGATTAATTTATTTTTTTAAAGAAAAATAAATGAATTTTACCTGTAAATATTAAAATTCACATTATTTATATTTAATATGTCATATAAAATTTTATGTTATATCACATATCATTAGATTACAGATAAAGAATGTAATTAATCGTGTCAATTAGTATTAAAAGGTCAATCATAACCTAACTCATTTATTAATTATATTAATCGTGTCAATCTAATTATGACCTAAATTTATTTATAATAAATCTAAATCAGCTAATTTTTTATGAATTTTGAGTCGTATCTTCGTGCCATTAATTAGATTGCGGGAGAATTACAGCCGTCAATTCAGTGTCAACGGTAAAGAGGAACCCAATCTCTGTGCATCGGAAAGCAGGGAAGAAAAGCCGTGCTCTGTAGAATCGTCTGCGAGTGTTATATTATACAATATACATACGTCAAAACAAAAGAGCAGATGTCATGTTAATAGTAGTAAAATAAGAGTAAGACGCCCAGAAGAGAAGAGAGAAAAGAAGAGTGTGTGATGAGTGAGAGAAGTTGTGCCTCCGGACAACTCCTTTTATCTTCTCTCTCTCTCTCTCATTCACACGATCCTCTTCTCTTTTCTCTCTCTTAACTCTTTCTCTCTCTAGAGTCTCTCTCTCTCTCTCTCTGCGGCGGCCATGGCGTCGCAGTCGGTGTCTTCTCCCATTTCCCAACTTGTCCACTCCAACGCCACTCCGCCGCCTTACTCTGTCCGCAACGGACTCTTCCTCGTCGATTTCGCCGGACTCCACTGCAAACCGAAGAAGACTCGGAGGAAATTGGGAGCTTCTTCGCCGCTCGCTCGCGGCGTTCCTCAATTCGTCGCCAGGAGAGCGTCTTCCTCGTCGGTCAAAGCGGTTCTTGATCTCCAACGAGCCGACGATTGCGGTTTAGAACCGAAGGTAACCGTTTCGATCATCGCTGTTGGGACCTTTTAGGTTCTTCATTTGCACAGGCTGTGTTTGGTTCTATGGTCAAAAGGCTGCTTCAATTGCTTTACTTCGCAACAGAAGTGGCTTTATTTTATAATTCGAACCAAACGTGTTCTTAGGCCCCTATTATTTTGTTAATTGGAATTACAACTTAATTCGAATTAATTCGAATTACAACTTAAGGAGATGTTTAGTTGGAGGAATCAAATTATGGTTTATAATTTATTTTAGTATTTTTTCTACACATAAATTAAAAATAATTTTAATCACGTAATTCTAATCCATGAAATAAATATCTTCTAAGTATTTTGCTACAGTATTCTCTCATAATAATTCAAATTCAGTTTTTGTATTTTTCTGAATATGAATTACTTTTTTAACTTCATAACTCAGACGAGCGAAACTAACGAGGCTTTATTCGTTTGTTTTTGTTTAAATTGTAATTTTTGTTTAATTTTTTTTGGGTGGTTATGTTTGGTGGGTTGATGTATGTACTAGTTTGGCATTTTGGAAGTTTGCTTCTCTGCTTTGACTTTGCTATCAAACGAGAACAATGCTCGGTTTTGCAAATCAAACAGTGTGTTAAATTCTTTAAAGCGCATGTTTTTCCTTTGAAAAGCTAATAAGAATTGAAATTCCTTTGAAAATTGTAGTCAAATTGTAAAATTTGGAATTTTAGAAGCGATTTTTTTTTTTTGTCTTTTTTTTCAAGGTCTGAATCATCTGCAAGTGTGGCCTTGTAAATTAGAGGTGCTTCCGAGGTATTTGGCAAACAAGGCTTTCGAACGCTGATATTATAGTTGTAACATTGGATAGAAATAAAAAATTAATAAGCTAAAAAGTTGATTGCTCAAGGGGCTAAATGTTTCTGAGAATTTAGTGTTCAGGGTAACATTATGGAACTCCAACATGATTAAGCTGCTATCTAGGATTATTTCTTTTTCAGTGCCCTCCAAGTAAAGTTCTTTATTTTTCTTTTTCCTTTTCTTTTCATTTATTTATTTTTTTTTGAAAATCCTCCAAGAAAAGTTCTATGTGGTGGGCACGATGGACTTTCTTTTGAAGATTAGCAGCATACTGTTTAGAGAGTAACAAGGGTAGTAATTGAATGTGGGGGTAGAGAGGTTGCTCCAAACAAAACAAAGATAGCATATTTATTTTGAAAATTGTATAGATGATTTTATTGGCTGAATGAAGGACTACAAAGATAAAAAGAAAAAAGCCAAAAAAAAAGAGAGAGAGAGAGAGAGAGAGAGCAATTTTAACAGTCTTTGCATCTCATTGTCATGATGCACATTTACCCGTTAATAGGTTTTCTTCGTTTAAAGGATGATTTTTAGTGGCGATTTATATTTATTTATTTATCTTTGAGATAACTAATTACTCTCTGTTTTTTTCAATAATTTTTTATTTTATTGATTGATTCAACTATTTGTTATTTATTTATTATCTTTGAGATAACTAATTACTCTCTATTTTTTAAATAATTTTTATTTGATGGATTGATTCAATTATTTCCTCCTCCTCCTCCTCCTCCTCCTCTTTCTTCTTCTTCTTCTGTTCCTCCTCCTCCCTCGCTCTTTCCCCCTAAAAATTTGGTTTCTTACAAAACTAAGCACTCTTAACTTTAAAGTGTTTTTAGATTTTCTAGTCCTTTATGTTGTTAATCTTGTTGCTCATGTATGTTACTTGTGTCCTATCGCTTGTGCCCCCTTAGTTATTTATTATATGTATATATGCTTATATACTTTAAGGCAGTTTTTCCTGGAATAAAACTTGATCATAGTTTATTTAGTTTCTCTGACGTTGTTTATGTTGAACAATGTGACAAGTGTCATGGATGGAGCCCTATTTTCAGTGTAGTACTCCTTTTATTGTTAATTGTTCTTCCATCAAACGGAGATGCTATTTGTCATCTTCATTTATTACGCTTGAGGAATAAAATATCACAAGTGGTTCTGTCTTTACACAATCTGAATTTCATGCATGGCAGGTCGCAGACTTGAAAGACATAATATCAGAAAGAGGAGCTTGCGGAGTTGGATTCATTGCCAATTTGGATAACATAGCATCTCACCAAATTGTTGAGGATGCTCTTACAGCTCTTGGCTGCATGGAACATCGCGGAGGCTGTGGAGCAGATAATGACTCTGGTGACGGTTCAGGTGTGATGACATCAATTCCCTGGGATCTATTTAACAATTGGGCTAACAGTCAAGGGATCGCTACCTTTGATAAGTTGCACACAGGTGTTGGAATGGTTTTCCTCCCCCAGGATGATGAGCTTGTGAAAGAAGCCAAAAAAGGTATATGTTTAAATATCTTAGATCTGCGGGGCAATGACTATTTTGTATTTTCATGTATACAAGCATGTGATGTTGTTGTTAGCATTCAGAAATTCAAGCTTCTACATGCTAGCTTGGTATTTTTGATGATCTTTTAGCTTGGGGGCTAGCTAAATTTTGTATTCGACCAGCGTCTCTCTTGTCGTACTAGTTAAAATCCTTAAAGCATAGAATTGGCGAAAATATGACTTTTGAATATGTCAGGGGACTGCTTTAAAGTTACTGTTGTTTACTAATTGATGCAAATATGTTTATCTTTAAATGTGCAAATTGGATTATTCATATATTTTGGTGTGAATATGTGCTACTTGTTTCTCACCCTTTCTGTTTCTCTACATCTTATATGCAACTCTTCCTTAGCACATTGTGATTTCCTTTTTGAACCTTTCTTTCTTTCTTTCTTTGCTTTTGTCTGTCCGTCCATATTTCAGTGGCTTTCCATGCAGTCACTGTGGTATTGCTCTTAAGTTTTTGATTGTACATAAAATCTGCTATTTGACTCATAATTTTGATTGCTCTTGTAGTTATTGTGAATATATTTAGACAAGAGGGTCTTGAAGTGCTAGGATGGAGGCCTGTTCCTGTGAATATGTCTGTAGTTGGATACTATGCAAAAGAAACAATGCCCAACACGCAGCAGGTATTTGTAAAAGTTGTTAAAGAGGAGAATGTTGATGACATTGAACGAGAATTGTACATATGCAGGAAACTGATTGAAAAATCAGTACAATCAGAAAGTTGGGGAAATGAGCTTTATTTCTGTTCTTTGTCCAATCAAACAATAGTTTACAAAGGAATGCTTCGCTCTGAAGTTCTTGGGTTGTTTTATACTGACCTTCAAAGTGATCTTTACAAGTCCCCTTTTGCTATTTATCATCGGAGGTATAGCACAAATACTAGTCCCAGATGGCCTCTTGCACAACCAATGAGGTTCCTTGGTCACAATGGAGAGATCAATACCATACAGGTTGCTATAGTTTCAACTTTAGAAGTTAGAAATAACATGATCTACTTTGCTCGCATAGTAATAGTTTAAAACCTTTCCAAACTTATATGCAGGGGAACTTGAACTGGATGCAATCACGGGAAACCTCATTGAAGTCACCTGTATGGCGTGGTCGTGAAAATGAAATTCGTCCATTTGGCAACCCAAAAGCGTCAGATTCAGCAAATCTTGACAGTGCAGCAGAAGTACGAGCCTTCTATTTCTTACTAATATTGTCATAACTTTGGTACATAGTGCTGATAAATAATATTCAATGGACATAGATTTAGAGAAAAATAAGTAATCTAAAGAAATTATCATTATTATTATTATTATTATTATTATTCATAGGTTAATGAAACTAATATAGATAGTATTTTTATCTTTGATTTCAAAACCTAGTTTAATTTTCCCCATTTTCTTCAGTCTTTAATAAAGAACATAGCATGAATTTGGAGCCATGTTCCACTGTCCATGCATAAAGTACTAGTGTTCCGGAAGACTTTACATTCTCATCTGATATTTCTAGTTTTGTAAATGCACTGTTCTTTTCTAGTTTTTGAATGTAAGCATGGAGTGTTAAGAGAAATGAAATTGAAGTCAACTTAATCGGTTGAAACTCATCAATTGTGTGAAATCAAAGTTCTACCCTTGTCCATGAAACTCCACAAAAGCTGATTATTGCATATTATTGTTTTGATATTTACTTGTATCATTCTTCATTAGTTACTTGTTTTATATCTTTTCAGTTGCTAATAAGAAGTGGCCGTAGTCCTGATGAGGCTTTAATGATTCTTGTACCGGAGGCATATAAAAACCACCCAACTTTGATGATTAAGTATCCTGAGGTATCTGAACTTGAGATTTTGTTTACTAGGCATGAATTTGCAATCGATAAAATTCTTCTATCAATGGTGGACCATCAGTTTCTCCTCCATTTTATATAAAACTCTTGGGTTATTATTTAAAGTTAATGGATGTATGGTTTACAAAAAGTTATCTTTCATTCTTCAATTATCTAATCTCATGAACTTTACTTTGCATTCCTTAGCTTGAATTTTCCATACCTCTTTTATTCTCCCTTGTAATCTTTTTGTGATTTTTGTACGGTTATAATTACATGCCATGGTATTTATGTGTTTAATTTTGAACCCTTTTTACTGGACGACTTTAAATTTGTTTTGCTTTTGATTCAGGAACATTGATGTCGTTCAAAATAATATTACAAGCGGAGGATACTGAAGTATTTTATTTATTTATTTATTTTTTTTATGAATGTAGGTGGTTGACTTTTATGATTATTACAAGGGTCAGATGGAGACTTGGGATGGGCCTGCCTTACTTTTATTCAGGTAAAAACCTTTTAAAGGCAGCCTACGATCTAAAAGGACTGGTAGTTATTTTGTTTAAATTCCATTTAGTTAGAAGAGGTTGATAGTGACTAGTGATAAAAGTCTACAACCCAGCTTTGTGTCAGTCCTTTGACAAAAAATTTTCGATGGATAATTGAAATGGTCTTTGAAGCTCTAGAATTAGGAGTGATATAAAACTTGTTATTACTATTATTGCTACTGCAATTATGAAAGTTATTTATTTTGTTTTATTTTATTTATTTATGCCGGGACCATAGTGCTTAGTATATTCAAGAAAAGCAGCTAATGGGGGTAATCTTATTTCTTTATTTATTTTATGGTATGGAACAGTGATGGAAAAACAGTGGGTGCAACCCTTGATCGCAATGGGCTTCGTCCGGCTAGGTATTGGCGGACAGCTGATAATGTTGTTTATGTAGCATCCGAGGTGTGATTTGTTTCTTTATTGCTTGTGATTTCTTTATGGTTGATGGAATATTGATGTGTGAAATTGGTTACAAGACAGCTGTGGCAATGCTGTTTTCTGGGGTTTCATATGAGATACAGAAACAGGCTTTATTTTAATTTCAAGCCATGTATTGTTTGCAATGGGTTTGCTTTTTCGTGGTTTTCTTAACTTAAAGAAATGAGCTAAGCTGAGCTGTGTTTAGTAGGACATTTGTCATCTCAATTCTGGGTTACTACTTACTATGTGTTTATGAGAGAATTTTCATTAAATCAACTACATTGATTTTCTTTATATGCTTGATGCATTGGCGAGTTATTATCTACATTAAAGAGCATCATAGCATCTTATTTGTCCCACTATTTGATTAGTGAGACTTATTTCTTTGTTAAAGTATTCCATCTGGTTTCGTATGCATAAAAAAAAAGATGTTTTGGTTTGCAGCATTGAAGTATGAATCCGTTGCCTTTTTGTTCATTCAATCTGCTTAAGATTAAAAGTGTTTTTTTTTTTTTAATTTTAATTTAATTTTTTATTTTTTATATTGCTTAGGTTGGTGTTGTACCTATGGACGAGTCCAAAGTTATAATGAAAGGCCGTCTTGGTCCTGGAATGATGATAACTGTTGATTTAACAAGCGGACAGGTTTGTTCAAAAGTTCTTCCTTTTGCTGTTTTGCAACATTCTTTTCTGTTGTTATACGACAATCAGTTATAGCAGGAAATGATTACTTCGGATATTGGGAAGCAATATCTTATTTAACTAAAGTTTCAAATGGTGCATTACTTTAGTATTGAAGTTTGCAATAATCAATTTAAGCCCCAAAATCTAGTATGTACTTGGACACCTTTTCTTAACAACTTTGCAAAATTGTTTTTCATCCTTTGTTTGAAAAGGTATAGATTATTGTACAATAAACTTAATTAGCTTTCAAATGGCAGGTGTATGAAAATACAGAGGTTAAAAAAAGAGTTGCCTTGTCAAATACATATGGAAAGTGGGTTGCAGAAAACCTTCGATCCTTGAAGCCTGAAAAATTCCTTTCAGCAACAGTTTTGGACAATGAAGCAATATTGAGACGCCAACAGTGAGTGGTCTATTTCATTGGCTCTTATAAAATGCCCCAGATATTGTAGCACTTCACGAAAGAGATAGTGACCATATCTCAACTTAAATGTTTAAGGCTCACACCATCCTCAAATGCTATTACATACTATTTTGCTGATAATTGTTATTGTTGAAATATGCTAAGGAGTTACATTTGTTAATTGATACTCTGATGTAGTGCGGAAATATATGAGAAAGACAATAAATAGCAACAACAAGCCTTAATCGTAACTTAATTGGAATCGGGTATATGGATTTTACTTTTTCATGCAGCTTTTTTCGAAATAAAACTTTCCTGAAGGCCTAGATCTAGAATGTATTTCCTAACTACTTCGGTCTACGTAATTCTTAGTTTACCCCTCCCTCTCTTAGTATTAGGTATAAGAATATCCTCCTAAACACGAATAGGTACTTATAGCGGTTTACGTTGGACATGCTTGTACCACCTCAAGCGGCCTTCGCGCACCTTATCTTCTATTGGTGCTACACCTACTTTACTACGAATAACTTTAATTCCTTATGCGATCCATTTTCGTATGGCCACTCATCCATCTTAACATATGCATTTCTGCCACACTCATCTTAGATATATGTTGTTTTTTAATGGCTCAACATTCACTACCATATAACATAGCTGGGCGGATTACAGTCCTATAGAACTTTCTTTTAAACTTAATAGGCATCTTGCCATCACATAAAACTCGCGTATCATTTTTTCACTTAATTCACCGTGCCTTAATCCTGTATTGAATATCCTCTTCTATATTTCCTTCATACTGCACTATACACCCAAGGCACCTAAACTTCTTAGAAGTCTCAATCTCCACACCATCTAAAGAAATTTCATCACTCTAATTACTTGAGTTACTAAACCTACAATGCATATATTCAGTTTTTGTCCTACTTAACTTCCTTTCGTCTCGAGAGTCTGGTTCTACAGTTCTAACTTACGGTTAACTCCTTCCCTATGTTCATCAATTAGAATTATATCGTTCGCAAAAAGTATACACCAAAGGAGCTGTATCTTAGATTTCTCATGTCATCTCATTCACCATGATGGTGAAAAGATAAGGATTAAGAGCAGATCCTTGATGAAGGCCGATCTGAATGGGGAACTCTGCTATGTAGCCTCCAACAGTTCTCATACTCGTGTCCACCCCATCGTATATGTCTTTAATTACCTTGATATACCTCACATGCACTCCTCTCTTGTCTAGTACTCACCATAAAACTTTACTCGACACCCTATCATATGCATTTTCTAAATCTATAAAGACCATATGTTGATCCTTCTTGACTTCTCTGTACCTTTCTATCAGCATTCTAAGAAGAAAAATGGCTTTTATGGTTGGTTTGCCTGGCATGAAGTCAAATTGGTTACCTGAGATGGTAATTGTGGTCCTTAATCTCTTTTTAATAACTTTCTCAAAGTTTCATAGTGTGACTTATTAACTTTATGCCCCTATAATTATTACAATTTAGCACATCTCCTTTATTCTTGAAGATGGGGACAAGAATACTTTTCTTCCATGTATCAGGCATATGCTTGTTCTTTAGTATCTCATTAAAAAGCTAAGTGAGTCACACAATTTTAACATCTCCTAATGCTATCCAGACCTCTATTGGAATATCATCTGGTTCACATGTCTTCTCCCTTTTCATTTTCTGTAGTGCAGTTTTAACTTCTGAGACTCTGATTCCTCTTATATATATCACATTAAGTTTTTCTTGTGACCTAAAATCGTCAAACTCTATCTCATGATCATCATTATAAAGCTTCTCAAAGTTTAATGTCTTTATCTTTTGTCAGAACTTGACCCGTATCATCCTTAACACACCTCACTTGATTTGGGTGATTTGGGTCCCAACACTTCCTTTTTCTTATCCTAGCTAGTTTATATATATTATTCTCTCAATCTCTAGTCTCAAGTTCCCCATATACCTCATTTAAGTAAGTAGAATGAGTCTTACCAACTGCCCGCTTATCTTTTTTCTTCGCTTCTTTGTACTTATTAAAAGTTTCAACATTCTTACGCTTTGATAAATTTCTATATAAATCCCTCTTGATCCTAATAGCCTTTTGAACTTCCTCACTCCACCACCAGGTTTCTTTTTCTAGGGGGCCTTTACCTCTAGATTCTCCTAGTACTTTCTTTGCTACTTTTCTAATACAGCTGGCCATAGCATCTCATATAGTATTTGCATCACTTATATATGACCAAGTAGCCTCATCTAACAACTTCTCTTTAAAGGCCAATTGCTTTATTCTCTTCAAATGCCACCAGCGAGTTCGTAGGAGGTAGTTTATTTTAGTCCTTCTATAGCAAAGTTTAATGTTCACATCTAAGATCACTAACCTATGTTGGGTGGCTAGTACTTTTCCAGGAATTACTTTACAATTCTTACATAGAGAATGTTTTGTATACTTTGTGAGAAAATAATCTATCTGGTTCAATTTCCTCCCATTCTTAAAAGTGATCAAGTGAGAATCTCTTTTATTGAAAAATGTGTTTGTTATGATAAAATCATGTCCCAACGCAAATATCAAAATAGATTTTCCTTCTTTGTTTCGAGCTCCAAAACCAAAACCACTGTGGATCGTTTTGAAGTTTTTTCTATCCTTACCAACATGCCTATTGAAATCTCCTCCAATGAAAATGTTATCTTCATTGCCTATACGACACACTAAGTCATCAATGTCTTCCTAGAACTTCACTTTAGTTTTCGCATCTAATCCTATTTGTGGAGCGTAAGCACTAATTACATAGATGAACTTATTTTCTAGTACCAATTTGAGCATAATAATTTTATCCCCTATTTGCTTAATCTCAATTACGTCATCCTTCACAGTTTTATCCACTAGAATACCAACTCCATTGCTCACTCCAAAGGCTTTTTCACAATAAGGTTCTAGTCGGTGGGGGGGAGAGACCGGGTCCTAAACTCGGGCCCTTGTATGTTGGTGGTAGACCCCTTATCATCAAAACCGTTGGGATTCACAAATAGAAGGATCCCCTCCAAGAGATCCTGAAATGGGAAAGATTCCCTAGGCTGGGTGGGGAATGCTGGTGTGATGACGAGTTAAGTAGCATTGCAAGCTTGGTTGGCTCCCCTCTTTACATGGGCACTCCTCAAGAAAGGGCAACAGTTCGCAAGGGTATATATCATGATAAGTGCAGAATCCAGATTAGTGCATTCTGTGAAGATACTGCGGGAGAATGGAAAAGAGTTTTAGCAAGAGGTTTGCTATGAATGGCATCCTCCCCATTGCATGGAGTGCAAGGTCTTTTGACACTGATAAAGCTTGTGAAATGCAGGGTAATGCGGGATTGAAGCTTACCCAAACAAGGGGCGTAGCGAGAAGCATCCAATATCATTGAGATTCCGGTGGATGTAGACCCCTTATGAAAGAGAGACCGGGTCCTAAACTCGGTGAACTTGTGGGCCCTGCAGTGGTAGAACCTGGTGAACCGGGTGTACTACTTCCTAATCTTCTGCGAACCTTGCTTCTCTTATGATTTTTGCTACTTTATTTATCAAAGTGATTGATATCAAAGAGAGTCTATTAAGTCTAGTCACTCAATTAATATAATCCACTCGTGGAGATTGATACTTGTGAACCTTGCTT